>CM041777.1:247168770-247578903 GCA_023374045.1 Limonium bicolor
TTTTCATCTTCATCATCGCATTCAATTTCTCACTCCTTCAAATCCCAGTTTGCTCGATTGCCTACAACATCATTGAAAGTTGGGTTTTTACTTTTGTAGAGTCTCTGAATTGGCGCACAGAAGGTGATATTCTTCACCCTATACCCTATTAAATTTGTTCTTATTTGTGTAATGTCTACCTGCGGCTATTTGCAAGATTTTTGTTGGATCCGTACAACCGTAGCGCACGCAGGGAAGACCAACAATGAGGTAAACATTGCTAGAAGCGGAAGACGATTTAGGGGGATTTGTTGCCTTTCAGTGTTATGGGAAATGAATAGCATATGGGGGTACACAAAATCGAGCGTATGGTGGTCCGTGCAGAAATATTGTGTGAACCCGTGATATGGCAGTCACAGTCAGCTGCTGACTAGACTGTTTTGTTTATTGTGCTGCCTTTTTACTATATTAAATTTAAATGGTTATAACTTTTAATATATAAGTCCAAAATGAAAAAAATTATATCATTGTTAATCTAAATTCAAGCTCTTCAAAACAAGACCAGTCATGAATATGTTTTGATAATTTAAAAAAAAACTATTTTTACATGTGTAGGATGATACACTAAAATCATATACTATGATTCATTAGTTTTGATATTATGATTTATTAAAATTGATATTATGATTCATTAACTAATAAGTGGTGAATTAGATTACAAATTTTGAACCCGATAAAAATCATTACTGTTTTGTAGTGAATTATGATTGTTGTATGATGTATTTTAAACCTTATATGGTAAATCATGTATTTTTCTTACGTACCAAATATTGTTTTGTGTTGTATTACTGTTTAAAAATTTTCTTTTTAGGGAAAATTACACTTACCACCCATCAGGTTTGGCATATTTACAAAAACCACCCACGTAGTTTGTGAAATTAAATTCACCACCCACGTACTTTCCACCGTTTTAAGTCCATCATCCATTCTGTGATTTCCGTTTGTTGTTGCCACATGTAGCATTTTAAGTGGCCATGAAGTAAGCTGACATGTCAGCTATGATGTGGCATCCACATCACCACCTTCCACTAACTAGTACTCCTAGCAAATCCATTTTGCACTCTAGGGTTCTTCATTCTTCCTGGCTTGCTCCTCTTCGAGGAATTCGACTCCACTGCTACGCTTCCTCTCCTCCCCCCTTCTTCCTCTTCGGGGAATCCGACTCCACTGCCTTGATTCGACCCTCTGGTACACTTCTTTGGTCGACCCATCTGCCACCATTTATTTGTTTGCTTCTCTGCTCTGTGAGTTGAACTCCATCGTTGCTCCCGACTCCACTGCTAGGGTTCCTCCTTCTTCCCCCTTCTTCCTCTTCGAGGAATCCGACTCCACTGCCTTGATTTGATTTGTCCCTGTTTTCGTCGATCCTGTTAGCGGGTCTCTGCTACGATTCTTTGGTCGACCCAGATGGCACGATTTATTTGTCTGCTTCTCTGCTCTCACTGTCGAACTCCATCGTTCGAGCCATCTGTGAATGCTTGGCTGTGTTATTTTCTATTTGTTTGTTCTGAAATTGTCGCCTGGAATCTGGTGGTTATATTGTAGCCACTCATTGTTGTTGCTCGTGGTATCTGTTAGTCATCTGATGTTCTTTGAATCCACTGGGTGATTCAATCATAGGGTATCTGGTGGTTTATTGTGTTGAAGTGGTTCCTGATTGTGTGCCCCCTTTTTTTGTTGGTATTGGCATGATCTTTGAACTGAATTTAAGCTGCACCAGATTGGGTGAACTGAAGGGTTGTTAAAGCGATAATGTTTGTAATTTTGTTGGGCCATTTTTGTGTTCAAGCATATTTTCGAACAATCATTGCTCCTACCCTTGCGAACTCAATCTGGAATTGCTCCATAGATTCTGTTAGTCATTGATTTGCTAATACAAAAAAAAGTAGCTATGATGATGGGGCAAATCCCTAATCTGAGCTCAAACATGTCACTTTTATCAAACTGTTCATTATACCAGATTGTGTGCCCCTTTTTTTGGTATTGTCATTAACTTTGAGTTGAATTTGTGTTGAAGCGGTACCAGATTGTGTTCTGTTTGGGTTGTTGAAGTGATAATGGTTTCAATTTTGTTGGGCTATATTTGTGTGCAAGCATATTTGCAAACCATCATTGCTCCTACCCATTGCGAACTCAATCTGGAATTGCTCCACAGATTCTGTTAGTCATTGATTTGCTAATACAAAAAAAAGTAGCTATGATGATGGGCAAATCCCTAATCTGAGCTCAAACATGTCACTTTTATCAAACTGTTCATTATACCAGATTGTGTGCCCCTTTTTTTGGTATTGTCATTAACTTTGAGTTGAATTTATGTTGAAGCGGTACCAGATTGTGTTCTGTTTGGGTTGTTGAAGTGATAATGGTTTCAATTTTGTTGGGCTATATTTGTGTTCAAGCATATTTGCAAACCATCATTGCTCCTACCCATTGCGAACTCAATCTGGAATTACTCCACAGATTCTGTTAGTCATTGATTTGCTAATACCAAAAAAAGTAGCTATGATGATGGGGCAAATCCCTAATCTGAGCTCAAACATGTAACTTTTATCCAACTGTTCAGTATACCATTGATATGTAACTGATGCCTTTTAAGCAGGTAGCTTTATATTCAATGTTTTCATCCAACAACAGAAAGAGTGAAAGTCGCTTCATATTCTACAATGTGATGTGCAAGTGTAATAAGAACGCTCGACTGTATGTATCTCTTACTTGTGACAATCAGCAAAAATTGTTTTACCGTTGTGATTGTCCTAATGGGATATTCAAGTGGTGGAACGAAATAGAATTCAATTCCCATTTGTTGAGGCCTGATCTGTACGGTGAAGAAGTTACATCTGGTGGATCTAATCGTGATATGTTGGTCATACTAGAGCAAATGTCGAAGCTTAGTGACAAAGTAAGAGAGCTGAAACATATTCTTCAAAAAGACATAGACGATTCGAAGTCGGAGAAGACCAAGCTTGTTATATTGTCATATGTAATACTTGTGTTGATTGTACTGTTGTACTTGAAGGTAGTGTAATTCGGATGATGGTTGTATTGTTGATAACACTTATAGCAACCTAGTTTATGGTGGTGAGCTGATGTAAGCTATATGCTTGGATATTGTATTACCGCATTTCAATATTTATGAGTACAACTCTTTTTATTCAGAATCTCAATGCTTCAGTATAACTCTTTTTATAAGTCTCAATTGACTTTTTTGTTGGGTGTTAACATGGTAACATAGCAGATGCCACATAGATTCAGTAACAGGTCTGAAGCAATTAAAGTCTGAAGAAAGCAAGCAATTAAAATCTGAAGCAATTAAAATCTGATGTAGCAATTAAAATCTGATATAGCAATTAAAATCTGAAGCAAACAAGCTACCTGAACCTGTAAATCAAGCAAACATCTAAAGTCAAGCAAAAAAAATCAAGCATACAGATCTGTAGCAACTTCAAAATCTGAAGCAATCAATCAAGCAAACAGAACTGAAGCAATTAAAATCTGAAGCAAACTTCAAAATTTGAAGCAATCAATCAAGCAAACAGAACTGAAGTAATTAAAATCTGAAGCAAACTTCAAAATCTGAAGCAATCAATCAAGCAAACAGAACTGAAGCAATTAAAATCTGAAGCAATTAACATTGCAAATTTGCAACTACCGTTTTCGATTTGTAACAGAAATGTAACTGAAGCAACAGAATTCTGTATGACAATGGACATCTGATAAAGCAATGGGAATCTGATATAGCATTGAAGCAACAAAAAGACATAGTTAATGCCACATGTTTCAAGCAACAAAAATCTGGGAAATTACAGATTGTACCATACTCCCAACCCATAACACAAGCCAAAAAAACTTTCAACCTATGTCACAATACAACCACTTGGATGTCCTCTGGCTGACGCAGAGCATCAAAATACAAGATAAGTCATCAACTTTCTAGTTCATTCACTAGTCTAATCTAGTCAATCTGAATGCACCAAAACCTCGTTGATCTTCTTCAAAAAGCGCCTAGCTCCTCAAATACCTGAACGAGAATAACAGATGGTCAATTTATGCTACAAATGACAATTAAGCAGATTTTAAAACCAACAAAACTTAGAAACTACCTTGCGAACTCAAGTCTTCTGTTTCCTTCTTTGATTTGGCCTGGAAGAAGAGCCAGCTTCATTACTTTTTCTCTTCCTAGCTGGTGGGATATCTCTTGTCGCACCATTCCCATCACCACCTTCCTCAGCAAGTAAAAGACCCGTACCTTGACCTTGCCCTCTGTTTGTTTGGCCTGAACATGTCCTAGAGTTGTGGCCACGTTGCTTGCATTTCCCACAAGTGATGTGGGTAGATCTTTTCGTGGCTGGACTAGGTTCACCTTCTTCTCTTCGTCTGTTTTTCTTTGGCCTGCCAGGTAGTTTCTTAAGGAAGGGAGGGGACAAAATCTCAAACCAATAGGTTCTGGCCACAAAGATGGATCCGGGATAGGGGAGATTGCAGCTTCATAGGTGGCTGCATACTTTGAAATGGAGAAGAAAGGATCAACAAATTGGTCCTTGTCCATTCTCTTCCAGTTGAGTATGGCACAAGCATGCTTGCAAGGGATTCCTGACAGATCCCAAGCCATGCAGTCACAATGCTTGTCTCTAAGATTCACTATGTAATGTCTGTTAGCATCTGTAACTTCAAACTCGAATTCACTACTTGCCGTATGCCCACATCGACAACCAGCTTTTGTGTTCTTGTATAACACCTTTTTTGCGTAAGGTGTTATCCTCCCACTCAGCTTTCTAACCGATTCTCTTCTCTCGTTGATCTTCTTCATCAATGTACGCCGAAGGGACTCAAGAAAAGCAAATATGGGACTGCCCCTTATTCCAGTCAACTTGCTATTGAAAGATTCCACAAAGTTGGAAGTTGTCTCTATGACTTTGACATCCTTCGGCATATGCAGCCTTACCCACATGCTATAGTCAACTTCTCTTAGGTAACGAAACGCACCTAAGGATGTCTCCTCAATCCTCTTAAGGACATCCTTCAGCGCCGCATTAGTGTAACATTGTGCCGCCTCCCAAAACAAATTTCTCAGCAGAGCTCCTGATAAGTAAATACCAATTCTGTTAACATGCGCTAAATATTAACAAAAGCTAAACAAGAACACAAAATAAATTGAAGACTATAAGTAAATACCAGGATGATCCTTTTTGAAATTAGCATACAAGTGTCGACAACATATCCTTCGGGTAACCTCTGGCATGACTATCCAGTGCGGGTTCAACACCCTATTATAAGACATGAATATATTGTGAAAAAATCAAAAACCATCGCTATAAACAAAGACTGAGAACTTTATAATGCAATATGAGTTATTACCTTTTGTCGATCGGAAATGATGATCCAACTCCTCCTCACATCTTCATTTGCAATCAATCGCAAGTTACAGAAGAAGTAGGTCCAACTTTCTGTGGTCTCACTAGCCACTATAGCAAAAGCTATGGGAAAAATGTCGTTGTTTCCATCAAGCGAAACAACGCTTAGTAGAACACCACCATACGACCCCTTCAAATGGCAACCGTCTACACCAATGAATGGCCTACAACCATTGAGAAAGCCATCCTTCAACACTCTAAAGCAAATGAATAGCTTGCTGAATGTTGGGGGACCGTTCACGTATTCTTGATACTTCAAGTCTATGATAGACCCGGGGTTCCTCTCAAGGATTACTTTGGTGTATTGGTGCAGATTGGCGTAAGATTCAGCATGATTTCCCTGTAACAACTTCATCGCCTCTATCTTCGCTCTGAAGCATTTCATGTAATTGGCTTGCACGCCGTACTTTGTGAGAATGAAATGCTGAATAGCATTTGGGGTCATAGTCAAGTTTGCCCTCAGCTCAGGCAAGACCTTTCTCATAATCCAACTCAAAGTTGCTGCAGGGTTTTCTGAGAGTCTTGAACATGTATGTTCTCCTTTGATGGTTAAAAGTGACATTGTCTGCCAACAGAGAAGCATGAAGCCGCCACTCACAGGTGTCAAGGTTGTTACATCTAACAGTATACTTCCACGGGTCGTTTGCCACTTTGTACAAGTCAATACCTTCTTGGACAGCGTAATCTTGCATTACTTCTCTAAACATGTTCTTGTTCAGGAACATTTGGCGAGGTTCTAACTTGATGGTGCCATCTGGCTGCATCTCAAAAGGCTTCCCATTTCTCAAGTATGATTCATCTCCCGTGACACCTTCTTCCTCATCGCCAGAAAAGTACTCACCCTCGCGTAAAACGTCTAGGTCATCCTCTTCAACATCAACACCTTCATCATTCAAAACAGAATCTGACTCATCCCCTTCACTTAAGCTCAAATTTCTGTCTTCGTCAGAATTAATGTCCCAAGATTCAACAGAGAAGTGAGGATTTTGTTCCTCAGTGAATTCGTCATTGTTTCCTTCACTTTGCAGGTTTGTTGTTTTTCGTTGTCAACTGGGACAATCTGCAAATTGTAATTTCCAGAAACCCTTGTGCCCGCCATGACATTGTCATTTGATGCAACTCTAGGACTGGACAAGGTTTGTCTAGTTGGACCCGTCCTATTAGTAGCTACGGAGCCACTAAATGCTTCATTATTTTGATGTGGTGGTTGCTCCGTACTAGGAGGAACCAATGGGGCATCTCCTTGAATGAGATTGAGACCTCTTGGCCTCTTCTTCTTCTTCTTCGCTTGTGTTTGAGGTAGGGATGATTGTGAAGGAGGTGGCTGTGTTGGAGATGTCTGTCTTGGTGGTGGCTGTGTTGGGGGTGGCTGTATTGGAGGTGGCTGAGAGGGAGGTGGTTGTATTGGAGGTGGCTGAGAGGGAGGTGGCTGTATTGGAGGTGGCTGAGAGGGTTGTGTTTGTGGCGGTGAATTAGGGATTATAACTGTTTGGCCATCTATCTCACACTCTTCCCAGTCAACACCAACATCAGGTGAATCACCATCATCTGGGTTGTCTCTCACCATTTCAGCTCTTTTGTCTGCATCTTCCAACCAGTTTTTGTAAGTCGACAATAGCTCAGTCTCCTTCGACCCCTCTTCCACTAAAATCTCAATGACCTCTTTCCCCTCAAACAAAGATAACATTGTCATCAGCTGCCTGTCGCACCCAATTTCAATTTTTTTCTTGCTTTTAGGGTGCTTGTACAAGAAAATAGGACATCTTGGTTCTGGCAATCCTGCGGTATTCGTAATCACGTTTAAACAATCATTAACCAGCTCTATCGTTGAGTATCGGTCTGGATCAAATGGCGTATCAACTTTGTGCCGTCTAGTCTTGTATAAAACTTCAATACATTGTTCCATTTCTGCTAAAAGTTATCAACAAAAAACAAACCAGTGGATTCAGTTCGAAGATCATGCAAATACCAACAAAAAAAAGGGGGCACACAATCAGGAACCACTTCAACACAATAAACCACCAGATACCATGGCTGGATTGGAGTTCAGTCAAACCTCCAGTCAAACCAGACAAATACAACAATTGCAACATCAATGAGTGGGTACAATTTAACAACACACAAAAAGAAAATAACCACCAGATTCCAGGCGAAATTTTCACGAGCAACAACAATGAGTGGGTACAATTTCAGAACAGAAACAGAAAATAACACAGTCAAGCATTCACAGATGGCTCGAACGATGGAGTTCGACAATGGGAGCAAAGAAGCAAACAAATAAATGGTGCCAGATGGGTCGACCAAAGAAGCGTAGCAGTGGAGTCGGAGCAACAATGGAGTTCGACAATAACAGCAGAGAAGCAAACAAATAAATGGTGCTAGATGGGTCACCCAAAGAAGCGTAGCAGTGGAGTTGGGAGCAACGATGGAGATCGACACGCAGAGCAGAGAAGCAAACAAATAAATGGTGGCAGATGGGTCGACCAAAGAAGCGTACCAGGGGACCACCAATCAAGGCAGTGGAGTCGGATTCCCCGAAGAGGAGGAGGGGGAAGAAGGAGGAAGCGTAGCAGTGGAGTCCAATTCCACGAAGAGGAGCCATCAAGGAAGAATGAAGAACCCTAGGAAGGTGGTGATGTGGATGCCACATCATAGCTGACATGTCAGCTTACTTCATGCCACTTAAAATGCTGCATGTGGCAACAACAAACGAAAACCACATAATGGATGACGGACTTAAAACGGTGGAAAGTACGTGGGTGGTGAATTTAATTTCACAAACTACGTGGGTGGTTTTTGTAAATATGCCAAACCTGATGGGTGGTAAGTGTAATTTTCCCTTCTTTTTATATGTGACTTATGATTCACTAAAATGATGTTATAATTCATTAAATTTGATATGATTCATTGAAATTGGTATTATGATTCATTAACTAATAAGTGGTGAATTAGATAACAAGCTTGAGAACAAATACTGAATCATTATTGTTTTGTGGTGTATTATTAATGTTATATGGTGTATTTTAAACTGTACGTGGTGAATCATAAGTGTCGTTGATATATGTTGATATGTACATATAACTAACTATTTAAAGTTAATACAAATATCATACCTCATTTATTATGCCACATAAGTAGTCTAGTCAGCAAGCTGACTAGACTGTCATGCCACATACACAGCCGCACTATACTGAGAACCACCTTCCCGCACTATCTACTGACTGCTCGGGGGTAAGGAAGGGTAAATATAGGGGCAAGATAGTATTTTTTTCTCCATACGCGCTTCAAAATTTTTGTCCACGCCAAGCATTGCATATTTAATGTGGACCTTTATCCCCATCAAAATAGACGCCATGAACGAACGGGGTCTAAGAAAAAAGTTTAGAAATCGAAGAAATCTGTCCTAGAGTGCAATTGGATGCCTGGTTGCAAGAAGAGGATAAAAACTTCCGCGACGGTGTGGATTCCATCATCTCGTGTAAGTAAGAAAATAACTTGCTCATCTAACGGTGTGAAGTCTATCATTTTCTCTTTCATGTTGCTTAATTGAGAAACACAGTGAAAATAAATAATATTGACTATAACTTTACAATAACTAAAGTAAAAATAAAAATAATGGGTGTGAAGAAAGAGAATGTTAAGAAACACTACCATTTTAGAGAAGGATAGATGATTAGAGTTTCTTTGAGTAATAACATTATATCTTGGCTATATGCAGTTTTCATGCTCGCCAGTGTGTTAGGTTCCAACCTGAACCAGTGAGACTGTTTCGATTAGGAACCTGAACAGACTGAACCCGGAACTGAACCAGACCTGTCAGTAATCGAGGAGGTCCCAAAGCTTCTCTTTGAGATTTGAGCCCAAACTGTATTCGACCCGAAACCAGAAACACTAGGGACTACTTTGGAGCCGCTAGGATCCGGAACCGGTTACCTTTGATGTGGGGTAAAGTTGCGAAACCGGACCCGGAACGGAATCGCCAGGACCCGATAGGAACCGATCAATATGATAATTAGTCCCGACTCCCTTAAGACGCATTAGTTTTTTTTTTTAAAAAAAAGTCGAAACTGGAATTGAATGTGGAAGCGAAATAGAACCAAAACTCGTTAAGAACCGCTCGGAACCAGTACCAAATCCGAATGCACCCTTACTAATGGTGGCCATAGGTCCGGTTCCGGTTCCGGAAAATGTGTATTCGTATTCGGAACCGGTCGTGGGCGGTTCCAAGGCGGTTTCGGTTCTGGTTCCGAAAATTGGATTCGCTTCGGATTCGGTCAAAAAATCGGTTCCGACCGGTTCTAGAAAGATTCGATCGGCTCCAGTTTCTTCGTTTTAGCTCCGATTTGAGATCCGTTTGAGCGCACACGTTGCTCTTTTCATCCACTTTACTCTAGATAGGTTATTATTCAAGTTTGTAATCTTAAATGTGTAAGAAACAAAGACTTAGGATTTTTTTTATTAAATTTACAAAAAATAAGGAACAAAGAGAATTTTATTATATGATTCACTGCCTCGATAAAACCTTATTAGTTAAAAACCCATTGGGAAAACCCTAATAAGAAAAAAGAGTACAAATACTATTCTTCAGAGGAGCGCGCGCCCGAGACCCAAAACAACGTCGTTTTGGACTGATTCCAACGACTACATTAGCCGGTTCCGGGGCGGTTCGGGTTCCGGTTTCGGTTCCACGGTTCCGAATCTGACGACGGTTCCAAGTGGTTCCAGGCGGTTGCAAGTGGTTCCGGTTCTGGGCCCGATTCGGGCCCGAATCTCAAAACGTGTATTCGTATTCAAAACCGGCTGAGGCGGTTCGGGTCCGGTTCCCACCGGTTCCCGGCCGGTTCCGGTTCCAATCGGTTCCGAGTAGAACCACTGGTTCCGGGTAGAACCGGACCCGATGACCACCATTAACCCTTACGATTCAAAACCCAACTATGCTGGGACCAGCCATGACCGGTTCCTAATCCGAATTCTGTGTTCAGAAACTGGAAACGGTGAAACCGAAACCAAAACTGAACCGGTTCGAAATTGTGATCACCATAATAACACCTAGAAATGTACTAAACAACCCATAATGGAGCAAGAGGCCAGTGGCTGAGAAGTCAGTCTTATTGGACGAAGAGACGATTAAACCTGGAGAGAAAAAAAGGCCTAGGAACCGAGTCCCAACTCCCAAAACACCTCCTGCCCGGTTTTAGGAATTGATGCTTCTAATAACAGGCCTGACTGATTCACAAAGCCCAGTATCGAATGGAACTGGTCCATCCCAACTATCCAGACCACTCTCGGAGTCGGTAATGATGTATGCTAAAAAATAAATTGGGCTCGCACTGATTGGACTATTACGTATATAGTTTAGTGACTCTTGTTTGAATTAGTCTGGTGATATTAGTAAATATCAAAATTTGGTAAGTAAAATATGTAACGTTGTTTGCAAAAGTAAAATACACGACTTGGGTATCTAAATATTACTGTCATAAAAACATTAATAACTATTAAAATTTGAAGTTAATTTTGGTTATGATTGTTTGTGTGTAAATTGATTACAAAAATTATGTTCTATGTACTTTTACAAGTAGAATTCAAGATTCACCTCCATTAAAATACAGTCACTGCTATATATTATTGCTACAAGTCTACTGGTTCCAATAATTGAACTGTATTGAAACTAACAACCAGTGTTAATAGTCAAACAATGAGCCTAATAGTCTTCTGACTACTAATGGATCTGTGTTTGATTCCGGCTAAAAGCATTCAACTTTTTGTGAGAGTAGATAAAAAAGACGAACACAAGTGGACCCGTTGTGGCCATGATTCTTATATGTACTCGCAAACCTAACAACTAGCGTTTGTAGACAATGGTTAGGATAACTGTGTTCCAAGCAATAGACCTAGGTTTGACGCTCCACAACCATTTGTTTTTTTCATCAAACAAATGATAGTGGTATGAATCCTTAGACTTTGTAAACTAGAAGAACACTAGTTATGTGATACTAATCAATGAATACTAGCAATTAGCTTTTGTAGTCCAACGGTTAGCACAACGTTTTTTCCATGAGATAGACCCGACCGGGTAGCACTCACACTCGGGGCAAACGCATAAAGAAAATAACAAGCCATGATTCCTTACGACAGAAGCATGGATTTAAATCATCGTCACATCATACTAGCTAGTTTTTGTAGATTAATAATTACAGTTGATGCAGCAACTCAACAGAAACACTTGGCCAATAATTCATTAGAAATGAAAGAATATACAACTTCAAATGAACCCCCTCTCATGAACGGAAGAAGACACTTAAACTTTAGATATCATTACCATAACCTTCAAGTCAATTCAATGAAATTGTTCTAGCAGATTGTTTCATTCTGCTAGCTATCTATCTCTGTAATCTTGAACAACCGGTCAGCAACCGAAATCAACTAATTAAATCAATTTCATTCTTTCACTCGGTGAACCGCCGCCGCCCATCATCATCAACTCAAACTCATGAAAATCAACCTTCCCATCAAGATTCAAATCAACACTCCGAATCATCTTCTCAATCTCAGTCATCCCCCATCCATTATCCAAACCTAGACACACCAACACCCTCTTTATCTCCTTCGCATCAATATACCCATCTCCATCCTCATCAAACACCATGAACGCTTGTCTCATCAACGCTTCTTCCTTCTCCATTTCTCTCAGAACCTCCATCTTAGCCTCCTCTAACTCCTTCTCTGTCAGGTCAAACTCCACTTCATCATCTGATGATGATGATGACAATACTAATCTTTCAGGCTCGTTGCTGTCATTGACTAGACCGAGCTTCTTCACAACCTCACACGCCTTTTTCTTCTCTATTCTCCCTGAATTGTCCATCCCGAACACCATTGTTAGTGCTTCCATTTGCAATTTGCTGCTGGCTGCTGCCGCTGACACAGCTGGCTGTGGTGGTGATAGTAGTATCATCTGGTCTTGAGTGATGATCATTGGGTCATCAGCTGGGTATGGTAGGGCGGTGGTGTTTGAGTGAGGGAAGTCGCTGCTATTGCAGGTACCGTGCATAACTGTGCCCATCAGTTGGGTGTACATTCTTCGAATACCCAGCATGGTTTCTTCCCTTTTTTTTGTTTCTCTAAACAAAAACGAATGTTTTGTTGTTGAGGAAGGAAAAGAGAGCTAGCAGCTTGACTTGTATTATGTGACCGTGTAGGTGAAGAAAGAGTTTGCTCCTACTATTAGTATATATAGCCTACAGGAGAGGAAAGGATGATGAAGAGGAAGCAGGTAGCTCCCATTTCATTGAAGAATTTTGCGGGAAGTTACAGAAATGCCCACACAACACAGGGGAAGATGTCCCTTTTTTGCATTATTCTATTACTCATGTGTTTTGGTATACTGATTTCATGACTCTTACAAGCAGACTAAACAATATTTTTATGAAAGAGTAATCAATTTTTTGTGGTTAGGTAACTAACTTTTTCCACTCAATCTGGTTCTTTGTTGTATATATGGGTATAAAGTACACCACAATTGACGCGTGAACTTTTTCGATTACTTTGACTTTAATCAATATTAGGGACTTGACAGGAGAAATCAGGGTTGAGATAGTCCAGAAAGATAGTCAAGAAAGGAGAGATGGTCAATAGTTTCACACTAATAACAAGTACTAATTAATATAATGTTGCTATACTAGGGAAGTACAAAAGTGTGATCAAATTGTGGAAAAATACCCAACAACGGTGGATTAATGAATTTCCTTACCGTTGGAGAGCTGCTTTAATCAAGAGATTTTGATGGGGGAATCTGATCAGTTTGCAAGTCATTGTAGCCTTGGTATAGCGAATCAGTATATTGGGATTTGAGTATCATATATTACCCTGCTGTATCTGTCTCTGTCTAATAATTGCTCTAGCTAACTGGGTTCTTTTATCTCCTACTAATTGCGTAGTTAAGAACAGTTATAAATGCTGATTAGATAAAAGCTAGGTACAGATACAATATAATACTAGTATCATATCATCAGTATCATTTCTTTAAATCCAAGAAGAATCAAACTTTCTTGAAGGATGAGAGTACGTGCATAAGTAAACCACGCAAAAGCATTAACTCTTTCTGATCATTTTGTTGGTGGCAGGTCGATCGGATGTTCATTATATAGTTTTTCAAATAAAAAAATGGGTAGTATTATATTTGGTCGTAGCCGCTCCACACGACTATAAATGTATTTATATCTACTCCTTCCAAGGAAGATGACAGTATATATATGCCATTATACAATATCAAAGCTACATATATTAATATTTCTGTACATGATCCTCCAGCATCATCTGACAACTAATTTATTTGCTTCTACCTTTCAAAAGAGCTACCCCTTTAAAAAAATAAAATTATTTGCTTCTTAGTGTTTCCATTATATGACCTATATATCTGTTTTATGAGCTAGCCAAGAATAAAATTAATGATAGAGGAAGATAATCATGCCTGATTAGATTGTGAAGGAGAAAAAGCGTGTCCCACCTTCCTTCAGATCTGAGCACTTCTCCTTCCTTCTTTCTTTGATCTTTTGTCGCCATGACGATATTGCGCATTTGGTTTTAAAATATTGTCTTCGGTGGTGGGTGGGTGTGATGTGAGAAGTGGGAAACACACAACCAAACTTGGGGAGTAAACAAACGCGGAAATATGGTAGTCAGTCACAGCACAGGCGGAAGGGAATCCATAACATTTGTCTACACCTAACGTGAAAAAGGAGGAATCCATCAAGATAATGCAATTTGTGATCGTCTATTTGATTTGAGCAATAGAACAGCGAATAAACATTGTTTGAATATATATAAGAAAGTGATAACACTCATCTATTTGTATAAGAAAGTGTGCGATATAGGGGGTAATAGAAATTGGTAAGGGTGGTTGGCAATAGCCAACTAGTCCAATGGTATCACAAAGTGGTGTTGCCTATTGTGGTAATTAAGGTGTTTTTCACTGTCCACTTATATGGATGCACTGACTCCGTGAAGTAGCTGGTACTTTAAGAGATCGGAAGGGCGACAAGATGGATATGGTGATCAGGGATTGTAACGATGAAGCTGCCGGGATTTTCTTTGGTTACCAATAACTATTTCAGCTCTAAACAAAGCAAAGATGGGCCTTGAAACCTCAATCTTGTCGCTTGATGAGATCAATTTATTATTAGCATAAGTTATCCCTCTCTTGCTCATCCTTCGTTTGATCTTTAACCCAACTCACTCAAATTGGGTCAATTTTTGTTTTCTTCAAACTCAACTAGGTTTGAGTTCTTTTTATATATTGGTTAGTAAGACATAAATTCTCTTCACAGCCGGTCTGATTAATTAATATTATTTGTCATTCAACCTTCGCCCATTGGCCATCAGACTCAATTAGTGGAGGATGATTTAGAAGATATTGGCCTTAAAAGCCTTTTCGAGGACCCGGAATTTCCCCCTGGATTCGAACCAGCTAGAGGTCCACCCATCTTGGGAGATGACACTGATGAGACAGTTGTTAGAGAGGAAGCAAGACGAACTCTCATCTTTGCCAAGCAGCTCGGATGCACCGTCCCTAACGAGCAGCTTACCTTATCCAACTATGAAGAGATCATTCGAAAACAGAAAGCGAGCTTTCGCCGGAGTTGTCACTTCGAGAGCGAAGAGTCAAAAGAGGAGTCTGATAGATGCTCTAGGAGTATCTCTAAAGATAAGGGCAAGAGAGTTCGTGGGACTGGACCCCGGGGTTTTAGTAAGTTTTCTCGAGTCAGTAAGGTGGCCATGAGGGGCAAGAAGAAGGCTAAGTAGACTTAAGGGTCCCTCTTAAATAGTAAGATTAGTAAGGCTAGAAAGGTTATAAGTTCTTTTAAGTAGCGTTATTTTCTTTGTTTTTTGTTCTTTGTATTTTCTCTAAATTTTCCTTAGCGGGATAGCATCCTTGCCTCAGTACTGCTATGTATGCTGGGCAACCAGCCAATTATCAAAAAAAAAAAAATCATCGTCCTCATGTGCATTGTAACCTTTTATGCTATGTCCTCTAAATTTCAAATATCAATTTTGAGTGTCTGATCATACTTATATTTTTCAGCTTATTTTTTTTTTTGGTCGGAAACAGGGGCTATTGTCATCTTTTATTAAGAATTAAACATAGGTTTATCCTCAGCGAGCTGAGGACGGATACACATGGGAGGATCATTCAGTACATAGTAACCACAAGGCATTCCAATGCCGATTTTCGCAACCAGATCTGCAGACAAATTAAACTCCCGTGGAATATGAGAAACACTAATATCCACACCCTCCCCAATAAGAGATTTACACTGCTCGATTAATGGCTTCAGGGGATGCGCCTCCGGACATGAGAGAAACAGATTAACAAGCACCAGAGAGTCTGAGAAGATCTTGGCCTGATCAATATTCTTCCCTCTTATAAACTTGAGAGCATGCTCCAATGCCACTGCCTCCGAGTGAAGAGGATTTCGCTGGTTGAAAACTGCTACAAAACCTCCAGCCCAGTCATCCTTGAAACTCCTGCATACCCCTCCAGCTGTAGCGGTATCTGCATAAGCAATGAAACCCCCATCAATATTAATAATATAGCAATTAGGACTGAGATTACTCCAAGGATTTGTGTAGTTGGAGCTAGTGGCGCCCTGCTGCAACCACAAACCCGCAGCACTGGACTCCTTTATAGCTGTCCAGGCTCTTTTATTCTGCAAGCAGGCCAGCAAAACCGACTGGAAATGGAGAAACATTCTAGTCTCCTTCCCGAAGATTTTACTATTTCTCCAGCGCCATAGCATATGGCACACAACAGGAAACACCACCTTCCAACTTATCCTAATTAAGTGACTCCCCTGTCTCAGTAAATTATCCATTAGCCAATCCTGTAAGTTCAAACCAAAAAAGAGTGACCTCTTATTCTAAGGAATAAGCTTACACCAAATCTTCTTCGCAACTGGGCAGTCCCTGAGTACATGCAAAATGGTTTCATCAGACCCGCATAAATGACATGAACAATCAGCAGTAAAACCAAAAATTACACGTCTAGAATTAGTCATTATTCTGCCATGGCAAACTCTCCACATGAAAACTTTAATTCTCTCCTGCACCGGTAGTTTCCAGATTGCTTTGAACAAACTTCCCCTCGAATTACCAGTTCCTAGAGAAGCAGCTCTATCTGTCAGCAAATTGTACGCAGATTTGACAGTATAATTACCATTTTGATCAAGGGACCAAGAAAGGAAATCTGGACCTGCATTCACAAAAATTTGATAGCCACCAATAATATTCAAAACATCATGAGGGAGGAACTCAGAAAACCTATCCCAGATCCAGCCCAATTCACCATCCCAATATGATGAAACCACATCATCCAAAAGATGGGACGGGACCTCTCTACAAGCTTTAGTAAGCAAACTAAAATTACCAGCCCAACAATCGGTCCAAAAACGGATGAGGTTTCCATTACTTAGGATCCACCGAGCACCTTCCCGAATGGAAATTGCACATTTCTGTACACTTTTCCAATAGGGGGAACAACGGGTGGTATCCGGATTTGGATATCTCCGACGCAGCACTCTGTGACATAAACTTTGAGAATTATTTGCCAGATTCCAAACTAACTTACCGAAACAAGCTAAGTTCATAACTCTTGATTTCCTCAAGCCCAGACCCCCGCAAGCCCTAGGTTTACACATCACATCCCACCCAACATCATGGTATTTTCTACTATCAGAATCGTGACCCCAAATAAAGTCGCGGCAAAACTTGTCAATCTTATTGCAAACACTGATAGGTAAGAGCTGACACTGCATAGTGTGCACAGGAATACTAGAAATACAACTCTTAACCAGACAAATGCGACCCGCCAAAGATAAAGACTTTTGTTTCCACCCCGATAATCTCTCTCTAATCTTGGCCAAAACTAAATTGTTAGACAAACTACCATTCCTACCTTGTTTAAGAAAGACCCCCAGATACTTTCCAAAGTTTCTAGAAAAAGGCATACCTGCCTTCTTGGCAAGGATGTCCGCTTTCTCCTGGTTAATATTTTTGGAGACAAGGAGAGAGGATTTCTCGAAACTGACAGCTTGCCCCGAGGCTTTACAGAAATCAGATAAACATTCACGCATTACACCAACCTGCCTAATAGAGGCAGACCCAAAAAGAACCAAGTCATCCGCGAAGAAACAGTGAGACAAAGAAGTTCCTCTCCTACCCATAGACAAAGGAACCCACCCCTTACTATTGACCCTACCATTAATCATTTGAGACAGACGCTCCATACAAAGAACAAAAATAAAGGGAGACAAGGGATCACCTTGTCTAATCCCCCTCCCTGCAGCAAAATTTTCAGACAAACCACCATTCCAACTAATTTGGAAGGTGACAGAGGTGATACAATCTAGAATGAGATTTCTCAGGTTATCAGGAAGACCAACACACCTTAAGGTATCGTCAATGAAATTCCAGGAAAGTCTATCGTAAGCCTTTGCTAGATCAATTTTCATGGCTAAGAAACCCTCTCTAGCCTTTGTACGCTGCATAAAATGAACAGCTTCCTGAACTAGAACAATGTTCTCAAAAATGCTCCTGCCCGGTACAAAACTAGCTTGGCTCTCTGAAACCCAAGAGGCCATATGAGGTTTGAGTCTATTAGCTAAGGTCTTAGCCAAAATTTTATACTGGACCTGACATAATGAAATAGGCCGAAATTGGGAGACTGAAACAGGGCACTCAACCTTCGGGATAAGAACAGTGGTTGTTTGGTTAAGAATAGGATCAATCTTCTGATTTTGAAGACAATTTTGGGCAAAGACAAGCATGTCCGGAGCTATAAGGTTCCAAAACCTCTGGAAAAACCTAGCTGGAAAACCGTCCTTCCCAGGAGCTTTAAATGCTTTCATACTCTTAAGGGCCACCGTTAGCTCCTCCAAATCTATGGGGCGAGAGAGCCCCTCCCTAATATCCCAAGAAATAGGTCTAAAGTCATGGCCAAGGGAAGAGCAATCCTGAATATCATCACAACTAAACAAATTCCTGAAGTGATCCGTCAGAAGAACCTCTATCTCTCTTTCATCCGTCACCCAAACTCCCTCAGAATTAAGGAGTTTGAAAATACGATTATGTTGCCTCCTGATTTTTGTTTTAGTGTGGAAATAAGAAGTGTTCCTATCTCCTAACCTAACCCACTGATCCCTAGATTTCTGAAGCCATAAAATCTCCTCCCTCTGAAGCCAGATATCTAGTTCTTTAGAAAGCCGGCCTTCCAGACCCCGTAAGTGGTTACCCCTACCCTCATCGATAGCTCTTTGAATGCCTTTTAACCTAGCAACTAGTCTTTTCTTTTTCCAAATAATGTGGCCAAAGACACTCCTATTCCAGGACTTAAGATGGTCACGCATAAAGCCAAGAGACTCATGGACCAGCCTACCCCTAGTCCAATTTTTAGAGACGGTGGGAGCAAAATCGGGATGGGTGAACCAAGGAGCCATGACCTTAAAAGAGCTATGATTAGAAGGGTTTCTGAGGCCATAATTTAGAGAAAGGACAATAGGGCTATGATCAGAGGCTACCCTAGGGAGGACCTCCACACTAGCTTCCGGAAAAATATTAAGCCAATCAAGAGACGCAATAACTCTATCAAGACGCGCACAGTGGCGCCCGTTAGACCAAGTGAAACGATTCCCAAACGACCTGACCTCTAGCAGGTTTCTAGCATGAAACCAATCTAGAAAATTCTTGTCAATACCAAATTACTGCAAGAGGAGAAATTCCTATCCCTAGGGAAAAGGGTAGCATTAAAATCCCCCCCAATAATCCACGCTTCAGAATTAGAGGATTGAGCAATATTGAGAAGATTCCACAGATTATTCCTCAAGATAGGGGAAGGACGTGCATATACCGTAGTTAAAAGAAAAGAAGAATTACCAAAGTTAACTCTACAGTGAACAAATTGCTCATCACTACTAAGCACAACAATACCAACAACATTATTCCATAATATCCAAATTCCACCACAAAAGCCTTGAGCTTCAACACGGAAAACATTATCAAAACCCAGCTTAGAACACACCGAATCCGCAGAGGGCCCACAGATACGTGGCTCAACCAGCACAACAATGTTAGGACGCACAGATAAAATCAAATCTTTCATAGCTCTGTGAAAACTAGGTTTCAAAGCCCCACGTACATTCCAGAATATGATTTTTCCACTCATAACTTAAGCAAGGATTAGGGGGGATACTAACCTGCAGCACCAGAAGTTGAAGATTCTGGAGTTACCTTTTGAATGGCGAGTCTTCCACGGTCGACTCCTTGTGCATCAGACCTAGCAATCGAGCGCTCTGGTGGTATCTTGTCATTGTCGATTCTCCCGCGACCGGACCCTACCGTAGTGTCAGCATGCATCCCTACCATAATCTGGTCACCACCATCCTTCTGCTGAGACAGGCCCGATCCAGGACCACGAGATTGCGGGTTCACCCCACCCCGAAGCGAAGGTAGCATATTTGGATGCATTTCTGCCTTCTGGGGCGTCCTGATTGGGACCATAGTGTCTAACTGCTCCACATTCGTATTTACCTCCAGAGCAGCGAACCTAGAACCTTCTTTCGAAAAATCTTGGGCTTTCTTAGAATTAGGGGCTTTCTTAACCATGTTACGACGCTTCGGAACCATCCATTCACCATAATCATCTACCACATGGGAGACCTGGCTCGCACTCGGACTTTGAACTAATCTAACCCCTTCATCCTGCTGTATATCTCCCTCCTTATCACGGAACGGGCACTCCGGCTCCTTTTGCCCGTAACAACCACAACCAAAACACACCAAATGAAGACCCTCATATTCTATTCTCATAGTTCTCCTTCGGAAACGGTACTTTGCTAACAACGGCTTAGTGAGATCAACCTCGATAGCTACCCTAGCTAGACGAGACTTCCCAAAGTTTGAAGCCGAAAGATCTACTTTCTTCACCTTCCCAACTTTTGAGCCCACAATAGTAAGAAATTCTACATTATAATACTCACTTGGAAGGTCTGGGAACCTCACCAGGACTTCAAGGGATGAAAGGGCTTCTGAATTTGGGTTGAAATTAGGTCTCCACCGCCTAACCGTGAGGTAATGATCCAAAATTGGCCAGGGGCCCTCTGTTAGAACAAACTGCAAATCCTCCAGATTGGTAAACGAGACCTTGAAGAAACCATTGGATAGGTCATCTAAAAAGAAATCCCCACGTAAACACCATCTACGTTTCAGTCGATCAAATAACATATTCATCGGCAGAGTTTTCCCAAGCAATTTGACTATTAATGCGTTCTGCCAAGGCCTTCTAAATCGAAGTTTCTGTTCCTTCGTAAGGGAAATCGTGGGACACTTTGGGTCTTCCTCTTCCATCAAGTCTTCCTCATCGTCGGATATCTCATCCAGGGCATCGCTCAAATTGTCGACATTCTCCTCCGCTGTGACACCCAGGGCGGCATCTTTAAATGACATCCTCTGTGGGTTCGGCGAACTCTGCACATCCATCTCCTCGTTGTGACACCCAGAGGGTTGCTCCAGATCTGAACTAAACTGACCGTGGCTCTTCAATTTCTTGACCAAATGACAGGAAATCCCCACATCCTCCATTCGACAGATTGAAAAAACCTTCGTCGGAGCTACGAACCAAAGAAAAAGAAGAAAGAAACTATCCTAACTCTGAAAGAAATAAAGGTGGACACGAGAGGTGGCACCAGAATTTAGGAGACTAGAACAGACAGACTAAAGAATCGGGGAAAACCTAGATTGGAATCTTGGAGACGACTCTCATCTTTCTTCTCCAACTCAGCTTATTTGAATTTGAGTTAGTAACATAGTACTATTATTTCAGATTATTTTGAGATTTGGATCAATTGTGAATTTGATACAATTAGATTTTAAGTTTGTCATATTTATAAATACATATTTCGATGATATTTTTAAGTTTAGCGATACCACCGGATTTTTATATGGGATCAAATTTTGTAACATCTAATTCACATGATGGCTCATCGCAAATGGTCATATAACAGTTAATTTAAGTTTAAAGTTTGTTCAATTTTAATGTATTGATTGTTCAATAGTTATTTGTGTTATATGATGATTGTTAAGATTATGCCTTATTATATAACGGGATATATATCCGTCTCTCTTCTAGTGACCTGTTTCACTCATTTTAATGTAAACCTTTGTTGTAAAAAATGTAAAACCAAAATGGAAGTCTAAACTCTAATAATTCCTTTGAAATGACACTCACAATTTTGTACAAAAATGACACCTTTTAAAAAAAAAATTAAAAAAAAAGAGAAAGAGAAACAGTTAGTTTGACAGAGAATTATTCTGGCCGAGAAAAATTAGTCCGGATGGCCAAATTGGATTTATGCGAGAGGGAAGAACATCCTCGGAGGATCCCTGACACAGCGAGAGAAATTGATAGATTACCGTCGCAAGCGAGTTTGGGTGGATCACAATAGCAAGCCGGGATTGATAGGAGGTATCATTTAACGCCGTTATCCCGATGGCAGCTGCTTCCTCCGCCGTGGAAGGCGCCGGCGCCGCGGCAGCTCTTCGTTCAGTACTACAGCGAGTCGGTCAGGCGGCGGAAAGGTCCGGCCGGCAGCCTAACCAGGTGAAGGTGGTCGCTGTCAGTAAGACCAAACCTGTCCCTATCCTCCGTCAGGTGTACGAGGCCGGCCACCGCTGCTTCGGCGAGAACTATGTCCAAGAGCTCGTTGATAAAGCTCCACAGGTATATTTTTCTCTTTCCAAATCCTGCTACGGAATCCGACAGGAATATGAATGTGTTGTTGGCGATTCTCTTGTATGAATCTGGTACACGTTCAATGCATCAAATACTGGTCGAACTCTCCTGCTTTGTTCATATGATAATAATTAAAAAATGAAAAAGAAACTTACGTTTCTCAGAGAACTAGGCTCTAAATGTGAAACTGGACCAAATGCTTCCGGCTGTTATGAAGTACTCGTCAAGCGTCATTAGCTAGGAGAAAATTGGACATGTTCAAGGGAGAACTGCAGACGAGGTTGTAGAAGGAGAAGTTCCGAGAATGAAATCTTATCTTAGGGTTCCATCTCTCTCTGTTTGTCACTTGCTATGTTAAAGTTTGTGGAACATGGTGATTCTCCAGTATGCTGGCCTGAATTGCTGATGTTAGCAACCAGAACTACCTCTCATTGATGCCATATAGTGCTTTAAACTAAGATGTGTTTAGTTGACACTATTAGTGCTTCAATCTCTACTTAGAGGAAGGGGCTAAGAGCTGATATCATGGCTGTTAGGTACCTACTCCCCTCTGTATGTTAGCCATTTGTTATAGCTGCTGAGAGACAGTAAAGAAGTGAAGAGCTGTTCAGCAAAAAACAAAACATCTAATTTAAAACTTAGTTTGGCCAACATTAGGTGAGTTTTGTAATCTGAATTTGAATTGGAGTCCTAATGCTGAGCTAATTGTTCCATAGGTGCGCAACTTTGTCTTATTTCATAATTCCTTTTTATAGCTCCCAGATGATATTGAGTGGCATTTCATTGGAAATCTGCAGAGCAACAAAGTGAAGCCTCTTCTTAGTATGGCTTCTATCACTTTCAGTATCTTACATGTGAAAATAATGAGGAAACTTCTGGCTTTGGGAGCTAATAATAATTATCTTTTGTTAAACTTGCAGCTGGTGTGCCTAATCTTGATATGGTGGAGAGTGTAGATGACGAAAAGGTAAATATTTCTTTGGTTCCACATAAACCTGAAGATATGAATTTGTGCTGGGATGGGATCTTTTTTTTTTTTCTTTTTCTTTTCTCTCACTCTCTCTGCTGCTGCCATTTTTCCAAATTACAGTAAGAGAAGAACCACCATTCTGCAATGAGAAAATTGTAATTCTCTTATTGACTAAACTCATGGTCATGGGATGATGCGAGCTGTCCTTTTTGCAGATAGCAAATCGTCTCAATCGTGTTGTGGGTGACATTGGAAGAAAACCATTGAAAGTATTGGTACAAGTCAATACCAGCGGTGAAGAATGTATGTGATAAGATCAGTTCCTTCCTTGTAATTTGACTCTTTGTTTGGGGAGGATGTATATCTTTTCGCTTAATCTATTTTACATATATGCAGCCAAATTTGGCGTCGAGCCTTCATGTTGTGTAGATCTAGCAAAATATGTCACAGTGAGCTGTCCAAACCTCATATTTAGTGGTCTCATGACTATTGGCATGCTGGATTATACATCAACTCCAGAGAATTTCAAGGTGAACATTATCATATTCTTGTTGACGTCTGCTCTGTTGGTTTCTTGTTCGTTTGACCAGAATCTTGTCCTTGATTTTTGTGTCAAACTAGACGTTAGTGAGCTGTAGGAGTGAAGTCTGCAAGGCTCTTGGGATTCATGAAGAGCAATGTGAGTTGTCGATGGGCATGTCAGCTGACTATGAGCAGGCTGTGAGTAAATTATTCATTTGTGTGTGTATGTATTATAGAACATATGATAGATTGTTTTACGTGTTGGAAATCATGGATTTGTAGATTGAGATGGGTAGCACAATTGTCAGAGTCGGATCCACGATCTTTGGAGCAAGGGAGTATCCCAAGAAACAAACAAATTAGAGGGGATCTAACTAACTCGATCAGCGAATCTACTGAACAATCCCAAGGCCAAGTAACAAACCCTAAAGAAGATCATCAGAAAGGCGTAGTACGAGCTTCTGTAGAATGTTGATCTTTGAGTTTGTTTTGTTTGCCAACTTTCGAGTGGAATCCCTTGGTTAAGCAAAGTGATTTGTCTATTGTGGAGTTATATCGTCTCAGCTTATTATTATTTAAGCTTTAAAATCAGTTACAAATTGATACCAGCTCATCAGGTAAATCTGAACTTCAAATAAGAGTAGAACATTGAGGCCTTTGCAGGAATGAAGCATGAAGACATTGAAGCTCAGCTGAAACTGGAGCATCCAATGATCCTACACCGATAAGAATCGGATAATAGGGATGTTATCAGATCCTTTTCAATTAATCCAATCGCTGCACAAGTGTCAAAGGCCCAAGCAAGAGCCTTTCTTTCCGCCTCCGATGCTGCATAGATCGTGGATAATCTTCATACCACTTGACACCAACTGCCCAGTATCATCTCTGAGAACAAAACCAAGCCCCAGACCAGATACCAGGACCAAGCTGGCCTGCATCAGATTCCACTCGTAACCAATGTTTTAAAGGGAGTGTCCAACATGATACTGCAGTCTCTATCTGCTGCTTCATTAGAGCAGCTTTCAAGAACTGGTAGTAGAGAAATATTGCTTTGTTCATCCCTTCCTCTAATGTTGATATCTTGTGAACAAGAGGTGGTTGATGTCTTCTGTCTCTTCGCAAAAGGTACAGACTACGAATCCTATTCGTCGACGGGCAAGAGCCACATTGCAAGGAATTGCCCCGTGCTATACAGCTTAGCGATTGCCAAAAAAAGGTCTCCAATCACTCTGACTGCTACACTTTTCCCCATTTGACTTCAGAATCATCGCCAAATGATATGCAAATTTTACATTGAAACTTCCCAACTTGGGGCTTGTCAATCCCTAATTCACGCCGCTAGCAGAGTACTATCTGGTTAATAACAGGCCTTCATTAGCCTCCACGCCAACGATTCAGTCAATCAGAAGACGCCAACATTGCTTGGCCAGAAGCGTAAGGTTATGGCATTCCAAACCTCGACTACTAGTCCTCCCTCATCGTTTCTGCGGGCCAACACTTGTTTACGAACCTAGTACACTATTGAGGCGTTTTTGAACATCTTTATCACAAATAAATTGAAAAGAATGAGAACTTGAACTAACCGTCTCAGCTTATTCATCATAGAGAGTGAGTTGGATTGTCTGACCCATTGTGTGGACTAGGGATATAGGGGAGGTAAAAGTGATAGATGTTGAGGCGGTTCAGTGGAGGCTGTGGCTCGGGTGCTGCAAGGCAGTAGATGCAGGACTGCTGCAGGGGATACGCAAATTTGATGCTGCACGACTCACCTACATGCAATATTAAAGAACAACACTTTAACACTTATACACTGCTACTTGTAGTTAGATCACTATCATCTCTTCTTTTTTGTATGATATAATTAATGTTTATTATTTTATTTATGAAATTAACTAATCGTATAAAAATTTCAATACTTCTACATTAATATATATGAAATGCTATAATTATTCCAATATCTTTCATCTCATTTTATAACGAATTTTGAAAATTCTAAAGTTATTTAAGTACATAAAATTTTGAGTTTAAAGAAGAAAAATACTTACAATTCTAAATACGCGTTACGAATGTTTTCCAAAAGTAGTTCTGATATAAATAGATAAACTATATATTATTTTGAACTTTCTTGACCTAAGTAAAATTACCGTAAATATATATATAGTATAAGTTTAATGAAAATTTTATGAAATATCACTATATTTTTATCAATTCGTTAAATACTATTAAAAAAAATACAAAGTTATGAAATGTCACCAAAATATATATGAAATGTCGCCAAAATATTTATGAAATGTCAATCTAGATGTTGATCAACAAGAAAATAAACATAAATAACCTTATTATTAATAACTTATTTTGAAATTTCACAATATGCCACTCGCTGTTAACATTCAAAACTAAAAAAATTTCAAAATACTGTAAAAAAATGTAGATAAGTAGAAAAATATATTAAAATGAATGAGAAAATAAAAATATTAATAATATTTTCACTAATATGCATAGGAACATCTTGCACACATAAATAGAACATTTAGCGGGTGCCATAGGGTGTTGGATGTTGCAGGTGTCGTAGCTTGCTGGTGCTACCCTGAAATGCTTTATTCGGTGGCTTAAACTGTTCTAGGGTGGTTTTTAGGGTGTGTTTTCGACGTTTTAACTTTCCAATGGTGATTTTTAGGAAGTGTAGTGTAAGGGGAAAATTTTCTAACTCGTTCTTTACTTCATAAGTTACCATTGACTCAACAATTTTTTAAGGTTTGTGGTTTAGAAGTTATATAGGGTCATACGACCCTAGACCCTTCACTACAAACCCTAAAATAAGCCTTCGATACTTTTAACTTTCTTATGGTGGTTTTTATGGAGCATGGTGTAGGGTAATCCTTTTTAACTTCTTCTATAATTTATAATGTTGTCACTGCTTGGCAGATTTTTAGGGTTTGTGGTGAAGGGTTTAGGGTCACCCTAAACCACAAACCCTTATATAAGCATTCAATATTTTTAACATTTCTATGGTAGTTTTTAGGATGTGTGGTGAAGGGTAATATTTTTTTTAAATCTTTTTTATATATTATAATGTCACCACTAACTTAGGAGATTTTAGGGATTGTGGTTTAGGGTTTAAGTTTGTTATACCCTAAACCCTCCCCTACAAACCCTAAAACAAGCCTTCGACATTTTAAACTTTCCTAGGGTGCTTTTTAGAATTTATGGTGGAGGGTAATCTTTTTTTAACTTAGTGTATACTTTATAATGTCCCCACTGACTCAATAATACGCCTTCGACGTTTTTTAGCTTTCCTATAGTGGTTTTTAAGGCGTGTGGTGTATGGTAGTCTTTTTTAACTTATTCCATTTACATGCGACAGGTTAATCATTTACATGCGACAGGTTAATCATTTACATGTGACAGGTTTATCATTTATGATTGACAGGTTAACCATTTACATGCAATAGGTTAACCATTTACATACGACAGGTTAACCATTTACATGCGACAGATTAACCATTTATGATTGTCAGGTTAACCATTTACATGCGATAGGTTAACCGTTTACATGCGACAGGTTAACCATTTACATGCGACAGGTTAACCATTTACATGTGACAGGTTAACTATTTACATGCGACAGGTTAACCATTTACATGCGACAGGTTAACCATTTACATGCGACAAATTAACCATTTTCAAACAACATTTACCAGCATTTAAAATTGACTGAAAATATTTCTTCTTTAAGAATATCAGCCGGGAATGAGAGTTACTTTTTACTTTCTTTGTTTTTTGGGAAAATTCACGAGATACCCCTGTTTTCTTTCGTAATTCACAATATACCCCTGTGATTTTAGGAATTCGACTTTAAACATGCTTAAATGTTGTGCAAAATTGATGAAACTTTACATGGACGATGCTAAAGTGTTATATTTTGGTCCAATATCAAATTTGAAGCTTTTTAAACTCACATGTGACCTGTGGGACCCAATGAATATGTGACTGTTCATTAGGCCCCACAGGTCACATGTGAGCTTAAAAAACTTCAAATTTAATATTGGACCAAAATATAACACTTTAGCATCGTCCATGCAAAATTTCATCAATTTTGAACAACATTTAAGCATGTTTAAAGTTAAATTACTAAAATCACAGGGATATATTGTGAATTACGAAAGAAAACAGGGGTATCTCGTGAATTTTCCCTTGTTTTTTTTCTATTTTACTTTAAACACTTAACTTGTTTTCATTTTTCTCCGTACCTTGCGTTTGGACATGTTGCAGCACTGCTGCAGAATTGTCCTGTAGATCCTGAGCCACGCTCGTCAGTGGAGTCAAGAGGCTACGCGTGGGAAACGGAGAGGAAGAGCTTGCATTGATTATAGAAAAACCAGAATAGCATTAGCATGAAGAAAAAGAGTAGTTTTTGTGAGATACCAGACCTGCCTACTAGAGGCAGAAAAGAAGTCACTCCAGTATTGGACATCTCATCATGCTTCCACACTTTTAATAATGGTCAGATCATAAAACTTCACATTCACATCATGTTAGCACTTAAATGGTAAATATGCCTCTGAAGACAGGAAGAGCTGTACTCCAATTGTCCCAGGTACACAAGTATTCAGAACAAGTAGAACTTGTATAATACATTTCTTCTAAAATCATGTATGATATACACCACTCCTCGAATGAGATTGGCAGACTAAAAAAGAATCTCTCAGTGAGGACGTGTAAAGAGTACAGAGAGAGATTAAATCATTTGCCAAGCAACAAAATTTGTATAGCAAGTCTAAGGATACGAGGAAGAACTTTTTTCAGTTTATTAAAGGCCTCTCCAAGCTCAACTCACCATCACCCCGTCCTTGCCCGCTGGTCAAACTAGACATTTGCATAGGCAAGGGAATGCTCAACTCAGAACAGATGAGCTCAATTATTTTTGACGTTGCACCACCAAATGACATCTTGTTCAGGGTAATCGCGATAGAAAACCTGTTCTCTATGTCACAGTATCCCGTGGAACCCCCCATGCCTGAGTGCCCGAACCCAATAAGCCTGCCGTCATTTGATTTGATCCTTTTGAATCCTAGCCCAAAATCTCCATTCAGGTGAACCAGATTCTCATATTCCCCAATGCCCATGAACGCTTCATGTACCCTTGGGTTGTTGAATAGCTTCTTGGGCGTTGTGCTTCTTTCTATATTGTGGTCTTCGTTTCCATTGTCACTCTTAGCCTCATTCTCATGGATGGTATCACAGTCATTGCCATTACTACCCTCGTCGCTTGATACCGGAGAATAATCATGATTTTGGATACTTTCCTTGGAGTTCTTTTTCTTGTGGCTGAAGCTCCTCTCAGACATCATAGTTTTACAGAATGAAGTCACTTTCAAGTTCCTTTTCTTCTTCTTGGTGGAGCCATTCAATTCCGAGCGTGTCTCGAAAGCGAACTTGGGTTTGTGGGGGTGACTTCCAAGCGGTGGGGTTGAAGTGGAGTGCTTTGGGGGGACAACACCACCATCAACCAAACAGGCGTAGTAACGAGCAAGGGCACGTGCTGAACAGTGACCATTGGCAGCTGGTATGATTGCACGCCGCGCCAAGAGAGAGTTGAAGAGAGGTGGAAGGGCCATGACTACCTGAGAGAGCTGATGAGGTTGAAAGCTAGAGGGAAAATCTGCACGATTTCCCATTTGAGATAGCCTTGCAAGGTCATCTGTGTCCACAGTTAGGGTTGCAAGTCGAGCTTCAACACCTGGTAGTCAAAGGAAAAAGGCAAGGTGTCGGTTTCAGCACATTTCAAGAACTATATGGGGTAGTATCTCGAGGCTATTTTCAACATAAAGAAGAAATTTTCAAAGTCACTTGTGGAACAAAAGGTAGTTAGGATTTAGATACTTACCTGGAGGAATCCCAATGTATAGCTCCCCTTCTATGTTCAGAGGATGGATGAATGCTTCTTCAAGAATCTCTTGGAATTTCTTTCCTGAGGCACCCTATTGAAAGCAAAAAGATAACTATGATTATACTCGATGGTTATAAAGTGATCACATAAGACAACATATACATTTGAATTTATAAAATGATTAAACTAGTTTCTGTGTCCTGATCATTTAGCTTTACGACAGCTTATCTGTTCCAAAAGCAGCAACTACGTCAAGCAAAGTTTGGTTGGGAGCATGGAGCCCTCAGCAGAAGTGGAAAATTAGGATGTTTTCCTTGAAGGTGCTAGATGAGTAGTCAGAGCGACTACAAATTAAGATAGCATCAAGATTCTCATTCTAGGTTCCATCTTAAACACGAACATCCTCATAGAGTATGTAATGAGACTGATCCGAGCCAGTTTTGTTAGGGAAACTATTTTAAATTGCGAGCAGGCAGTATAACTTGAAAGACTCATAATCCAAGTAGACGAACAGCATTATGAACACCGGGAGATATACCTCAATAATTCCACCACACAGCCAACCAAATGAAAGATAATGGTATAACTGCTGATGACCTGGTTCAGTTTCAGGAACTGCCATGGCCATACGACGCAAACATTCATCCCAATCAGACAGCACCAAAGGATTTTCTCTCATTATGTTGGCCATTGCATTGTGAAGGCCAGATGTGTGATTTAGAACATGATGAACCTGGAAACTTGGCAATAACTCAGTCAAATGGCTGCAAACAAAATAAGTATGATGCGCAGTGGTATAGAAAAAAAAAAAGGAAAAACACTGACCTTTATAGATTCTTTACCATTTGATCCAAATTCTTGCCAGATATTCGCAACACTTTCTTCAAACTTCAATTTCCTGTTCAGAATCATTCAAAGCCTCATCACATTGACAGCAAAGAATACAGAATCTGACATAGTGCCATCATCCATGTCCAATGTATTTGGATCTTTCAATCTCCAAATGTTTCTATGCAATTACTATGTTTCTCCCAGCGTCAAAGCGAAATAAATTTTAACAAATCACACACACACACACATCTCTAGTAATCGCAGAGGAAAACAGACGAACATATAAAAAGGAATGTTTAGCAAATAAGAACATTTATAATACCCTTGGTCAACAAGCCACTGTAGCATTCCGGCTGTGATGCCTTTAGATACTGAAAAGACAGGAAATAAGCTATCAGGCTGAACAGGTCGGGGATCATACTTCCCAAGGACTCCAGCAGCAGTGTCAATGATAACTTCTCCATCTTTGTATGCACAAACCTAGTAATTATATCATAATGATAAAAGAAAATAATGAACTCTGCTCCTTGTTCATTGCCCAGATATAATATAATAAAAAAGGTTACAGTACCATTAATCTTTCACTAAAATAACAACAGATATTCACCTGAACGCCAAGTATTTTCCCAATACTTCCAAGATCTGTCAAAAGCATTCTCAGCTTATCCTCTACATCAGAATGCAGAGGTGTGTCATAGATCCATTGTGTGTTTGCTGATGGTCCCCTTGCAATGCTTCTGAGGAAGAGTAAAATCAACTTTGAATATATTACTTAAAACCAAAAAGAATGTCCGATCAAGAATTAATGAGCACTCACCCTGCTAGGACAGATTCAGCAAATGGTCTCATGATCTCTAAGTACGCAATACTAACATCCATACTGGATGAAAGACCTGAAGTAACATGGACACATAGTTTCATAAGTTTTCAGGATCATATTTGCCATCATGGTTCAGTGAGATGACTACTGAAAATTTGATAGCAATTACAAACCTCTCAACAGATTAAGGACACGAGAAAATATCACTATATCCCCAGGAAACGCGTCAACCTGGAACATTTGTCAATGTAAGGGCTCCAGTTCTCTGGTGCATATAAACCATAGTGGAAGATAGTAAAAAAAATGTGGTCTCATACACAAGGAAATAACTCACAGGATTAAACCGTTTCACATCTTTGTCATCCAAGTTCATCTTCTCTTGTATTGCCTTCATATTTTTCTCTCTTTTCTCCTGGATGGATTTTAGTGAAACCTTGACAAAAACACAATATTAGAAGTTTCCAACTTCCAAGGTATTTGGTTAGTTGAATCCAGGGACATGGGTCTCATACTCACCGCACTCTCGCTTGCTGGTCTGGATGTGCGGAAGAAGATAGTTGCTACCTCCATAGCCTGCTCCGGCAAGTCCATGCTCAACTTAAGCCCCATTTCCGCAAAAGCAGACAGAAGCGCTACATGGTCTCCCTGTCCAGGTACAGTCCACCATCATAAGTCATAAAGGTAGATCGAAGAGAATAATTAGATGACAAGGTAATAGCAAGAAACAACTATATACGTTATAACTGAGCTAACCTCCGCAGATGCCAAAAGCATCTTTGCCAATGCCTTTTTTGTAGTTTCTGGGAGTGATTTTGTCAAGCCAAAGTCTAACAATATTGGACGATGAGGAGGCTTCTTGTTTACAAGAAAATTCCCTTGAAGAACATTTAATAGAATTAGGTTGAACAATCAGGTCCAAACAATTGTGTAAGAAACTGTATATAAAATTAGAGTGAATAAAAATATCTAATAACTGACATTTTCTGGCATAACATTCAGAAATTTAACCACATCAATTACCAATTGTCCAATTAAAGAAAGAAAAAAAGATAAGGAATTTGGAAGAAAATGCCAGTAACAAGTCAAATGATATAGCCTTTTGAGTACCAGGATGAGGATCGCCATTAAAGAATCCATCAACATAAATTTGGTGTGCATAAGCTCTTTGATCTCTTCCCCAGCTTTTGTTTGTCAACGCCAATGCTTCCAGAGATGCAACATCATTCAGACGAACTCCATCCATGTACTCCAACATGATAACTTTTTCAGATGACTGACATTATAAACCAACAATCAATAACTGAACAAGCATAAGAAGCTCCATATCTGTTACATAAGACAGAAACTAAGATACAACTTCTAAGCAAAAACTTGCTGTCTTCAATAAGTACATATTGCATGGTCAAGGATGTTAAAAACAAATAAGCACATATTGCATGATCAAGGATATTAAAAACACATAAGCACATATTGCATGGTCAAGGATATTAAAAACAAATAATTGGAAGTACAGATTTCTGCCATAATGAAGAACAAGTGCCCCACATAAAGCTCCTCGGCGTTTGGGTGGTGCAGTAGACAATACTTGGATAAGTGACTCCTAAGACCCAAGAAAGACTTCTAAATACTATTTGATTTTTTTTTATTATGCAGCAGGTTATTCGCAGCTACTCATTCAAAAAATCGACTTAAATAATTTCTGTTAATCTTCCTGGTTGTAACCTTGGTGTCAATTTTTTGAGATATGGAAGCAAGTCAAAGTTACACATGACAAAAGATGGGATATCAGAAGCTGTAATGATTGTATCATGTCTCGGTAAGAAACTGAAGGTTCCTCAAAGTGATTAGAGCATTTGCAAAATCCATCATTTCGGTGAAGGTCAGTGATGGCACAAACAATATCAAATTTAAGTACACCTAGAGCCTTGTAACATCATAAGCGGCTTGAGTAAAATTGAAGCAAAAGATGCATATAGAAGCTTTAAAAGAAGCATCCTTCCTGACCAATTTGGCCAAAAATAGAGTCAGCACAGAACTTTAGAGATAACTTGGGTTAGCATATAGCCAAATTGATACAGTATCCAAATGAGCAAAAGTGACAAGGTTGGTAACTTTGTGTCTGATGGAAGCAAAGTATATAGATAAGTCGCTCATAGCAAGAAATCTAAAGGAGATATAACCTACAATTTACAGTACTCGTTAAAGAGAAATGACTAGAATGAGAACTTCTTTACTAAAGGGTTATAGGTAATAATTTTGGGCGGGATATTGGATAATAAAAGTCAATTAAGTGTGCACAAAATTTAAAAAGATTGAAAAGCTAAATTGAAAATGAAGCAGAAAGAAAAAGAGTCTGATTCTTGGTAAAGACAACCTAAGAGGTTTATGCGCCTCCATATTACAAAAGAATAAAGACCAGCCTCAAGTCATTATTCAATATGTATTCTTTTTCAATCCAAGATATCTTAAGGCAAGATATGGACAAAAGGCTTATGTAGAGGACATTACCTGGATAACATCTGGAATCTCTATATCCACACGATTTTGTCCATCATTGTTGCCCTTTTTGCAACCAAGATTTTGGGAAACCTTTCTTGTATTATCTACATGGAAGAAAATAGAGCCAATGAAATGAATGTGGGAGGGCAAAACCCCTATGCATACTTTCTTAATTATTATTGAAACATGCAAAATAATAATTAAATAAAGGTTTCAATGTACTGATACATTAGAGGTGGAATACCAGCTTCAATGTTGAAATCGAGTTCTCTTGGTGCTTCTTTGCACCATTCATCTATCATAGGGTTGAAGTCATATTGTGGTTCTGCCCATGCAATCCATTCAACTATTGACTTAGCATTCTTCAAGTCCTGCGAAACAATAATCCCGAACAAACGAATATGCTCATGGCAACTTCTACTAGATTTTCTCAAGTGCCATACGTTATACTTGAATAATCAAAACCTCCAATATCACGTGCTTGATGCCCTCATGTTGAACCTTCACAACCACCTCTCGCCCATTCCTAAGTGTAGCACGATGAACTTGAGCTATCTGCAAAAGATAATTTCTTCTGCTCAATCTACATAAGAGTGTCATAATCTAACTTACAAAATAAGTTCGCTGATTTCAATAGTACTGTAGCATTGATGAATTTGGGGCCTGGAATGCAAAAGTCAGCCTATCAATCACGCACTAAAAAAAAATTGAAGCTATGTATTACCATTTGTTCCTATATTAAGAAAATACTGAGGCTGCGTAGCTCCACTTACCCAGCAGGCAAGGAGTAGCGGCGCTAGAATAACTAAGGGGGGCTGTACATCACTAAAGTGTCTCACTCGAAAATCGGAAAAGAGATTCCTCGCATGCATAAAATAAATACATCCTGGAAAAGATCATTTTCAGACACATGGAGTATGCAGGGGTAGTATAACTAAGAATAAGGAGTAAGGTCTTACTGAAGCTGTTGCCAACGGAGTCCTGATGAATTCTGAAAAGAGATAATCTATAGAAGTTCCCAGTTCAGTCTCAATTGTTGTGCATACCTGAACAGAAAGGAACAATAGAAAAGAAGCAATACAAATGATTGCCAACATAAGGAAAATCAGACAGAAAAGAGCATTGTATGTCAACCAATCAAAGCTAAAATTTGGTGTATCTAGCAATGAATATCAAATTAAACAAGTCTGGAATAAATAGTATAAGTAACCAGGAAGAAAACTTCGAAATGCAATGACAAAAAAAAACATAGAACAACAAAATCCAGTTGAACAAGAGGCCAGAGAGCCATTTTTTCAAAAAAATTACCTCTTCTAAAGGACGAGGAGGGAGTGAATCCTGTAGCTGTTTCAGAAGGCGGATGTAAGGTCCTGGGAGAACATCGGCACGTGTAGATAAGTACTGGCCAAGTTTCACCCACAAACCTTCCAAATCTATCATCAAGTCAAGGAGACGCTTGGCGTTGCGCTCATGAGCTTTCTGCCACAGAGAAGCCTCCTTAGATTTGCTGCGAACCCATTTCCCTCTGTGCTGTAAAGCCTATGACAATTGATAAGAACTGATGTTATAGAAACAAATGTACATTTCAGAATGAGCAGAGATGATGGAGAGCTGCACAAGCGGAGATCATTTTCAGGTACCTTATAATCCACATAGATGATCAATGCCAATGAAAAAACTCTGGCACGTCTTTTGTATACGTTCCCCCATCCCATTAGGAACTGTTTCAAATACAGCAACTATAAATTGGAGATCAATGGGCACAAGTTTGCTATCAGCAAGCGAAAGAAAAACAGTAATTCACCATGCTGATTTTTCATGAGATAGTAAAAGAGAAAGCCACAGTTTTCAGTGCAGACAAAACAATTCGTAAAATATCCCTTTCTCCTTAAAATAAAGCTTCGGAAAGAATATTGATTGCCACGGGATGTTGTTTAGCAGTAGAGCTATAGCAGTGTTTCCTCAAAGAAAAAAAGAGTAATATCAGTGATTCTAGCCCTAATTATTGCGATCGAGAACGAAGGCAGGAATTTAGACAGTAAAAGAGGCTACTTCAAGTAGTAAGATATGTAGCTACTAACCCCAAGGAAATGCAACAGGAGAGAAGCGGAGATACACCTGAGCTAGAGGAATTTCATTCATTTCAAAGTAAACTTTAAACAGTCTTCCCCACAACAAAGATCAATGAAACAGTTCATAAATTTTTCCACCAAGCCAAACTACCACTACCAGATTCCCCAAACCCTTAATTATGCTTTGAATTAACGGACGCAAAACAGAAAAACTGGAAACACAATTCAGCCGGAGTGAGAATTCCCGATCAATTAGATCATTTTCCCCGTGGAAGTCCCAACTGTACCCACACAGGACTGGACGTTACCAATACATGCACAATCGATAAAGAATTTGAAATTCGGTTTTTTCTCCCGACAAAAACTGAAACCCTTCCCGAATCTTAAGCTACCGCTTCGCAGTAAGGGACAATTCCTCTTCACTTGAATTAGAGGAGAAGAGGGAAAGAAAAAACATCACAAGCATCTGAATTCTGATCAAACAAAACGCAAATACGAAATCCGATATAGCTATACGCGATCACCCACCTGTATTAAAATCAAACTTCCTCCCAAACCAACGGAGAATTAGGGACACGAGGAGGAAGGAGGAGGGATGGGTGAGAGAAACAAAGAAAGGGAGGGAGGGAGAAGGGTAGAAGAGTGACGTTGTAGGTGAGCGTTGTTCAACGTCGACGCACCTGCTTCCATGAAAACGAACCGGGAGACGGTATCTCGGCAACGTATCTCGAAAAAGTCATTACTGGTGGTTTTTGATACAGTCCAATAAATTTTCGCCACGTTCCCTGGATGTGCTTACGTTGCGTTAGGTAATTAGACAGAGGTTGCTAAACCGGGAGACATTAGCAGCATTTTCGGTTTGACTCGTAGTCGTAGGATTATGTAGGACAGTTCTCAGTTCTCACGGTAGCTCTAGCCGTTTGCTGAACAAGGGGAAAAAACGAAGTGAAAAGGACCGACCATCTAGCAAAATCTTATGTTTCTGTAGTTGCCCATCACTTTTAAAACACTATTTTCCTCGTAGATTCTGCGCTCTATTAAAGCACAATTAATTAAACAAATGTGATTTATTTTTTTATTTGTTAGGATCCTGGTATAAATGTCATTAAAAGACAGTAATTTTTCTACCAATGAAAAAATATATTCAATTTTCTTTTTTATTCATCTAATTAGTTCCAACATTTTATCCCTAACATCTTACTACCAAATTTAACAAATCTACACATACATTTAACATTTTATCCCCTCACTGAAAACATCTATACTTTCATCAAAAAGATCTAAAATTTCATTTTAAAAAGTATATCCTCTCACTCCTACACTTTTATCTTACAAATTTACACTTTCATCTAATAAATATTCACTTTCATTTTAAATATATTTTAAAAAAATTTAAATCTACATTCTTACATAAATGTTATAAATTGATGCTTCAAATATATATTTTCGATAAAAATGATTTACATTGGGCAAAATATAAACTTTTGGCAAAAGATTAATTTTTCAATAATAAATAATTAAAACTTCAAATCAATATATCACATAAATAAATTCTAATAGTTGTTTGAATTTAGAGCATATTTATTAAAACAAGAGTGTTTTATGAAATATATAATAATGGTGATTCAGTTCATAGATGTCGATAGAAAAAAATTAAAAAAATCCTATTGTTGACATCTAATTGCATAACTAATTTAGTTTATGCTTGACAAATAACACATTATTGAATTATTTTATTAAACAAACAAATTTCCATAAGTTTGTAAGTAAAAATAAAATTGCAAGTGAACTTATTAGTTTAAATTTCTTTAGTATAATTATCCCAACTATCTTTTGTTCTATTTAAAAGCCCTTGGCCGATAGCTCATCTCTTTCTAAAATAGAATATACTTGTCGGTCTCGGAGGAAGAAGGTTATTAAAATATCAGTGTGATTGCAATTAAAAATATAAATTAGATAAAAAAGAAACAACTGAAAAATAAAATTGGGCCCAATTAACTGATCACTGAACATGACAAAAAATATAAGCGTAAAAATAAAATTGAACCAGATTCTATTATAATTTTGGAGCTAAATTTAAAAATGATATATTTTTTAAAAATATAATATAAAGTATTTAATTATATTTTTAAAATTATATTAATTATATAAAGTTTTTATTTTTGTTTAAATCTTATTTACTAATTATTTAAGAAAAATTAATTATTTAAATCTCATTTGACTAATTATTTAAAAATTTATTATGTATACATCAAAGTAAAAATAAGATAAAATCCATACGATATAGTCAAAGCTGGTAAAAATCGGGATATTGGAAACTTAAATTTTTCCCCACCTGACCCCAAACTACATAGCAAATAGGGCGACACGTAAAACTTACACTATTTGATTGTTATGTACTAGTGCAACATTTTTATTTTGCACCATTTGATAACTTACTAATAGTGCACCAGCCATAAATGCACTATTTGTAATTAATAAATAGTGCGACTTTCAACCTTGTCCCAATTGGACTAAGATACCCTACTTCATACAAGCCACATAAATAGTGAAATTTTTAAGTATTGCATTAATACATATAGAACAAAAGGAGCAAGGTGTTATGTTGCCCTATTTGATATCATTCAAGTAGTGCAAGTTCACTCTCATTGCTCAATGCAATATTTGGAGCAAAAATAAATGCACCATTTGATCATTCAGCTTTTAAAAAAATCTACATTGTTTAAAATATTAATAATATCATTATTTGGTCAATTAAAATGTTAATAACATGAAAAATCAAAAGATGAGACAAAAATGTTATGTACTATTATTATATTCCACAAAATTTGTCATACAACATTTCATAACTTTTCTATATATAATTGTACACAACTTTTCTTGATTATGTTAGTTCATGACAATACTATAATCTTTCTTGACTCACATCCTTATCCCACAAAAGGTCCTACATACCATTCAAAGAGAGCATACTAACTACAGTGCTACAAGATGCTCTAGGTGGCTTCAATGATTACTTCAGCAGCATGTACAGACTAGCCACAAATTTGCAAACCTGCAGTTTTCCCTTCAACCTAGATATGTACATCAACCGTGTACCCATAAATAGAACGTATATCACACAAGCACCACCTTATAAAGATTCACATGTGCTACAAGTGAACCAAATACAAACAAATATTCATCTTCAAAAGCATAATTAACTGATAAGAAATACAAACAACACATAAGAACTCTAATAAACTAAATAAAGATTCACATGTGCTACAAGTGAACCAAATCGTGTATAGCAAGTACGCACCATAAGTGTAAAGGTAAAGCAGCAAAATCACATGTTCAACCTTTCTTTCAACAAATGCAAACACCTCAGCCACAAGTGTTCCATCAAAACCACAAAGTTTAGCTTCAAACGCCATTTGTATTACAAATTACAATATACAAGTTGTACAAGATTCAAAGATGTAGAAAACAACCAGTTCAACCTTTCTTCAACAGATACGAACACTAACCACATATTTTAGCTTCAAACATTGTTTTCATGTTAAATAGATACAACATACCACTTTACAAAATCTAAAGATGTAGAAAGACCCAAAAGACAAAGCTAGAGGTGCAAACTTCATCTGGAGCACAAGTGGTTATGGAGCCACAAATCATACAAATGTTGCCGTTTATCCACAAGACAATAAAGTAGTACAAAATTCAGTCAAGATCAGTAACTTGGCACAACAAATAAGAGCAGTGTAAATGAAGCTTAATCATTCGTTTTTGAAGCCATACGTATTGTTTTAGCATACAAACTGGAATTGGGAGAAGAAATGAAGATAAACTAGAGGCTTAATGTTAGTGGCTTAAATATAAGAAGAAAAAGGAAGACCCAGAAAGCAAGAACATGTGAAGAAAGTGTCAAGCGATGCACAAGATGAATCAAAGGAATTGAAAAGTAAAAGAGGTAAAAACTCAAAAGAAGGCTTACCAAACTGTTGTAAGTTTATTACCGTCTTGCAAACATAGCTCCTTATGAGTTGATACCCTTTGCGTACAAGGTCTTTTTTTTCTTCTTTTTTTATAAAACCAACAATATAACCCCAATGTTTTTTAAGGCTAGTGAAGATCAATAATAGTAAATGCTATTCGTACAAAATGCACTCCATATAGCAAGCAATAGTTAATCAATTTAGAGGTAACAACTAGTATTGGCTGCATTTGGATGTAATTAGAGATGATTATATTAACATCTGTAACACCCCGTCCAAAGCCAATCGTGGTTATCACAAAACTTAACAACTTAATCACAACGATCGCAGCGGAATAAACTAACACCGGGACCTTGCCACGGTCTGATCAAAGGAACATACCGAACTTTACTAATTTACAACACTTATCCAAAATATATATACCATCCAAAATGCCCACCAACCGAGTTTTGAGTATCTCAAGTGACAACATAAACTTCCATCAGTTTAACTATAAACAGACGGGCGTACATGCGCAACCCGTGCTCAAAAATAAATAACCCATCCTAAGTCTAACCGCTCCTACTCTCGTGGTGTGACTTCATGGGCCGCTTACCTGCAAGTGTAAAAACAGGCCCCAAAGGGGGTCAGCACGAATGCTGATATGACCCTCTCGTGGCCCCCAAGCTAACGGGGCTACGACGACTAATTGTCGATAGCATGGAAATTGATTAGATACACAATCATAATATGAAGTGCAATAAATCAACAAACCACAAATGAACATGTATAGTTCACACACAAATGAACGACTCAAGCGTTCCCTTAACAAGTGGGTTAGTAATAACCTCCTCCAGATCTGATTCCACTTATCCTCAGTTCTCCTTAACTTACCTCAGTCTTAACCTTATCTTAATCTCAGTATACAAACCGTTTCTAGAACGGAAATGGTTGTATCTTATCTTAAACTTAGGATTTAGGTGATCCTACCGCACCATCTTAATGCCACCTACCTTGGACGGGAGTCCAGTGTAGCTGAGCCGGCAACCGACCCTAGGCAACAAGTCCGAAGACAAGTCCTTAAGCGGAGGACGGATCTGATTCAGATACCGACCCCCTTTCCTTAGCATGCATGACCGGAGTCAGTCCCGGGTTCCTCACTCCCCCCTTAAGTTCCAGATAGTGAAAATCTTACAAACCATGTGTCAGTTAAACCTTAACAGGTATTAACCAACAGATACTAATACTTAACTCCTCTTCTTAACTCAATAAGTACAAAACTTAGTTAGTAACAATCTCAAGTCTCGCGGGTTAGTGTAAAGAAAACACATTCACAACGAGAACAAGTATAACCGGTTGCATGCTTTATCTTGTCTTAGTCATAGCAAATAAACAGATAGCACACAAGCCGAGGGACACCTCGTTAGCAAGCAGGTCACAAGAAAGACTGTACCGTTCACCGTCGACTGTCGTTTGTTTAACCTTCTCCGGGGTCCCAATTTACAAACCTAAAACATTCATTCATTTTTAGGCCATTAGTTATTTGCACCTTACCTAACTCACTTAGTTCTTAAAGATTCCCTTTCAATACCTTCTTAAGTCCTTGCCACTTAACCTTATAAACTTAATTTTAAACATTAAGGTTTATACTTAACTTAACTTAATTCCTTAGGTCCTTAGGCTCCTAATCATCATTACCCTCTTAATGGGGTACCCTAACACCAATTAACATCTTTTGATCTTAAAGTTTTCTTCTTTTTTTATGTTTTTGGCTCGACCGACCTTACCCAAGGTCGGTCTATTCCAGTACTTATTACCGTTGAAAGTTTTTACCCCGACCGACCTTGCAAGTCCGGTCCCCAAGGTCGGTCCATTCCCGGGAGTTTTCTCCTTTGTAAATTTAAGCCTGACCGACCTTGTCAAGGTCGGTCCCAAGTTTGGTCAATTCCAGAGACTAATTCTCATACAAAATTTTAGGCATGACCGACCTTGCAAGTCCGGTCCCAAGGTCGGTCCATTCTAGAGACTCAATTCGTACACAAAATACAAGCCCGACTGACCTTGCAAGTCCGGTCCCCAAGGTCGGTCCATTCCGGAAACTCTTTCCGGTAGTGTAAACTGGGCTCGACCGACCTTGCAGGTCCGGTCGGCTCCAGACCTTTGTTTTTAAATTCCCATTTAACTCCAAACTTCACCCCATATACCCTAGTATGTTCTAACCTCCTTTGGGCACTTCAAACACACCTTAAGCCTTCCACTAAACTCATTAAATCACTCACCAATATCCACCTTCGTCATTATGCATTTTCCTTATAATAATGCCTACACTTGTAATGTTTTTCACTAGGCTAATAAGTGGTGGTTCATACCTATTATAACCACTGTGCCAAAATGTTTCCTCACCACTATAACATCATCTCCCAAGCATCTTTCACCATCTAAAATTCCTTTATGCAACTACTTATAGTTCCTTCACAAGTTTATGCCTCCTTCTTCCAACACATTATTTCCTTCCTACTTGTTTACCAATATTTGCCTAAGTCCTAAATACACAAGTATATCCCAAGACATTCATTGGGTTCCTAGTCCTTCCATGATAATGCCTAAGTCACTCCAGTTCTCAAGAACACCTTAAACTCACTCTTTTTCATCAAAACAACTCCTAAAGTTTCTTAGTACTTCCTTAGTCATAAAATCTCCTTAACACATCTTAAACACTTAGGTTCTTCACCAAATTTTGGCATGGGTTCTCTAGTATATTGTTACACCAAAACATTTAGTTTTTCACCATCAAATAGCTATCAATATTCAAATTCTCATTACACCTTCTTAACACACATCATACACCAAAACTACACTACATCACAATATAGTGCATAAACTTAAAATGCTTGGCACTTAGGCCCTTAAATGACTTGGCTCTTAGGCCCTTAAATGCATAAATCTTAAACACTGAATTTCCCACATAATAATCGCCTTTAACCTGCAAATACACACAACAAGGCTCCCATTGCAATATAAATTCTCTTATAATTCACCTTGTCATTCTTAAACTATCTCCTTTCTCATTTGCTCCTTAGTCACAAGTTCACAAGTATAATCATTATTTCTCCTAGGTTTTTATAACTCTTTCCCAATGTAAACTCTACACTAAACTCATCACATATCTAAATCTCATTCCCTTAAACAATAAAACACCTTAAGGTAAGTAATTTACCTTGTTCTTTTACAAGCTCTCAAACTTTTCTTCTTAGGTTTTTCCCCTGCTCAATCTCGGTCACCAAACAATTCCCCTTGCCAATGTTCTAACCAATATCCAATGACTCTAATGAGTGCTAGATAAAACATTAACCTTAAGGAACAAACCCTAGGTTAAAAATGTGCTTTAAGGTATTAAATTGATTGTTTTACCTTGGAGTCTTAGAATAGGCTTGGATATGAAGCAATGTAACACCCCTACCGCTAAAACTGTAATTACCGTCCAACTCCTTATACATTCGTACTCTCGCAGCGGATACATGCTTACTCAACGGCGGGTGATACAATGCCGTTAGCCACCCACGTGACTAACAAGGCTACTACTACATACAACATCGGTCTGATGGGCCGGAATATCCGAGTACTGCACAATACAATACATACTCTCATTACATGCTGACTACAATACTCCATTCGATACAATACACCATTCAATACAATACTCCATTCAATACCATACTCCATTCCATACAAGGGAATACACTACGCATACCGAGTTTACTAGGTTCCAAAATCAATACAGTACTTCTCCCAAATTCATACATACTCACTAGGAGTCAATCTGCTACCCCTTCCTCACAAACTAGATACTTCTAATTACAAGGCGCGCCACCGGTCTCTTACCTTGACCGTGTTCGCTCCGGGTACCTGCACACTAAAAATGTTCCCCCGAGGGGGTCAGCTTTCGCTGAATATGATAACCGCATACCCCGCGTACTAGCGAGGGTACGCCGACCATTTGGTCGAATACATGCAATTCATTTTGCAATACATACATTCATACATACATACATACATGCTTTCATTCACGATACTGCAATACTACACAAGTTATACATACATACGTACAGTACCATACATGCTTGGAAGACAATACAAGTCGACCAATACTTACCTACCATCTTTCGGGTTACGCATACACAATACATACTCATTACATACCCAATACGCAATACGGAGATACAATTCTCCATTACATACAAAGGTCCAGTTAGCTTCATTACACACCCGGGTTAATCGGGTGTTCGATACTCTTTTACTTCCGGTCAATGACTTACAATAGTCAAGACCAATACACATACAATACTTACTTCTTACATACTTTACTTCCAGTTAAGTCGGTATGACCTCCGGGCAGGGATTACTACATCCCACCACTGGGCTTTAGGGTGGCCCACTAATCCAGGATGCTACCCATTCAAGGGAATTGGTCCAAGGAAAAGATTATAGCCAGGATTCGGATCCAACCTCTTGTGTTTCCTTATCCTCACGCGTGGCCGAAACTATATCGGACTTCTACTCATTCCATTTACTCATTACTCAAGTTAGGAGTTAGAATGTTAGGAATTAGTAGAAGTCAATACTTCATTTCCATACATACATACATACAATACTCAAGTACACAATACTTACACATACTTCTCAATTCCATTCATTCATTTCATGAATTATACAAACTAATTGTTCAAGGAAATACAACAAGAACAGATAGTTCAAACACAGTTAAGTGCATTATAACTCCGATTCGTGCATTTATCTTATTGGTGATCACATAAGCACACAAATTGGGGTAACCAGGTTAGGATACAGAGCATGAAGAAATCATACCGTTCACCGTTGTATCCGTACTACCGGCTCCTTCGAGGATCAACTACTTGATTCCTATACATACATGAGGTAGTATGATCAATGATCTATTATTGATCTAACTTACTCCTTCATTGATATTCTCAATGTTTACTTACTACTCCTTTACATTCATACTTGGTTATAAAACCATTCTTTTCCTTATTACTTCTTAAGCTTGCTCCCTTGCTCATTTACTTACTTTCTTACCATTACTACTTCATTAGTGGTGTATTACTACATACATATGCATATGTGTGTATAGGCATATATACATGTGTATATGATTACTATAATCATATAATTAAAACATTTTTTTTTACTCGACCGGACTTGCGACCGACCTTGCAAGTCCGGTCCATTCCAGTAGGCTACATCGTGTAAAAATTCCAGGGCCGACCGACCTTGCAAGTCCGGTCCCAAGGTCGGTCCATTCCAGTAAGGTTCGTATTTGAAAATTTTAGCCCGACCGACCTTGCAAGTCCGGTCGCAAGGTCGGTCCATTCCAGTAGCTTGCATTACGGGAATTTTTTCTGGCCGACCGAACTTGCAAGTCCGGTCGCAAGTTCGGTCCATTCCAGAAGGTTTCAGACGGGAGAATTTTCTGGTCCGACCGAACTTGCATGTCCGGTCGCAAGTCCGGTCGATTCCAGAAGGTTTCCCGTCTTTGTAAATCTGGGCTCGACCGAACTTGCAAGTCCGGTCGCAAGTCCGGTCCGGCCCAGTACTTCAGTTTTAAAATCTGTTTTTGGGTGTTTTCTTTACCCATTGTTTCCCCAATATTTACCAATGCTTCCCTACGTGTTTACCACTCATTTAGATACTCTAAACCATCTTAATTCATCTTCCAAACCCACTACTCAATTCCTACTCAACTTACACAATTCTTCTTCACTTATTACCAACACTTGTATCAGTTTTTCATTCTCCCCTTGCTACAGATTTTATTCCTTCTACTATGCTACAGATTTTTCACTCAACACTTATCCTCTAATACTTCCTCATCCAATGCCACTCTTAGCATCTTAAATTCATTAACTCACAACCCAATTCCATCCCATTTACAACTCATATTCCAATCTGTTACAAGCTACTAAACACTCATTTCCAAATCTGTTTCAAACTACAAAACACTCCTTTTTACTCTCCAAATAGTTTCTCTTCTTAAACAACTTAAGTCCTCTCATTCCTACACAAAATTTGACACAGTCTCCCCTATATTTTAACATTCTCCACACATTATTTCAGCTCACAAATTTCACATTCTCACAACCTGTTTACACAATACACTACTCACATATATCACTACTACAACAACAACAAAATTCCTGCACACTTACACATTCAATACCCCATGTTTTCCCAAGTTTTAAACATCATTTAAAACTTCAAAAACTGTTACATTAACTTCTCCAATACATTACTACATTACTACTACTCATACTACATACATTCCTCATTGTTAGATACTTAAAATCTGTTACAATGAAATACACAAACTAACCCAAGGTAAGAGCATTTACCTTGTCTCGCTAGTTTTCTTTTCCTTCCTTTCCTTCTCTTCTTCTTTTTTCTTTCTCTCTTGTTCTCGGTTCCAATGGGTTCACACACCAATGCTACAGCCCATATCAATATACACAACTACTTAGAAAACTATTTTTACCAACCTAGGGTTTATGCTTGTTTTAGGTTTAGAATGAAGCATTACCTTCCAATGGATGGATAGAGTGGTGGACAGCAACCAAGGCATGATTCCAACACCCAAAGTGGAGCCAAAATCGGCTAGAGCAAAGAGGCACCAAACAAGGTTTTAGTTGAATTTCGTTTTGCCCACAAGGCCTAGAAAAAGATAGGTTTTCAAAAATGTTTTTACCTCAAAATGACAAGGAGGTGAAGGTGCTTCTAATGGTGGTACTCAAGCTTCAAATGCAGCACACCCATGGAGATGAAGTTGGTTGTTTTCGATTTTTGAAAGGAGGAAAGTGTTCTCCTTGGTGAGGGGATTTCAATGGTACAATTTTTGTTGAATTTGGACAAGGATTGAGCTTGGACAAGAGGAGAGAAGGAGAGAGTTGAGTGTGGTTCCTCAATGTTCCATGGCTGTCGCAGGAGAGGAGGAAATGAAGAGAGGAGGAGGGTGAATACGTGAGAGAGGGTGAGGGATGGAAGAGAAGAGAGCCCCACTTCCTTTTTCTACTTTTCTACTTATTTCATTTATCTTTTAGCTAATAAGAGAGAAATAAAGAGAGTGGGGGAGAGGAGTCCATCGGCTACACACATGCCCCTCTACAGATTTTTGCTTTTTATTTGCAAAAGTGGACACACTAACTTTGTTTATTTGCATTCTCGCCCCACAACTTCCCGGTTGTTACAGTTTTTACTAACCGGTACCCGTTTTCCGGAATTTTCTCGTTTAATTAATTTTGTTGGTTCTAAAGCTTCACTAATATTCATTAATGATTATTTAGTTGACCAAAACTGTTACGAGTCTATTTGACCCGCTTAAAGTCGTGTTTTCCCGGTTTCCTCGAAAAACGCGCTTTAAGGTTCGTTTACGCTTTTAATACATTATTTGGATCCATTTTCTTCGGGAGTTGTTCCCATATATTATTTAGGTCTTATTAAACCTTTAGAATCCATATAACACGCTAACCGAGGTCTCATGCCTCCCATGGTTATTTAACGCTTATTTAGCGTTTTCCGCTTTTAAAGCGTTTATTTATTTCTTTTGGATTTATTTTTCCTTACCAATATTACTCTAGCATTATTAGGCTCTTAAATACGGATTAGAATTATCTTAATCACTATATTTAAGTTTGGGGTATTTCAATCTACCCCCCTTAAGAACTTTGTCCTCAAAGTTGCTCAAGGTTATAGGATTACAATACTTGCTCATTCTTACTTGTCTATGCCAAAGGTCGTACATTCTTCCTCCTTACAATTTCTGAATTCATTACTTCAGGTTTCCACATTCCATACAATACAAGTATACCATACTTACTTCCACCCGCATCACGTCCCACCATCTGGTTCCACATTACAAGATTTATACATACATACAGTGCAAAGCTATCCCCAAGCAATGCAATACCATTACAATCCCGTAGGCACTCAGGTCATTAGACACCGGACTCCTCTATGTCCCGCTGCCCTTGGGATAATACAACATGATACACTACTACCTTCTCCGGTATAAGCTTCTGACCGGTCCTCATTCTCTAGTCTAAGGAAAATCCTTCCCAATAGCTAATTAGAAATCTTTCTAAAGCATCCAACTCCAAATTCCAATTTATATTCCTTACTTCTATCCTATGTGTGATTCTTGTGACCACTTGAGGGGAGCTTCGAGAATCATTCGACCCTGATGTGATCAGCATCAGTGTTGAACTATCTTTCCACCCCAATTTGTGTTCGGTTTCCCTCGATCTGATCAGGATCAAGTTCGACTTCCCACATCAGTTTCAAACAATTAATTAGTTGTTTTCATTTCCTATCTTTTACTCTTTCTAGTCGTGATACAATTCACACATCTCCAAAGGACGGAATCAATCCATCAATCATCCTCAATCTACTTCCTAAATACTTTACTCCGTGGTTCAATACCCAAATGCTCATTTCATCCACCTTCACTACTTCCATCCATTACTCTCCATCATTTCAATTATTCTACTAGGGAATACAATACTTATGAAGTTTAGCTATCCTCAATTACTACCAATAACATACTTACGAATATACCGCTCATGGGCTACATTCCTCTACTACTCATAATCAATTCGCACTACTTCCTCGAAGGTTACAATACTTGTGGAGCTCCGTCCACTACTCATTCTCGATTGTATCAAGACAATCACCTAGGGAACTCAATTTCCTCTAGGTTCTACATCGATTTTATACCGACTCATGCATCATAATGCCAAGTCTAAGTTCAAATAGACATACACAATAGGAATTATCATTTCTCAAAGAGTTTCTTTACTCTTCCTTACAAATACTCTCACATTGGAGTTACAAGATGGTTATATTCATTCAATGGTATTCGCATCTCTTGTGCCTAATTACCACAATTGTAGTATGAATGAATACGTATGTTTATCTGACATAAGTACTAATCATCAATTCGATTCTCATTTGTGCTATGCACATTATAGTTTCTGTGTTTTATTCATGAAACTTACCTTAAGCGGTTTTCGCTCTACCCCCCTTAAAAGGGATTACGCCCACGTAATCTACCATATGTTACTATTAAACATTGGTTTACTCGATTTGGGCATCTGAAGCGTTTAGCTTCACTACGATATACTATACAATATGCTCTGGTCAAAGGGTCTTAACCATGTCAATGGTTTAGTCTTTGCACCAAGAATTCCTATTGAGTTTATTTAACTCATAACCAATTCGGTTCTAGCCTATTAGGCTTCAAGGCATCAATAGCCATTCTTTCGTACTTACTGGGTATATTAAACCTCTTAGTAGGGCCCACTAGCTTCTGCTGCGCGGCCCTGCTAACCTTAGTGCTTAATTGACTCTTTGGTTATACTAGATGTGCTACTCATCGCCTTTTATAAGGTTTACTAACAGTGTGGTATTCTTTTACCGCTGTTTGAATTCAATGAGTTTTAGATTATAACCAGCTCTCTGGTAATCTATTATACATACTATTCATACTCTCACGATTATTCACTAAGTTCCTCCGACTTGTTGCCGGGCGAGGTTAAGTCACTACCTAGTTGCAGTGCTTCCTCTATTGTCACTAGCTTCTGAATTCTACCAGTTTTTCTGGTTCAGTACAAGTGTTCTTTACTTGTATGACCTTGCATTTTCCATGCGTCGGTCCTAGTGACTTTCTTAATTCTTCTTTCACCCTTTTATTCCAATGGAATTCACATCTTGTGATTGTTAGTGTGCTTGCACTCTTCGTGCTTCTTTGGCCTTAGGCCGCACGGTTTGTTGCTAAGCCTGCTTGACTGGCTTATGCCATGTTGTTGGTGAAAGAAAAGTTTACTACGATTTACGTTGTCCATATTCCTAGCTATCCCACTAGATCATTAGTTGTACAAATGCAATACCAAAACACTCAGTCATACAGAGTGCAGAGGCGTAAACGCTTGACAGTAATTCACTTATGTGATAGGGATGGATATTTCTGCATGTCTTCTCATACTTATACTCCGTGTCATCGTCTTACTACTTCTTCCTAGCGGTCGCTTATTGCGCACCATACTCTTACTCATTACATGACATCGTTCTACCGATTTCGTTACTGTGGTAGTTTGTCTTTACTCATTGCCATTGTCATTGGCACCATTTCCTTATGGTGTGGATACACTAGGAGGTTCCTAGTTCACGTATATGGCGGTCGTCGTAGCATACCACAATGCCATTATCTTCCCCTTGTGGGGATGCTTTATTTCAGTTTAGGTTTCATGTGTAGGTTAGCTTACCTCGCATTACTTCCTCATTCATGATATAGTTTGCCAAATAACTTGGTTGACCAAGGATGAAGTGGTTTATCGGGTTACTACAGACGTTATAAAGTGAGTGGTTAAACTGGTGTAAAATTAAAAGAAAAGAAATTAAAACTCAAATTAAACGTCGGGCTGCAAACAAATCCCGGTCGCAGTAGTATAGTGAAAATGTAAGCAACCGGATGTCGAACCGTGGGACTAATGTACATATAATAGTACCCAAGCGTGTCACAAGAGGGGGGATTAATTGACTTGTAAAATAAATAAATAAAAAGATAAAATAAACTAAGTTAATAGATAAATAAAATGGAACTCTGGGTCAGGTTAATATAATCTGCATAATTAAGCTATCTCTACTGGTTTAATAATTTGGCAAGGTTCCTGTAATTATCTTAAGGACTAAGTCATAGCCTCATAAGAACTCGTTCACCTGTAATGCAAGGTTCTAATCAAGGTTCAAGCAAAAGCCTGTGAACGGCAGAGGAGTATTGAGGAATTACATTTGCAACTGAATACTAACTTATTAAATCATAACAAGTTTCCTCCAGTTTTACGTCTTAATTAACCTATCTATTTATCACCGGTCTGATCAAAATAGACTTAGGAAAGCAATTTAATAAACTCATGACATTTATTAAAAAGGTGCGAGATAACCTTTAAAACGTAACAAACTATATAAAATTAAAACCAGTAAAAATAATGCATAATTAATACAAACACATAATAACCATTCCCAGAGTATACGTAAACTAGCCTAACATATTAAATAGATAGACAGAGACAAGAGTAATAGAAATCATCCGTAATCACTCCGGCTCACTCTGCTATTTTGTATACGTAGGGCTAGAGGTGGATTTGGTGGACTGTAAAATAAATAAAATGGAGAAGGCGGGAGAAGAGAAATGAGATGGCGTGAGGTGTGGTGAAGTGGTCGTGGATTGTATGGGTGGTGGATTCGATGAATGGAATAAATGAAAGGAGAAGGCTCGTGGGTTTATATAGAGGAAGGAAGAGGCAGCAGAGGAAAATGAAGATAACAGACGCGTGAAGGATTGATTGAGGCGGTGGAAGAAAGCTGGATAAGTTTTGCAGTCTGATTGATCATTTATTGCAGGGGACAGATCGTGTGCAGAGTAGATGGATATTGCAGACAGTGGACGAGTTGCAGAAGTCGGCGAAGGCAAGTCGACGGAAGATAAGCTCGCGCGACTGATTTACTGCTGCTGTCCGCTTCCTTGTCCGCCAGATAACAGGCGGTTGCACGCCTCACGTCCGCCCCATGTCCGCCAGATAAGTAGCGGTTGTGGTGGTGGTGGTGTCCGCCCCTTAATGGGCGGTTGCATGTGGTGGAGTCCGCCCCCTAATGGGCGGTTGCATGTGGTGGAGTCCGCCCCCTAATGGGCGGTTGCATGTGGTGGAGTCCGCCTCTTATTAGTGTCCGCTTGATAATAAGCGGAAGCAGCATGTATTCCTTGTCCGCATGTTATCATGATGTACAAGCTGTCTCACGTCCGCCTGTTATCATGATGTACAAGCTGTCTCACGTCCGCCTGTTATCATGATGTACAAGCTGTCTCACGTCCGCATGTTTTCATGATGTACAGGCTATTTCTTCTACGAGCTCTAGATTCTTCGTTTGGACTCCGTTTCTCGAGCCGTTTGCGTCTACGTGTTCGTCTCTTCGTCTACTTTGCTCCCAGCTTGGTTTTCCTCATGTTTAACCAATAATTTTGTGAGATAAATAATAAAACATAAACTAGAGGAAAACTAACCAAAGTGGAGAAATGAGCAAGAAAAGTGCTAATATTATATATGAAATACACCTATAAATCATGCTCATTTGGACACTTATCAGTTACAAGCTCTCTTGAGCGCCGGTCATTCGTGGTGCTAATGTGCACTCACATTAATTGTTTCTGATAATTACTGTCTCCTCAGTGCTGAGCATTGGTTGTAGGCTCTAGCTGTGCAGTTTCCTTTTGTATTTATACTACCGGGACATCCCAAGAAGCTTCAAGGGTCTTCTGGTCCCGTTCTCTAATTAAAGAGTATTCTATTACTAGTAGGTGAAAGTTCTCGTTGAGGGGTGTGTTTCCACTCATAGGTCTCATGACAAGGTTTACCATGTAAGTATTATACAATGGTTCACCACATGATTGGGTGCATAAGGAGTATACTTACTCCTTCGAGCTTCGATGCTCTTAAGCGATGTGCTTCTACAGTCCACAGCCTCTCGTAGGCGTAGTGGGTTGGAAATCTCATTTCCTTATTCGTTGTCTCTTGGCAGTATCTTTACGCACAAGTTTTGTTGTTATAGTAGATGGAAGCCCCTTCTAAGGGTTCACATCTCCACCACCTTGGTGGTCTTCGATTAACGAGGGGTACTTTTCCTCGAGTTTCTGTAGTGTCCAGACGTGGACTAGGCCAATGTTGGCATTTATCCCGATTTCTATGCCCCTGTGTTATCATTGCTACAGAAGGCATGAAGGTAGTTAAAGCTTGTCAACTGCATACTAGACTGATGCTCTAGTGACAGTGACGCTGAGTTGACCATTACTCCAAGCCACTCAAGAGGTTGGGTTTGAATTGATGGTCCAGTTGTTGATTTCTTGTCATATGGGATAATATTTTTGCAAGTCCTATTAGTAATGGTGTGGGTTTTGCCACCGTTTGAGTTCACACAACGTAGTTGGTTGGTGGCTCTTAAGCCTTATTGCTGCAAGCTATGCTCTTTGCAAGCTGCTTACACACGTTTCCATTCTTTGTGTACCCCATAGGTTGGAGGTATTTACTGGGCTCCATGGTAAGTCGTGACATCACGCTTCCGTTCATAGGAGACTCTTAGGCAATCTGGTGCTGATCAGTGCCTTTTGTAGACTAGGGTATTTCCTATTAAGTGAATCCCGGTGTCTTAACCGAGTGTTCGTTCTAGTTTCGTGCTTTCATGTCGTGATGTTCGACTGTTGCTAACTCAGACACCCTTCAGGATTGCTCCTGGGTGTTGTTAGTTATGCGTTACGTCTGGCTAATGTTATGATATGTTATCGTATACCGCTTGGTATTATATTTGAGCTATTCCCCTTTGGGTTATAACGTCTCCCATTCTTGGGTAGACTGTTTATGCTTTCTCCTAGTATTTTAGACTAGGTTTAGTATCCTCTCCAATGATGGATTATACTTCATGGTAATCTTGTGATTGCTCTTGGGAACTCGGTCCCGTCTGTTGAGCATTTTTGTGTTCACATTAGGCCTATGCCTTACTATGTTCAGTCTGGGTATCCCTTCCAGCTGTCAGGTGATTGCTTGAATTACTTGAGACATATCCCATGTCTTTGCTTACTAGTATGTGCTCTTTGCACCTTCCCAGTCTTCGTTCCTTATCTTCAGATGGATTCTCCGAGTTCCTTACACTTGTTCCTTAACTGAGTTTCTTTCTCCTTGATGTCTGTGGTGTCCAGTTTCTGGTTAGAATTTACTCGCGGTCCGTAGACGGAGTTGACTACTTCCCGTGTTCGTACACTACATGTATACATACGTGGGGTACCGTGTTGATACGTTGCCACTTACCTAACTATGTGTCAGGCCCGCAAGCTCCTTCGGAGTGCGGTTGTCCCACATCCCGTAATTGGGTACACTCGTAGTGCTCGTCACACGCCTAGGTGAAGTATCTATTGTCAACTCCTCTTGTATCATCCTATGATACTCACCGTAATGCTGTTGTCTGGTTTTAAAATCCAGGTTTAAGAAAGGTTTGTGGTTTGAAAGAAGATTTTGGGTTTTTTAAAAGTTATGGTTCAGTGTTAAAAAAAAAAGAAGTCTCTCATGGCATGCCATGTTTGAGTCTTGACCAAGTCGAGCTTCTCGCTGACCGGTATGTTCTAAATACAGCGATCCGGCCGTTAGGCCTTTCTAAGGTTCCATACTTCTAGTTGTCAGGATGTGTGATCCTGTAGTTGTTTCATTTCGGTCACCGTACATTGCTACGCACTTGTGACATGTTAGTGTTCCTTTACATATTCATGTTCTTACTGCACACTTGCCCGTGGCAAGTGCGTGGTACTGGTGGTTTTTGTGTAATCCTATACCGATCACGGTATGGTTCCCACTCGCATTTGGTAGTCTCATAGACTCTTCCCTTGATCTTGTTGATCATTTACTTAGGTTAACTGCTCTGCTGAGTAACTTCTCAGTGAGTTTGACATGGCTGTCATTGATCAGGGTACTTCTCCAATCCTTGGAGATTCCCCTTTGACTTGGTTATGTTGTTCCTCGTTGCTTGTTCCCACACGTTTGTTGTGGTTACTGAGCCTGATTTGGTTTAGGCACTACGGTTGCAGTTACATCAGATTATATCTTGTGAATTTTCTTGTAGCTGTCTGAGCTATGTTGGCCAGGTTTGTAACCCCTTTGGTGTTGTAGTTTCGGAGTCAGTCACTCCCGACTATGTCCTTAGCCAGCTAGCTCACCGTTGGTGGTCTTGCTTGGCTATTACTGTTGTCCCGCAGACTTGTGTCTCGGGTTTCATTACTGCTCCTGTTTCCATTTCGTTGCACGGTTAGTGCTTCTTTTCTGTTGCTGGTTGTTTAGCTAGGTTCTTGCGACTGCTAAGCATGTCGCCCATGCTGTTGCAAGTTGTAGCCTCCTGGTGGTTGGAGTGCTTATTCCACCGCTATTAAGTGCGGGCATTGTTGTTCAACCAGGATCCACTTCCGGGTCTTCCATTTTCTGGAATCTACCATACGTCGGTTCTTGTTTGCTGTGTGATTGCTTAACAATTGCCAGACCGGGTTTTCCCCGAGTATGAGAAGGCTTTTCTTCTCTCTGGCGTCCTTTCCCAAGTTACACAATGGGGTTTGCGGTGGGCGGGGCTGGTGTTGTAGGTCTCCAGTACTCACCGGGAGTTCCTAACTAGCATCTCTCTAACGCTATCACTCAGCCCATAGCCCTAAGCTTCTAATTCCTAACTCGGTATTTCCTAAGCTCGGTATTTCCAGTCATCAGAGCGATACTTCGCTCTGATACCACTTTTTGTAACACCCCTACCGCTAAAACTGTAATTACCGTCCAACTCCTTATACATTCGTACTCTCGCAGCGGATACATACTTACTCAACGGCGGGTGATACAATGCCGTTAGCCACCCACGTGACTAACAAGGCTACTACTACATACAGCATCGGTCTGATGGGCCGGAATATCCGAGTACTGTACAATACAATACATACTCTCATTACATGCTGAGTACTACAATACTCCATTCGATACAATACACCATTCAATACAATACTCCATTCAATACCATACTCCATTCAATACAATACTCCATAATTCCGTACAAGGGAATACACTACGCATACCAAGTTTACTAGGTTCCAAAATCAATACAGTACTTCTCCCAAATTCATACATACTCACTAGGAGTCAATCTGCTACCCCTTCCTCACAAACTAGATACTTCTAATTACAAGGCGCGCCACCGGTCTCTTACCTTGACCGTGTTCGCTCCGGGTACCTGCACACTAAAAACGTTCCCCCAAGGGGGTCAGCTTTCGCTGAATATGATAACCGCATACCCCGCGTACTAGCGAGGGTACGCCGACCATTTGGTCGAATACATGCAATTCATTTTGCAATACATACATTCATACATACATACATACATGCTTTCATTCACGATATTGCAATACTACACAAGTTATACATACATACGTACAGTGCCATACATGCTTGGAAGACAATACAAGTCGACCAATACTTACCTACCATCTTTCGGGTTACGCATACACAATACATACTCATTATATACCCAATACGCAATACGGAGATACAATTCTCCAATACATACAAAGGTCCAGTTAGCTTCATTACACACCCGGGTTAATCGGGTGTTCGATACTCTTTTACTTCCGGTCAATGACTTACAATAGTCAAGACCAATACACATACAATACTTACTTCTTACATACTTTACTTCCAGTTAAGTCGGTATGACCTCCGGGCAGGGATTACTACATCCCACCACTGGGCTTTATGGTGGCCCACTAATCCAGGATGCTACCCATTCAAGGGAATTGGTCCAAGGAAAAGATTATAGCCAGGATTCGGATCCAACCTCTTGTGTTTCCTTATCCTCACGCGTGGCCGAAACTATATCGGACTTCTACTCATTCCATTTACTCATTACTCAAGTTAGGAGTTAGAATGTTAGGAATTAGTAGAAGTCAATACTTCATTTCCATACATACATACAATACTCAAGTACACAATACTTACACATACTTCTCAATTCCATTCATTCATTTCATGAATTATACAAACTAATTGTTCAAGGAAATACAACACGAACAGATAGTTCAAACACAGTTAAGTGCATTAACTCCGATTCGTGCATTTATCTTATTGGTGATCACATAAGCACACAAATCGGGGTAACCAAGTTAGGATACAGAGCATGAAGAAATCATACCGTTCACCGTTGTATCCGTACTACCGGCTCCTTCGAGGATCAACTACTTGATTCCTATACATACATGAGGTAGTATGATCAATGATCTATTATTGATCTAACTTACTCCTTCATTGATATTCTCAATGTTTACTTACTACTCCTTTACATTCATACTTGGTTATAAAACCATTCTTTTCCTTATTACTTCTTAAGCTTGCTCCCTTGCTCATTTACTTACTTTCTTACCATTACTACTTCATTAGTGGTGTATTACTACATACATATGCATATGTGTGTATAGGCATATACATGTGTATATGATTACTATAATCATATAATTAAAACATTTTTTTTGACTCGACCGGACTTGCGACCGACCTTGCAAGTCTGGTCCATTCCAGTAGGCTACATCGTGTAAAAATTCCAGGGCCGACCGACCTTGCAAGTCCGGTCCCAAGGTCGGTCCATTCCAATAAGGTTCGTATTTGAAAATTTTAGCCCGACCGACCTTGCAAGTCCGGTCGGTCATTCAAGGTCGGTCCATTCCAGTAAGGTCGTTGGCATTACGGGAATTTTTCTGGCCGACCGAACTTGCAAGTCCGGTCGCAAGTTCGGTCCATTCCAGAAGGTTTCAGACGGGAGAATTTTCTGGTCCGAACGAACTTGCATGTCCGGTCGCAAGTCCGGTCGATTCCAGAAGGTTTCCCGTCTTTGTAAATCTGGGCTCGACCGAACTTGCAAGTCCGGTCGCAAGTCCGGTCCGGCCCAGTACTTCAGTTTTAAAATCTGTTTTTGGGTGTTTTCTTTACCCATTGTTTCCCCAATCTTTACCAATGCTTCCCTACGTGTTTACCACTCATTTAGATACTCTAAACCATCTTAATTCATCTTCCAAACCCACTACTCAATTCCTACTCAACTTACACAATTCTTCTTCACTTATTACCAACACTTGTATCAGTTTTTCATTCTCCCCTTGCTACAGATTTTATTCCTTCTACTATGCTACAAATTTTTCACTCAACACTTATCCTCCAATACTTCCTCATCCAATGCCACTCTTAGCATCTTAAATTCATTAACTCACAACCCAATTCCATCCCATTTACAACTCATATTCCAATCTGTTACAAGCTACTAAACACTCATTTCCAAATCTGTTTCAAACTACAAAACACTCCTTTTTACTCTCCAAATACTTTCTCTTCTTAAACAACTTAAGTCCTCTCATTCCTACACAAAATTTGACATAGTCTCCCCTATATTTTAACATTCTCCACACATTATTTCAGCTCACAAATTTCACATTCTCACAACCTGTTTACACAATACACTATACTCACATATTATCACTACTACAACAACAACAAAATTCCTGCACACTTACACATTCAATACCCCATGTTTTCCCAAGTTTTAAACATCATTTAAAACTTCAAAAACTGTTACATTATCTTCTCCAATACATTACTACATTACTACTACTCATACTACATACATTCCTCATTGTTAGATACTTAAAATCTGTTACAATGAAATACACAAACTAACCCAAGGTAAGAGCATTTACCTTGTCTCGCTAGTTTTCTTTTCCTTCCTTTCCTTCTCTTCTTCCTTTTTTCTTTCTCTCTTGTTCTCGGTTCCAATGGGGTTCACACACCAATGCTACAGCCCATATCAATATACACAACTACTTAGAAAACTATTTTTACCAACCTAGGGTTTATGCTTGTTTTAGGTTTAGAATGAAGCATTACCTTCCAATGGATGGATAGAGTGGTGGACAGCAACCAAGGCATGATTCCAACACCCAAAGTGGAGCCAAAATCGGCTAGAGCAAAGAGGCACCAAACAAGGTTTTAGTTGAATTTCGTTTTGCCCACAAGGCCTAGAAAAAGATAGGTTTTCAAAAATGTTTTTACCTCAAAATGACAAGGAGGTAAGGTGCTTCTAATGGTGGTACTCAAGCTTCAAATGCAGCACACCCATGGAGATGAATTTGGTTGTTTTCGATTTTTGAAAGGAGGAAAGTGTTCTCCTTGGTGAGGGGATTTCAATGGTACAATTTTTGTTGAATTTGGACAAGGATTGAGCTTGGACAAGAGGAGAGAAGGAGAGAGTTGAGTGTGGTTCCTCAATGTTCCATGGCTGTCGCAGGAGAGGAGGAAATGAAGAGAGGAGGAGGGTGAATACGTGAGAGAGGGTGAGGGATGGAAGAGAGAGAGAGCCCCACTTCCTTTTTCTACTTTTCTACTTATTTCATTTGTCTTTTAGCTAATAAGAGAGAAATAAAGAGAGTGGGGGAGAGGAGTCCATCGGCTACACACATGCCCCTCTACAGATTTTTGATTTTTATTTGCAAAAGTGGACACACTAACTTTGTTTATTTGCATTCTCGCCCCACAACTTCCCGGTTGTTACAGTTTTTACTAACTGGTACCCGTTTTCCGGAATTTTCTCGTTTAATTAATTTTGTTGGTTCTAAAGCTTCACTAATATTCATTAATGATTATTTAGTTGACCAAAACTGTTACGAGTCTATTTGACCCGCTTAAAGTCGCGTTTTCCCGGTTTCCTCGAAAAACGTGCTTTAAGGTTCGTTTACGCTTTTAATACATTATTTGGATCCGTTTTCTTCGGGAGTTGTTCCCATATATTATTTAGGTCTTATTAAACCTTTAGAATCCATATAACACGCTAACCGAGGTCTCATGACTCCCATGGTTATTTACCGCTTATTTAGCGTTTTCCGCTTTTAAAGCGTTTATTTATTTCTTTTGGATTTATTTTTCCTTACCAATATTACTCTAGCATTATTAGGCTCTTAAATACGGATTAGAATTATCTTAATCACTATATTTAAGTTTGGGGTATTTCAAGCAAGAAGGGCCCCCTCTAGCCCTTGGAGAATAGAAAACAAGCTAGAACAAGGCATAAACATGAAGCCCCATGAGTGATAATTTTCGGACATGTGAAGAAATGGTGGGAACTTGATCTTTCTTACATATTCTTTACCTTAAGAGAATGGAGAAGCAAATGGAGTCTCCAAGCTTGAGTTTCCTCCTCTAATGGCGGTTTGGCTTGGCACCAAATCAAAGCTCTTGAAGATTTGAAAGGATAGAAAGAAAGAGCTTGAGCTAACTAAGAGATATATGTGCTTGGTTTTGATTTTGGAGCTTAAATGAGCAAGATGTGGGCAAAGGAAGATGGAGCTAGCATGGAGGCTGCCCTTTATATGAAGGAAGAAGAAACAGAGCAAGAGAAATCGGTGAAGAAGACGAAAGAATGAAGAAAGGAGGAGAGAGGGAAGTTAAAGCAAGATTTTAAGGTAAATAGTACTATTTGTCTTATCTCTTCTCTTTTTTCTTTAATTGTTGAGTCATGTGGTGACTCCCCACATCAAAACCGGCCACCCCCTTAATAAAAAAGATATTTATGGTCTTGGTTGACCAATTAATTAGCTTATATTGACTTAATGCTAAACTAGTCCAATTTGAGCACTATTCACAAATTAGTGCACATAATTGTGAAAATTTTGATTTCCCATTGATTTAGACTTCCTAATGTGATACTAAATAGTACACAAGTTAATTAAGGAGTAATCATGGATATTTAGCCACTTAAAACCCCTTTCTAAGACAATTTTTCAAAAAATGTGCTTTAAGAGTCCTTAAAGCACAATTTGTGTTTTAACTTGTTTTTGAGCTTGGTTTTCTTTGGTAATTGACTTAAAATGACCATTAGGATATTACTAAGGTCTTAGAATGATATTTGGGTGCTCACCCAAGTCTCTCCAAGCTTAGAGCACGTTTTGCTTAAACTGCTCTTATGGTGTTTCCTTTGTTTTAAATTGTTTCCTAATGTTTCTAAGGCATTATTTAGCCTCCTTATATCTTAGCTTATCACTTAAACACCATATCTAAGTTTGGGGTATTTCAACATCATATATAGTGAAATAAAATTTTCCAAAAATTATGCATTTGATGTATAACAAAAAATGTAATTTTAGTACACAAAAATAGTAATTTTAGTAAACATGATTAATTATACAACTTTTTATCCACTGAACACAAATTTTCATTGCTAAATGTATGATCAATGTAACAACCAAACTAATATATCTGTGTAGCAAAAGGTAATGATAATAAATAAATTACAAAAGCAACAATAGTGGCACAATTTATATAAAATTCGCAGGTGTTCATAATCTATGGTGAATAAGAATTTCTAAAGTTAAATTAAAAGTATAAAGTGTTTTTTTTTCAGAGTTCAAGTCAGTATGGATGGGCGATGCGAAGTAGTAAAACCTTATTATGGGAGAGAACCATAGGTGATTCATATTTGTACTCTTGTATGATGGTGTGGTTCTCGCCCATTACACTAATTTCATTTTACCATTGGTGTGTTTCCTTTTTCACCTATTACATCATGTATTGCACCCTCTCATGATGTGGTTCTGGCACATCAATCATGTATCACTCAGAGAACTGTTTTGTCGATTATACAACAGAGTAGCTGTTAAGCAGAAATATGTGTTACTATACTTTACCTAGGCAGTGTACCTATCGTTTTGCGGAATAGTGAATTGAGTGGGGGTTGTCGATCTCAGGGACCTCGTTCAATTAATTGACAATTTATTTACTAACTGAGAAACTAAACTAAGAAAACAGGAAACGTCACTCTTTCAGGTTTTACTTAATTTAATGAAAAGAAAGGCTCAACAAACTAATATAAAACAATAAAAAAGTAAAATAAACTAAACAAATAAATAAAAAGTAAAACTTTAAATAAAAGGAAGCACCCCGGATTGTTCTGCAAACCTTCACTTTCTAATCTATTAATAAACTATTCCCTAATTCTGCAATAAACTCAGAAACTATAATTAATTCGTCAACGACTAAGTCTAACGAATCCTAACCAGTTGCTAGAACTAGCAGCAGGCTAATGCTCTAATCCGGACACAACTAATCGCATAAAGAACAGTTTCTATTTGAGACCGATTAACCTATAGGCAGGATCATGCTTCTAGTCGTTAATCAGGTTTAATTCCTATGTCTTGTTAACTATCTCAGCTCTCGCGTGTTGATTAGAAAACTACAAATATTGCTTTAATAATTGATCAGAAGATTAAAGCACATGAAGAACTGGAATTAAACTACTGCATCAATGAATTAGTCAAAAGATTACAAATAAATATAAAGATCCGATTTGCTACCCCAATCCGGGGAGCTAAATAAACTACTCAAACATAACTATAAAAGTAACAAAAACAACAAAGGAAGAACACATTGATAAATTAGATAAAAAGGGAAGAAGAAACTCTGTTAGAAATTCTCCACTCCGCCTTCTATCGTCGTGTGTCTCTGCATTTATCCTCTGTCAAAAGTGTGGTGTGATAACAATGGTGGAGTTGTGGTTGTGGAAGGAGAGATGGAGAGGCCGAAGCCTCTCTGCTGGAGCGCGGCGGGCGTGTGCGTGAATCTTCCACCGGTCTCGTTGACCTAATCTCCTTTTATAGAACTTGCAGCGATCAGATAGATAAAATATTTTTATCTCCACCAAACTCGTGCCTCTTTCTATTAATTGCCGACAAACAAAATTGCACATCCCAGCAATATTCGTCATGAGTGTGATAATGAATTGATGTTAATCAAGTCATTGTAACTTCCATGCATTCACGTGAATAATGATGACGTGATGAATGATATATATTGAGTAATCATTGATTATTCATTGATTAATCATGTATCAAAGTGGTGTGCAACAACCGTAAGTGTGATATATAGTATATCTATATCACCGTTTGTTGCGTTGTAATCCTTATGAGATGAAAAATGTGATTCTAAGACATTTTCCTGCATTTAACACATAAAATATATCAACTCTCATCTAAACACAAATCTTAGAAAAAGCACATGATAAGTGTAAAATATGACATGAACTGTTATAAAAATATAAAGAATTAAAGCCCTAATAATAGATATATTTTACACTTATCAGTAGCCGAAAGTTCAAACCACCTGTAACGAATACTAAACATATGTATTTCATATATTGGGAGGGTTAACTTTGTTACAGAGAGTTTACATATATCACTGTAATGATTTACTAATACGCTATTCCTAACATATATATACTACTGTTATGTCAGGAGGGGTATACAAGGGAAAATGATAACATAACCGTTACAGTGTCTTAATGTGTAAGAATATATGTTAACTCAACACTCCCCCTCAAGCAGTAATGCAGATAAGTGCACAATTCTTGCAACTCTTTACTACTGGAAGACAATCTGAACACTCCCCCTGACTAACGCAGTGCTCGTGAGGGGAAAGAAGTGCAGGTCTGTTGGAGAAACTGTCTGTACTCCTTTGCCGTGACTTGCTTAGTCAGTACATCAGCTAGTTGTTGCTGTCCTGGTGTGTAGTTGAGCACAATCAGACCACTCTGCAGCTTCTCTCTAACAAGGTGGCAGTCAACATCGATGTGCTTGGTCCGCTCATGGAAGACTGGGTTCCTCGCAATGAAGATTGCTGCTTTGTTGTTGCAGTTGAATTTAATTGGTTCAACTTCTTCTACACCCAGCTCATGTAACAGACGCGACAGCCAGGTCAATTCAGTGGTACTCTACGAATTGAGCGGTACTCTGATTCTGCTGTAGAAAGAGCAACTGTTTCCTGTTTCTTTGACTTCCAACTGATCGCAGCACCTCCCAGGAGTATGATGTAACCGCTTATGGACCGTCGTGTGACAGAGCAACTTGCCCAATCTGCGTCGCAGTAGGCTGTCAAGTCCAGGTTGGTGCTGTTTTTGTAGTATATTTCCTACTGTATGGTGCCCTTGATATACTGCAACAGGTGATATGCTGCTGTGAGATGTTCTTCTTGTGGCTGATGCATAAACTAACTCAAATGCTGCACTAGAAAGGACAAATCAGGACGTGTGTTAGTCAAAAAATTTATACGACCAAGTAATCTTCTATAGTAACTTGGGTTTGCAATGATACTTCCCTGAATTGTCTCCAGCTTGCTTCCTGTTGGCAGAGGTATAGAAGCTGTTTTTGAGTCTCCTGAAATGTATTCTGCCACAAGTTCTATAGCATACTTACTTTGAGTAAGTATTATTCCACCTGCAGTGTATAAAAACTCCATTCCCAAGAAATAGCTTAACTTGCCAAGGTCCTTTATTCTGAATCTTTTATCAAGCTTCTGTTTTAGATTGGCAATTTTTGTTGGGTTATTACCAGTTATAATCATATCATCAACATAAATGCCAATGAATGTTCGAAAATAACCATCATATTTGATGAATAATGAGTAATCATTTTTGGATTGCATATACCCTTGCAATTGTAGAAAAACATATAGCTTTTCATACCATTGCCTTGAGGACTGTTTTAATCCATATAAGGACTTGTGCAATTTACACACTTTTCCTTTATAAATTTCTTTCATTCCCTCTGGTATTTCCATGTAAACTTCTTCTTCTAAGTCACCATGGAGGAACGCATTGTTAATGTCAAGTTGGTCTATTTGCCATTGCCTTTTTACTGCTACAGCCACAAGAGTTCGAATTGTAGTGATTTTTATTACGGGAGAAAATGTTTCCCAATAATCCTCACCATATTTTTGAGTATAGCCCTTTGCAACTAAACATGCCTTATACCGTTTAAGGCTACCATCAGCTTTGAACACCCATTTACATCCTATTATTCTTCTGTTTTCTGGTTTGTCTACTGCTGTCCATGTTTTGTTTGTTTGAAAAGCTTGGAATTCCTTGTTCATAGCTTCTACCCAATCGGGGTTTCTAGAGGCTACGTTGCAAGTTTTAGGTTCTTTGAGGGAATGGACATTGTTTAGAACAGAATGAGAATGGGCTAATACGGCGGTGGTATCTATATTGTTTGTGGCTGAAATATTCACAACAGAAACAGATAGGCGATTGGTGCTTTCTATGTCTTTGTGAATCATCCTTTCACATAGGATATTACTAAAGATGTCACTTGAAGGAAGACTAGTGTGTCCTAGGAAATAGTCTTGTAAGTGTGTGGGGATGAACTTTTCTCTACTAGATCTTCGCAGGGTGTTACTGCTATCAACCTCTTGGGTTGGTTCAGTTTCTGGGGTTGATGTAGCTGATGGTACTGTATGGTGTTGCTATGCAGGATCAGTAGTGTGGAGGGTGATTTTTCGGTATGAGGGGGGTCTATCTAAATATGGTTCTTGACTGAAAAGCCTAGATCCTAAAATGTCATTGTGTGGAGGGTGAAAACCCGTTATTCTGGCATCCCTCAAATACCTACTAAATTGTCCGTCTTTCCTAGAAAGCATAAAGGGGAGCGCAAGTGTGCACTACACCCGCTCTCGATGGGCTCCACATGGACTTATACCCTAAGGGCGGAAATTGACTAGAGTCGCCACCTAGTTAGACCTAAGGAACTAGGAAGGGAGGAAGAGGGTTCTAAGAACCGTTAGTTGACTCTGAAATTGTTGCCTACGGATAGGACTTATCTGGTCAGATCAGAGATTCTATTTTGGGTTCGCACTGGGTTACACCCCTTAGAATTGGCAACGACCACGACTTCGGATTGGTGCCCGAGGAAACCTTGGTCTCCAATTGTCGGGATTGCCTTCTTTCAAAACCTTATTTAAAGAGATTCATTTAAAAAGCCAAGGATAGGATTAGGATGAGAAAAGAGAGAGAGGGGATGAGGCGAGCTTTTCTGCCAAGCCAACGCCTAGAAGAGGGAATTGAGGAATTCTGATGAGTATAGAATGAAGATTTGGGAAAAGTCTGGGGTTAAGTGAATAGACAAGACTTGAAGTCTGATGGTTTGAAGTTTGTGGGAGCCGAAGAAGATTTGAGTGTTTTAAGAGATATGAGAGCCACCTTAGAAGGGGAAAAAGGTTTTTTGTTTGGAATGGGGTCGCACCCTAGATGGGCTGCCTACGTACTCAACTCCATGTTGAGATCAGACCTTACGTAGTTCATGGTTTTTGGGTTTTTTGGGAGATTTTTGAGATGTTTGAAGTTTCAGGATGTTTTGGGTTTGAGAGATTAGTCTGTGAGACACTCGGGTCTATGAGACGTTTGGGATATTTGGATGGTGAAAGGAAAGAGATATCAAAGTCTGTGAGACGCTCGGGTTTGTAAGACGTTTGAATCTTAATATGGTGGGGGTTGAGATGTTCGAGTCTGTAAGGCGCTCGGACCTGTGAGACTTTAGAAGTTTGAGAGAAGCTGGAATTTGTGAGAGGATTTGAGTTTGAAGTGATTTGAAGTTTAGAAGATGATTCGATTGTGTGAGGCAATTGGAATTTGGGTGGAGATCTCGGGTTTTTTTCAGGTTCGAGGTTTGAAAAGGGTTGAGGAAAATCATTTGTGTTGTGAAAGGGCGGGTGATCCCGAAGGATTACCCTATGTACCCTCTCGAACACGACACTTAATTAATGGTAAGTGTCGAGGCTCGAAAGATGGTGCAATGTATTTATGTTGAAAACTAGGATTTAGAGAGAAACACCATGAATGAGATGCCCTCAGTCAAACCCTAATAACGTCTCTAACTCCCGGGTTTTAAAACATTAAAACCGAAAATGTTGAAATCGAGTGGAAGAGAGTTAGACGATTTTGAAATCCCGGCTACAACTAGGAAGGCAGTCACATCCCTAGCACCCCGCCTCGTAAAAATCTAGGCTGCAATTAGGGGAGGTTTGTCACCCTATTGCCCCGCCTAAAGAAATCCAGACTGCGACAAGGGAGGTTACGGCCCCAGTGCCCCGCCTCGGATTGTTTTGGAAAGGGAGACAAGTGATGTCTAATCAGGAAGGAAAATGTTTTGAAGGGGTTAGACATTTCATGTTCCCTGAAAATGTTTTATTTGGATTTGAAAACTAAGTTAGAAAACTTTGAAAGTTGTTCAAAATTCTCGATGAAGAAACACTAATTTTGAGAAATGTTTTTAGGAGAAAACTTTATGTATATGTGAGAAGAACTTTCTGCGTTTTGAGAAGAGTATTCTGTTATGTGAGAAGAGTTTTTCCTTTAAAATTTCACAAAATGGTTCCTTTGAAAACCTGATGAGATTTGAATAAAATGATTGTTAAAAATTTGAGAAAAAAGATTTTTTTGGATTTTTAAAGCTGAATATTGAGGAATGTTTTTAGATTTTCGGAGTTTGAATGGGATTTACAAATTGAGTTTGAATTGGATTTTGAATGTGAACTGAATGGGATTAGACTGAATTGAATTGGACTGAACTGAAATTAGTTGGGTTTGAATTGGGTTGAATTGACTTCGGGTTGGGGTTGGAAAATGAGTCAGGTTAAAGTTAGACTAGGTCAAAGTTGGATTGGGTCAAAGTTGAGGTTGGTCAAAGTTAGACCGAGTCAAAATTGGACCAGATTGGGCCTTGGTCAAGGTTTGGGCCGGATTGGGCCTTGGTTAGGCTTTTGGGTTAAATTAGACCAAAGTGGGCCTTGGTTGGGCTTTGGGTTGAATTGGGCCGAAGTGGGCCTTGGTTGGGCTTTGGGTTGGATATGAGTATTGGGCCGAGATTAGGTTTTGGGCCGATTGGGTTTAATGGGCCATACTGGGCTTAATGGGCTAATGGGCTTAAACGGGTCTGATGGCTTTTGGACTTGATGGGCCGAATTGAATTAATGGGCTAAGTTGGATGGATCTTGGGCCAAAGTTGGTCTTTGGGTTGAGTTGGGCCTTGGGTTTGGATTTGAATGTTGGGCTTGACATGGTTTTTTTTTGCTTGGGCTTTTTTATTTGAAACAATTTGGGCTTTTGAGAAATGGGCAAAGATGAGGGTTATTGATTTTTGGGCTTGATTTGTGGATCAATTTTGATTTATTAACTCTTAATTATGGGTGTGTTGAGGGCAAAAGAGGATTCCACCCACATAAAACGAATGAGAGACCCGCTAGGCATGGGGTGGTTTCGCATCCTAAGCCCTCCTAAAAAAGCCTTAAGGGCTTGTTTTTTGAAGTTTTTTGTTCTTATAAATATATAATGGTGGTTAAGGTATTTTCTGAAGTTACAGGAGATTATTGCCCCACGAAACGAATGAGAGACCCATTAGGTGTGGAGCATAATACATCCAAAACTTTTCTGTCAGTTTAATGCTCCTAGGGGAAATAACTAAGGCTTTATAAAAGATCAGAATTACACTGAATATTGCAATAAAGCTTAAACGTAAAACATCTATGTACAATGAGGAAATAAGTCCAACAAATCATGGAGGATATCAAGTGAAGGTTGTAAAAAAAATGTGAACCAAGCTACGGAGATTTACATGCGTTTTCCTTTTTTGGCATTCGCACAGCTATGAACATAACTAAATTCGATCTGATCATTGATTTTTTTTTAGTTTGAGAGTATATGAAAGAGTAAACCAGCATCAAGGAAAAACACCGTATTGATACATGTCATAGAATACAAGAAGGTTAGAATTAGATACCAACAGATGAACAACCACAATTCCCTACAAAGAAAAAAAAGACACGAAACAGGAATAGAAAAAAATGAGTTAGTTTATAAACATAGATCAAAGACAAAACTTCTCCCAAAATAATGACAAACCAAACAGATGTTTGAATTCCTGTCACCGGCCAATTCTCATCGTGTACGAAGTCGACATCAAATAGGTGCTTCAGAGAGACTTCTGAACCCTTACAACCCAAATGAACAAGGAGCAAACCTGGCAGGAGCGGAGTTGATAATACCAAAGGATGCCATGGGTTTTGATATCAATCAAGTGGATAAATGAGCAAAACAACTGAGATGAAGAACTCTATCTTGCGCGGCAGATAAGCAATGTAAACAAGATACAAAATCTGCTGTTAAGACATAATAACCACTCCAAATGTCCAGCTCCCACGAGAAGGCAAGAACCTTATTGGGATGATCAAACTGAGCTTAAGCAAGCATAGAGAGCATTTTGACAGAAACATCAAACCATCCGTTAGATAGTACAATAGGGCAGAAGAGAGTTAATGGAGCATTGCTTGCAAAAGGGGAAAAATGGTGTCATGAACGCTTATCCAAATCCCAACAAATACGTGAGTCATTTTTGTGCAAAGACAGAACAAGTACACAACAGAGAAGCTATTTCAATGGAAAAAAGGAATCCTCATCTGTTTTTGTTCTTAACCAACTCTTTCAAATTAGGAACCATCAGTTTCACAATGAACCTAAGTACTTTCTTAGTTCTAATTAGCAATGTATAAGCACAGAGATTAGGGAATACAATGCATAAACGACAATATGATGCATAAACGAATACATTGATTATTTGGACTGGAATTAAAAACTGAGGGAGGGGATGAACACATATCTCTGTAACAAAAAAAACAACCAGCCCAGTAGCGAACGCTTAGCAGCCCAGATTAAGCAACCAGAGACCTCTTGCTCGAACATAACGAAGGTATGTAGATCTGTTTATACGTGAACAAACAATTTCTCGCCTAGGGAACAGGTAAACTTCAGGTTGAACACAACGATATCATCAAAGAGATCAAAAATACAAACGAAATGAACTAGACTTAAAAATTGAGACGGTGAGTGATATAGATGACCGAAACCAAATTTGTTGTCAGTAGAACCCAATCGACACCAAAGAAATTGTCATAGAGGATGAGCAGAGTAAAAAAAAACGGAGAACGGAGAAAACAATTGGAAAATTCGACGCAAGCTTCAAGAATAATTTTTCGGTGAGGCCACATTTCTCTTCCTAACACATCATGACCTTTTGTGGCTCGTTTGCTAAGCGAAATGAAAGAGATCGCAAGGTCGATTGAAGAACTCGGAAAAACAACAACAAAAAACTTTCGAGTAACCATAGATTTCAAAAACGAAGAGAAATATAGCAGTAGGACTAGGAGAAAGGGAGAGAAACGAAATAGAGATTTTTTTGGCTTGAAGACCCGATGCAACTTACGTCTGCTGATGAAGTTAGGACGGAAACTGGTTCTCAGGAACGCGATTTTCTGGAGATCAAAATGGTGCAGGATGGTTCTCTGGGAAAAAAAAGCTTTCGGTGGTGGACCAATGGTGAAAAGAAAGACCGAGGCACAAAGATGTGTTAGTCGCTAGTCGGGTTGCGAATTTGAGAAAATGAAGAGATTGAGAGAATGATCGAGAACTGAAGAGGAGAAGGAGACGACGGGTTTCTAGGAGGGATCGATCGAGGAAGGAGGTAACGGGGGTCGGCAAGTGGAATGAGTCTACAGTAGGGTTTCGTTTGAATTCTAATAGAAAACCAGGGTTTTGGGGACAGATGTTGGTCCAGGGATTCAATTTGGGTCGGGTTTGAGAGGATTACGCCAGGGTAGTGTTTGGGCTGGCCTTTGCGATAACCAAATAAATAAATAAATAAAACGAGCATTGTTTACTGGGTATCGAAACTTAGGATGTTCTCTCCCCCTGGTTACAACTAGCCGACTGAGCTACGAGAATATTCAGTACATATGCACACGAAATGAGTTTTTTGCAAAGCGGGAGAACAAAAGTACAACGTGCCCAGTGTTTGCTAGGTCAGACCCGGGTTCTATGGGTTCCCACGTGAACACTCTAACCAGGTGAGCTATGCCATAATTCAATATATACATGCAAGAAATAAACTAAAGCTCAAATTCGAGTTAGATAACGTTTCTAAAAAGAAGCTATTGTTCCTAATGGAAATATACAGTGGAATGAAGGGGCTTAATCTAACAAATTGAATTGTTTTCTATGTAAGAGTCATGAAATAAAGAAGTGAGGATAAAATCAAAATAATAATAACGGTAATAAACATACTGATAATAATACGTACATAAAATAATGGAATAGTACCAACAAAATTGTGGTTAAATACCAACGAACGTAATAAGAATGGAAGTTGAGTTACATATGTACGAGTAGGATGCAAATAAGATAGAAAAGATCAAACAAAATAAAGGTGAGAGGGAGTTTAATCGAAGTAGCGACAAAAGGAAACATGCTAGTATGGAATATAATAGTAAAAATGTACATAAAATGACGAAAATGATCCTGAAAATAATAACGATAAGGACAAAATAAAAACAAGTACTAATAAAGAGTATACAAGTAAAAAAATCATTGAAATGGAATGAGTTTAAATGAACAAGCGGCCAAATAGCACGTACTCAAAATAAAAATGAATATGCAAATACAAAATAAATTGAAAATAAAATGGTAAAGGGAGTAAGTAACAAAAAGGATGAGTTTGAAAACATATGCATTGAAAATTGATTTAAAAAAATTGTCATAAAATGATAGTTTCATTTTGGTATGCACACAAATTAGTTTTGAAAAGAAAAGTGACGACCCTCTTTTTTATTTATTTGTTTGAATTTTACTTTTTATGGGGTGAGAATTTTTGGTGTCTACAGATGGCTCCCCTTGATTTAATTCTGCAATAGAAGGCTTGCAGAATTGGATCAAGGTTGACGGGGCGCCTGAAATTCTCCCCATCAGCTTATGGGATGCGACTACGATTGCAAGAGGATAGGGGTGCATGATCGACCCATGACGTAGAGATTAAATGCAAAAATATTTACAATTAGTCTAAAATACAAAGGTTTTGATGGGTGAGGGACAAGCCCCGAACATAATGGTTGGATTTGTTACACGAATTTTGAACATGAACAATTGTTTGGTTTGGTGCATGAGGGCTTATGACGAGCCTCAACCGGACCTCTTCACATCAAGCTCTAGGACTTATGACGAGCCTAGAATGCAAATGAAGCACCATACTAGTAGCGTAGTAGCTGCATTGTAGGTTTGAAAACGAAAAAAGTCATGCACTAGTAGCGCAATAGCTGCCTAGCGGGTGTAAAACGAAAATGCGACCACACTAGTAGCGTAATAGCTGTCTAGCGGGTGTGAAATGAAAAGGTGACCGCACTAGTAGCGCAATAGCTGCCTAGCGGGCATAAAACGAAAAGGTGTTAGTAGAAATATGTGATACTATACTTCTACCTAGGCAGTGTACCTATCGTTTTGCGGAATAGTGAATTGAGTGGGATTGTCGATCTCAGGGACCTCGTTCAATTAATTGACAATTTATTTACTAACTGAGAAACTAAACTAAGAAAACAGGAAACGTCACTTTTTCAGGTTTTACTTAATTTAATGAAAAGAAGGACTCAACAAACTAATAATAAAACAGTAAAATGCACTAAACAAATAACTAAATGTTAAAACTCTAAATAAAAGGAAGCACCCCGGATTGTTCTATAAACCTTCACTAAATAATCTATTAATAAACTCTCCCCTAATTCTGCAATAAACTCAGAAACTATAATTAATTCGTCAACGGCTAAGTCTAATGAATCCTAACCAGTTGCTAGAACTAGCAGCAGACTAATGCTCTAATCCGGACACAACTAATCGCATAAAGAACAGTTTCTATTTGAGACCGATTAACCTATAGGCGGGATCACGCTTCTAGTCGTTAATCAGGTTTAATCCCTATGTCTTGTTATCTATCTCAGCTCTCGCGTGTTGATTAGAAAACTACAAATATAGCTTTAATAATTGATCAGAGAATTAAAGCGCATGAAGAACTGAAATTAAACTACTGCATCAATGAATTAGTCAAAAGATTACAAATAAATATAAAGATCCGGTTTGCTACCCCAATCCGGGGAGCTAAACTAACTACTCAAACATAATCATAAAAATAACAAATATAACAAAGAGCGACATTAAACGAAATAAGAGGAAGGGTAGAGAAAACTCCAATTAGCAAGTTTGACTCCGGCTCCCCGCTCCGACTCCGTCTTCATGTCGGTGTAACAATGGTGATATATGGTATGGCAGTGGTGTGGTGATGTGTATGGAGTGGTCTGGTGTTCGATGGACTGTGATGGTGAAGATGACGGATGATGGTAGTGGTGATGATGCGGTGAAGAGAATTGGAGAGAGGCGTAAGCCTCTGCCGGCGTGGGCGTGAGAGGGAGTATGGTTGGAAAAATATGGACGTCGGGAGAATGTAAGCTGGGGGATTGATGGTGTAGAGAGGCGTATGCCCCCTGTTGGGACGTGTGATTATGCAAGAGGGTAAGCCCCTCCTGCCTCCTGGGCTGGGATGTAGCCCGCGGCGTGAATGTAATTCCTCAAGTCTCTGTTGTATGCATGTATATATAGACTCTTCTTTTATCTTTGCGGTGTGATAAATATCTATCGTATCTGCCTTTTTATTTATCTTTCATTTTTTTATCAATTCCCTCATGCAGCTCCACATCAGCCCGTGTATTCTTGGGTCTTCGACCGCCTCTCTTGATTCTTTATTTGCAGCGTTTATCTCCATGCAGAGCCAACGTGGACCTCTTTCTCAAATCGGTGGCGGCCCCATTTGGCTGATCAAAATTGGATTGTTACTATTTTTTATCTTGAAAACTTCCGGTCCAATGCGTCTTACCAACAACGTCCGCTACCTCCTTTCTTAATACAATCTTGTTTCGTTTGTTTCAAAAAAAAAAAAGTCCGCTACCTCCTTTTCTCCAAAAAGTGCAGCCTCCCTTCTTTTATCAATTCAGCCCATGTAAAACAAATGGGAACAGCCCATGTATATACTAATATATACCAGCATGAATGTAGAAAATGGCTTCCATATTCATGAAGTTCATGTCACGTAAATAACCTATATGCATGTGCCATGCGGACATGTCTCCTCACGTGCATATATATATATATATATATATATTATATCGCTTATTGTATCGTGATTTTTATGAGACGATGAATGTAAATTTAAGATTTTTCCTGCATTTGACACATAAGATACATCAGTTCTCATCTAAATACAAATTTAAAGAAAAACATATGATAAGTGAGAAATATGACATGAATTGTTACAAAATAGAAAGAATTATAGCTCTAAAAGTATATATATTTTACACTTATCAAAAGGCGACCGCACTAGTAGCGCAATAGCTGTCTAGCGGGTGTAAAATGAAAAGGCAACCGCACTAGTAGCGCAATAGCTGCCTAGCGGGCATAAAACGAAAAGGCGACCGCACTAGTAACGCAATAGCTGCCTAGCGGGTGTAAAATGAAAAGGCGACCGCACTAGTAGCGCAATAGCTGCCTAGCGGGTGTAAAACAAAAGGCGACCACACTAGTAGCGCAATAGCTGCCTAGCGGGTGTAAAACGTAAATGCGATCGCACTAGTAGTGCAATAGCTGCCTAGCGGGTGTAAAACGAAAAGGCGACCGCACTAGTAGCGCAATAGCTACCTAGCGGGTGTAAAACGTAAATGCGACCGCACTAGTAGCGCAATAGCTGCCTAGCAGGTGTAAAACAGAAATGCGACCACACTAGTAGCGCAATAGCTGTCTATCGGGTGTAAAATGAAAAGGCGACCGCACTAGTAGCGTAATAGCTGCCTAGCGGGTGTAAAACAGAAATGCGACCACACTAGTAGCGCAATAGCTGTCTAGCGGGTGTAAAATGAAAAAGGCGACCGCACTAGTAGCGCAATCGCCTAGCGGGCGTAAAACGTAAATGCGACCGCACTAGTAGTGCAATAGCTGTCTAGCGGGTGTAAAACAAAAAGGCGACCGCACTAGTAGCACAATAGCTGCCTAGCGGGTGTAAAACGTAAATGCGACCGCACTAGTAGCGCAATAGCTGCCTAGCGGGTGTAAAACGAAAAGGTGACCGCACTAGTAGCGCAATAGCTACCTAGCGGGTGTAAAACGTAAATGCGACCGTACTAGTAGCGCAATAGCTTCCTAGCGGGTGTAAAACAGAAATGTGACCGCACTAGTAGCGCAATAGCTGTCTAGCAGGTGTAAAATGAAAAGGCGACCGCACTAGTAGCGCAATAGCTGCCTAGCGGGCACAAAACGCAAATGCGACCGCACTAGTAGCGCAATACCTGCCTAGCGGGTGTAAAACGAAAAGGCGACCGCACTAGTAGCGCAATAACTGCCTAGCGGGTGTAAAACGGAAAAAGCGACCGCACTAGTAGCGCAATAGCTACCTAGCGGGTGTAAAACGAAAAAGCGACCGCACTAGTAGCGCAACAACTGCCTAGCGGGTTAGAAACGAAAGGCAATTTGAATAGTAAAAGAGTTTTGCAAGTGAAAGGCCACCTGAGTGGAATGAAGATTATATTTCAAACTTGAGTGAAATAATTGATCGAATGACGTGAGTTTTTTTCGTGGTACCTTTGAAAGGATTCTCACATGCAAATGAAATGAGAAATGATGTGGTTAACAAATGCATTAATTGAATTGAAGCTCCCTGTTTGTGGTTGTAGATCGTCTGCTAGGAGTTGATGGCGTCAAAGTTGCTCTATAACTTTCAGGATGGCTCAAGTGTGGCTCCATTATTACTTCAAGGATCTGATATGGTTGTAGCATTTGTTGATGGCTCCGACATGCACTGATGGCTTCGGTAGACCTTTGATGGCTCCGGTATGCACTGATGGCTCAAGAGTGACCAATGGTCTCGGGTGGTTGGTGGGTTTGAAACGGTTGGTGGATTTGGTTGTTTTGAAGCAGTTTGATGGCTCCGGTGATGGATTTATTGTGGTTTGTTGGCTCTGGTGGTGGACTTATTGTGGTCTGATGAAGTTTTAAGTGGATCTAATAGTGGGTGAATGGTTTTTCACGTGTGAATGGCTAAACACAATTGCATGACTTTATTGGTAGTTCCCATCATCGTTCCAGGATTTCCATGGATGGCTCCGAAATGACTTTGGGCTGGCTGAGCGTGACGATGCATTAGTTGGAACGAGGGAAAAAGGGAGGTTTTGTCTTTGATGTGGTCGCACCCTGGATGGGCTGCCTACATACTCAATTCCGTATTGAGATCAGACCATACGTAGTTCGATACTCTGTGGGAATGCCTTGGTGATGAAATGGCTCCGATATGGATTTGAGGTGGCTCCCGTATTGTTCTCGGGCTGTTAGGATGACCCCTGTGTAGTTCCGAGGATGGTTTCAATGTCGGATGATGGCTCCCGTATAGCTCTTGCTTGGCTTTGGGAGAGGTGCCAATGAGGCTCGAGTATGATAGTGGATAACTCCGGGATGGTCTTTGTGTGGCTGTGGATAACTCTTGAATGGTTCAATGTAGCATGGTGATAGCCCGGGATGGCTCCAAAGAGGCTAGATATAGCTCGATGATGGCCCGGGATGGCTCCGATTGACATCAAAAGTTACGCTTCAATAACTGTAACTGAAGTCGACTTTCAACGAGACTAGGAGGAGTTCTTACCAGTCGGATGTTAAAAATGAAGTGGTTATGATGCATGCAAATACTAAATGCTAGAAGGGATACAAAATGCATATGCAGTTTTTGGAGAGAAGGTACGGTCCTATCTCTATTAATATGAGGTTCACGAAAATAAGACCTCTTCGGTTTGATCTTGAGTGATTATTGAACTCGAATGCGTGAATCACTTTCCCCTCATGGAGGGATGCAGGTCAATCTCTCGTAAGCGTGTCTGTGTGTGCTAATGGTGTAATGATACTCTCAATGCTCGGAGAAGTATTTTCCTAAGAATTCCTTTTCGAGGTTTCGGACTTTCCGACCCTTACAAATTCCTCATCTGCAGTGGGGTAGGCTGTTTATGATTTGGTGCTCAGACTAGAGATTCACTCCCACTCAGAAGACCTCGCGGGGTGAGGTCATACTCATTCGCTCATGGTCCCTTTGGTATGATGGGACATGTTGATAACAAGTATGAAGCTTATGATTCATATTTCAGATCTGATACTTTCAGTTAACGCTCATTAACTAACAAGTCAGAGGTCTTTTATTGGGTTATAACGGGGATGCGGGGTATGATGTATGTCATATGGGACTGGAGGACTAATTTGGGAGTCGTGGAGCTTTTGTGCAATAGAGGATATGTTTCGCCTTTGCCATGGGTAGTATGATTAGACGGGTTTTGATAACCCCTTATCGGTTTCTTCGGGACATCATTGGTCCTTATGGTTTGGATTTCTCCTTCTTGTCTCTTTTGGCGTATGATTTGAACTTTCTTCTCATTTTTGTGTTTTGGAATTGGCTTTGGCTCATCAACTTTCTCAAGCATTCTTTGCTTTGTATTTTGGCTTTCAGCTTTGGAGTTACATTGAATCATTGATCTTCTCGAACATTTTTGGTGTTCTTTTTGGTGTTTGGCTTTGGAGTTGCATTGACTCATTGGTTTCTTCGAACATTTCATTTGTTGTTTTTTGTGAAAGATGGTGGGGAGGGGCCATGGCTCCGTCTCCTTCGAGATCCTCTATTGCAGGGGTAAGTGTGTATATGTGGGGTGGCATGTTGTGGAGTTTCTCTTTTTTTTGTGGAAAGGGTTTTTCATGAAAGGCTCAGCAGGGCTCACTAAGGGATTATGTACAGGGCTGTCAAAGCTTTTTGGCTTGGTGGAGATCTTGTTCCTAAGTGCCTCGTCATTCTCATTAGTCAATGATTGTTTTCTTACTATTCTTGGATCTTTGCATGAATCACAGTTTGTATCCTGTTTATCGACATTGATCTCACTCTGAATTGTGCCTCTCCATGTGCTGAAGAAATGCACATGTCGCTCGTGGTTTTACCTCGATTGGCTCTCTCTACCTTCCCTTATCGCTCGGTGGATTGTCCAATATCCTCATTCAGAATTCAAGGGAAAATACCGCTCTTCGCACACTACTCACTTGGTATGTGGTACTGATTTTAATTAGACCCACGTGTTCATCAACGGGTCAAGAGTTTAGTGGTTCAGGCACCCTATTCAATCAATCTCTTAAGATTTTCGCCACATATGTCGTTTCGATATGAGAGAATGCGAGTGCAGCTATTTACAATGTAATCTATTGTGATAATATGGAATTACTATATGTACGATGCATGAAGTGATGCTGATAATGATGAAAATTGCTGAATTTGAATTTTTTTTCCTTCTTTTGATGCGATGCATGAATGGTAAGATTACACCTAGTCTTGCTTGAGTCGGTTTCAGTTGAGGATCTATGAAGTTTATCTCATCACCAATGGCTCTTTAGGCGGTCAGTTGCTGAGTGGGTCCCAGAAGAAACGTGATCCCACATGTTTTAGTTGTAAATTGGACCCTGAACGATTCAGGAGTGGTGATTTCTATATTTCCAGTCAACATGATAAAACTGTCTTGTTCTTCCTGTGATTCCTGGATAGGTCGAATAAAAAAGGGGGGAGGGATGGGATGTAACCCTTCATACGCATTCATTACAGTTGTAAATAAAAACATGACTCTACTACTTTCTGCCACTATCGCCACGGATTAGCATGTGGCCATGCTTAGCTAGGTGATGCCTCAGGAAAGTGAGTCTTTGTGGCCTAGAATAGACGTCTTATCTCTAAAGAAGAGATGTCTCCTCTGTCTATCAGCTCTTGGATTACGTTTCTCAGTGTTGTGCACTCGTCGGTGGTGTGCCCACGAACCTGATGATAGTCACAATATTCATGTAGATGTGGCCCAAGCTTCTTCACCCTCGAACTGGTGTTGTAAGGTGCTATATAACCTCCCTCAGTTACAATTCTCCAAGCTTCACCAAGTGACATTCCTTGACTTGAATTCTGTCCTTGAGAGTCCTCTCCGGGTTGGTGGTATTCTCTTTGCATGATTGTTGGCTTTGGATCTTTGGTTTCAGCATCTTCCAAAGCAGTCACAACCGCCATCAGTCGTCTGAAGTCACATATCCCTAGATATTTCAACCGATGTTGGTACACGTCTTTCAGCCGATAAATCACCATTTGCACTTGATCTTCCTCATTAGGTCGGTTATTCATTTGTCCGGCCTTCACCCTCCATCGTTTTATGAATTCCCTCACGAGTTCGTCAGAATTCTGGCGTGTGATCTCTAAATCTCTTCGTGTAACTTCATGATTAAAATTGTCGCCGAATTGAGAGAGGAACTCTAAGTATAGGTCTTGGCTTGACTTTCCGTTTAGATCTATGCTCATAATCCATGAGTAAGCAGGTCCTTGCAGATAGAATCTAAAGCGAGGCCATGGAGATTTATGAGTTTATCATATTTGTCGACATGATGTCTCGGGTCTCCAATTCCCTCATACTTCTCCATCTCAGGCAGACTCATACCCTTTTGTAGACGAGCATCAGGATATGGGTTAGTTGGCTCCCAACCTGCAGATTTAAAACGTTGGACTAGCTCTAGTTCCGCCTTCAGTTCTTTCACTAATTCTTTCATTGGACTCGCTCTGAGATCAAGGTTTTGGATTGAAGTAAACGCTGTCTCAGGGTGGTTGGTGTCAAGAGGTTGAGAGGGCAGGGTTGTTCCTCAGAAAAGATGTCAGCCAGACTTTGACGAATGAGGATGTGCTTGCCGAGAAAGGATAGGTTTGTGTGTGGGCAAGGGGGGATTTGAGCCGGCATGCACCATGGGGGAAGATGGGACTTGGGTCTTTCCCTTATCACAGACCATTTGTGGTTGCCAATTTCCTCTGGGGGCGGTTGAAGTTCTCGTAGTTGAGCTGTACATAGGTGAAGAAGGCGTGCTTGGTGTTGTTTGAACTTGGACAGAGAGAGCATGAGGGTCCATTTCTTGAAACTCATAGGCATCGTATGTAGAGTAAGTTGGAGTTTCCTTGTAACTGTTATCCGACTTTGAATAGGCCCCAGTTATTCTTCTTTGGACACCTTCTTCTATCCTCAGGTTTTTCTCCAAGTCGCTAGCAAGGTTATTGGTCAATTCTTTGTGAACAAATCGACCTTTGACCATCTCATTGCTTCAAGGTGCTTGCTCCATTTTTTACGTCATTGCTTGGAGTAGGCTGATCTTCTTTCTTTTCCGTTACTGACTTCTAGGGACACCTGCGTACACAAGCAGTAGAATGAAGGAGGAGAGATAATGTCAGTATGCTTCATTAAACAAAATTTGTTGTGTGATGAGTGTGAATGATTGTTGGTGCAAAAAATGACTTTTATTTATTTTGAAAAAAATGTTGTGAAATGGATGTGAGTATATGTTAAGCATCATTTTATCTCATCAAAAAAAAATTTGTGGGATGTCTTCGTAGATGCCACATATTTCACCCCATGAAACAAAGTCTTAAGAGTGATAGATAAAACGTGAAGGGTTGTCTTGTTTTTTTTCTTTGAGCAAAATGTGCATTGCAAAAGAAACCAAGTTTATGGAAAAAACATTTTGAAAACTTGTGTTTTCGAAGTGGTAGATTTTCCCAATATGAACTTTGACGCTCGATCAATCCCAAATAAAATATGGAGTGGGGAAACCTATACACATTTGATCTAAATAAATTCAAAGGGAATGTATAAACCTATACATGTGATCTATTCAGAAATGGACAAGAGAGAAAAGAATCATAGGGGAAAACCTATACATCATCAATTCTAAAAAGTCATTAAAAGGGGAGTTTTGAGCTAAACTTCTTCTGAACTCTTCTGATCCGTATTCGGTTTTCTGACTAACCGCACACGCTCGGATTCTTGGTTAGCTGCTCACTCATCTCCAGGCTCCTGGTTGGCAGCTCGATCGTCTTCGGGCTCTTGACCGGCTGCTCGCTCACTTTCGGGCTCTTACAACGAAGCAGTATTGTGATCAAACAAAACGGGTCTGGTGTTCCTCTGATTTTCAACAGTTTGAACTCGAACATGTGTCACTAGTCTTTATGTCGCTTGACTCGGGTTGGTACACCTCTGATTTTGTATTTGAATGGTTGGTGTAGGTCTTCATGTTGCTCGCTCGGCTAGCTCCACAGGTTGGTGTGACTCTACCCTTTGGCTCGAAACACGCAGTCAATCCTCACGCTGCTTCACTTGCTCCGTTGAGGGGAATGAGGGATATTTTTGAGAAAGTAAAGGTAAATGATCGAGCACAAAATCTTATGTGAAAATCCACCACTTTTGTGAAAACACGAAATAACTAGTACGCTCCACGGTAATGACCGATGCTCTTGAAGGTGGGCGGAACTTCAAAAATAGCGGGTCACAACATGGGGACTAAATCATTTATTTTGAAATACATTTGTGAAAATCAACTTTGAAATCTGTTTTCAAAAACCATTAAGAAATAACGTTGATGAAGAATGTTGTTTGAAATTCTTTTGTTGAAAGTATGTAACACCCCAACCCGAAATCCAATAACCTGAACGGCGATCACTCCCAAATAAAATACAACTGCAGCGGAAATAAATACAACAACCGGGCGGTATTACAATGCCGTTGGCCACCCTTGTGACCAACAAGGCTAACTCCAAATACAATCTCCAAAAGTCACGGTCTGAATACGAATACAATCCGAGATACTAGGAATCAAACTCAAATGTAAAATACTTAAGTAAAAACAAATATCTAGAAGAAGACTCCCATAGCTTGAATCTACCCCACCTACACTCGGTGTGGTAATCTTCTCAACTTCAGGTACCTGAAAAATGGGGGTGCCCCCAAAGGGGCTCAGCAAACAATGCTGGTATGGAAACCGTGCAGCCCATCGTCTACCGGGCCACACCAACTACTTTGTCGAATACATGCAGTTCATTTTTATAAAGCTGTAAACAAGCATAGTATGATAATAACAAGTATCCATACAGGGACAATAATGTCACATAGAACAAGACTGCAGAAGGTCAAGTTAGATGAACTGTAATCCTTTAATGATAGTCGGGTCCACACAATGGGACTGACAGGTATAAATGAATATCTCAAATAGTGAAGGTATAGTGACCTTGTTAAAATTGAAAGGTTGGGAGATTAGTCCCTCAGAAGAAAACGTTGTTAACTCCTGTACTGAGAAATGTGGGAATCGAACCCTCGAGAGGAATGAAGTCTCCCTCTCCACTGAACTGTTGGGAATTGAACCCTCGAGAGGAATAAAGTCTTCCTCTCCACTGAAATGTTCCGTCGCGACGTATAACTGAATAGGAGACGACCTGAGACAGGTACAACTCCTGTAGCATGCATGGCCAGATCCAACTGGGCTCCTCGTTCTCGTAGTATAGAATTGTTAGGTGTCATAGAGGACGTTAGACAAGAACACAATGTGTATTGTCAATTATCACGTTTAGGATAATGACGTTTGTTATGAAGTGAAGTTAGTGAGAAACTTGTGAACAAATTCTCGGTACAATAAAGCGCAGGTATTTAATCCACTGGTATTTTAGTGTTGTATGCGTGGGACATACAAGTCGTAGTTAGTAACATTCACGCATATAAAATAACACGACATTGCTCAAGAGTAAAACAACATTTTACATTAATCATCTTGGTCGTTAATTCAAACAACAGATAGCACACAAGCCGGTGTAATCCGGTAGAAAACAGGTTGCAAGAATCCCATACCGTTCACCGTAGACTGTACTTGTTTTAATTCCCGGTCAACGTCTAGTCAAACAAAGTCCTAGAATAGGATTAACTGAGAGGGTTAATTTATGTTACCTTTATATAATAATTTTATTGGATCATTCAACAAATTTCGTATTTGTTATTTCATGTGAGGTTTATTTCTTTTAATTACCTCATGATTTCATGTACAACTTATTTGTTATTCCTTTGATTTATTTATAAATCCTTTAATGTACATGTAAGTATTTATCTATTCACGTACTATATTTGTTGTTTATTTTGATTGTCTAGGTGACATAACAACTTATAATTTCTTAACTATATTTCTATGTCATACATGGACATAATATCCTTATAGTTTTTATTATTCCTCCTTTAACCATAAATTATAATTATTGGTTACCTTTAATTTCCTTATCACTATATAAGTCATAGTTTCATCTTCATAATTCCTTTAATCAAAATTCTTTCTTTCTAATTCCTCCAAAAATCCACATGGGACCTATATTTATTTAAATCTAAATTATTACCCTTATATTTCGGTTATTTACCAAACAACCACATTAATTCATAAACTTTACATTTAAATTCTAATCTCTTTATATAACATAGTTTTAATTCCTTATTTAATTAAATCACAAAACTACCATTAATATTTTGGCATATACTTTTAAATATTGTAACTCTTGAAAATTACAACTTAGCCCCTCCAATTCTCGGCCTATATATATATATATATATATTTCTTATAATTGCAATTTAGCCACAAAATCTTATAATCTTTACATAATGCCTTATAAACTATAGTTTTAATTTTAATTCTCCATAAATGCCGAATATATATATAAATTCTTAAATTACCAAACTAACCCCAAAGTAATTCGGCTTTGTCATTTATTTTTCCTTAATTACATTTTTATCCCAAAACTTTATAATAGTTTCTTAATAACTTATAAACTATAGTCTAAATATTTAATTCCTCAAAATTTCGAAGGTGAACCTAATAAATCTCTTAATTATGAATTCACCCACTAATAAGTTCCAAACTTTCATAACAACTTTTATAAATTACATAATAGCCCAAAACTTTATAAAATGTTATTTTAACACTTGTTTAAATTATCTAAAATTCATAAACTTAATTCCTAACCTTATATTATATTATAATTACACCAAACAGACCCTTAACTCTCGGTTTTCACATTAAACTCACCAAACTTTGTAAAAATTACATTTAAGCCACATAACTTAATTAATTAGCCATTTAAGCTCTAATAAAATTTTTAACTCACCAAACTTTATAGTATAAGTTTATATACATAAGTAGCTCATAAAAATCTATTTTTCACTTAGACAATTCGGCCATAATTAAATAGCTACCATATAGTATATAAAAGTGGATTTATATGTCATAATAAATATACATAAATTCATATGAGTCATATAACTCATGTAAAAGTTATTGTAATGTCTTATATTGATTCTTAGCTCAAAATAAAGTATTTTTGCCCTTGACATTTCGGCTTGAATTTATATGTAACATAAATAAATTTTGTGACACAAAAATGTGTCTTAAGGTAAATATTTTCCATATATGTTATAGATTATATTTTTGGCATATATTACCATATAGTTTCGGTTTTAATTAACCTAGGAGATGTACATAATTTTTGTATAATTTTTAGAGGCTTAACAAAGCTTATAACATAAAGATTTACTTAGTAAACTTACTTCTTAACAAAGGTGGTTAAGTGCTTGAACTCTTCTTGAATCTCCAAGCTTTCTCCAATGAAATTTTGATGCTCCACTTCGGTTATATGCAAGTGGTGAAGGATTAGGAGTTAGATCTTCAATAAAGATCTTAAGTAGATTTGTAAGTAGTTTTACAAGAATTTACCTTAAGCTTTTCTCCTTATAATTTCGGCTCACTTAAGGTGGATGAAGAACAAGTTTTCCTTCATGAAAATGAAGAAGAAAAGAGCCTTAGAAGAGATAGAAATCGGTTACACAATAAAATGTGCTTTAAGGATTTTCAAGCTTGAAAACTACCTTAAGATAACCTTGAGATGCTCCTTGGTTTAATGTTGGTTTGGACAACCTCCTTGGAACATTAGTTGATGCCGAAATGCTATGGTGTGCTAGGAAGAGTTTTGCTTCAAGGCTTGACAAGAAATGCTAGGAAATTACCTTAAAGATGAAGATAGAAGTTAAAACTCCATTAATGGACTTAAGAGCTTCAAAGGAAGAAGATGAAGCAAGAAGAGAGAGGAGAGAGCCTTACCAATTCGTGAGTGAAGTGTGCAAGGGGAAGGATGAGACTAAGCTTACGTAAGAAGAGAATGCAATTTGGAATTTGATTTTTGTTTTGTTAATTTTCAATGTCAAATGACTATTCTTTTTCCTTAGTTTATTACATGGGTTATTGGCTCAATAAATGCCCTTCTTTCCAGCATATGTTCGGCCATAATGCAAGACAAGGCAATGTGGAGGGAAATAATTGTGAGCTAAGAGACAAGGTAAGAAAAGTAAGGTTTATTCTTTTGATTTTTCTAAGTCTTGCTTGTCTTCTTCTTCTCTTGTAGGTGACCGAATTCAAAGCTCAAATGGAGGGTCTCAATCGGTGATGAAGAGCCAAGGAAGAGCAAAGGAAGTCACTTGAATTTTAAGAAAGCAAAAAGGTGGAATCTAGATCTACTTTTTGCCTTTTTCATTTTGTTTTTGTCTAGCCAACATGGAATTGTTACCTTGCATAATTTCGACAGCTTGCTGGTCATATGAGACCTATATTTCTTTGCCATTAAGTATTATAGCACATGGGAAGATGAGTCACCATGTTTTATGCCTTTTATAAAATTTTAATGTAAGTTTTATACTAGTTTTTGCACATAAAATCGGCCCCTATAGAGCACCTGGTTTGACACTGCCTCCAACTGATTTAGAAGGTCAGTTTAACCCTATTTAAGATTCTTAATCCGTGGCATGTCAAAAACTACAAGGTAATTGCGTAAAACGCGTTTTAGTGACACCCAAAGGTGTGTTTTTGTGCTCTAAGGAAATTTTGGGAAATAAATTGGTTTTATGAGTTCCAAGTGTTTATAAACACTTATTATGGTAAATAAACATATATTAAAATGTTACATTGAGTTATATGGGGTTACATTAACCCGTGACATAATTTACGGGCCATCGGGACACTCCCGGGCAAAAAGGAGCGCTAAGAAATCCTCCTGTGGTTTTTGTTGAATTTTGAGAAACCACTTCGTTGGTTCTCTTTAGAATGGTTAATAATGATGTTAGGAACTATAGGAATTAATTTTATAGGAGTTCGTGCCACCTCGGCACTCCTCCGGGCTTTTCGTGCTTTAAGGGGCGTGCGTGAGCACTCCCGAGCGTTTTGTGTTTTTGACTGGACATAGCCTAGGAAGTATGTTTATATATTCATATAATGAGTGTATGACCATTTGGTTTAAGTTTTAGAAGGTCATACAAGGTCATGCTTGATCACATGTTTCTAAGACGTTTTAGCGTTTATGGTGAAACGACTATTTTTACGTAACGTTCTCATGCATGGGTTTGCATGTGTATGTGAAATGGTTTATATTTGGATTATATTCCATTAAATAATGGTTTTATAATGTTAATTAGATTTGGGGTATTTCAAAGTAGGTTTTTCGAAATCTATTTTTGAAAATTGTTTTGGAAATAACATTTTAAAGATGAAGTGGCAAGATTAAAACCGTAAATGTTTATGAGTAAAATTTAGGTGGGATTTGAAATCAAACGAGCTCGTAAAACAGCTTTAAGAGATGTGCAAAAGAGAATTCCGAACGTTTTGAAACAGATTGGTTTGAAAAAGTGGTATGCACACATGTACAGCATAAAAGAAATCGTAGCTATGTTTGATGTGGAGCTGTAAGTGTTAATGTTGGGATAATCACCTTCCAGGTCAATCAATGCTTCCATACCACCGGGGGAACTGTCGTTCCTTCATTGTTCATCCCTCGGGATTTATCTCTGTTATGGCTTGTGGGGCACGTCATCAAGAAAGTCTGAAGTGCTTAAGTTCGAAAGGTCAGGATACCCGAAGTGATACAGTTACACGAGCCACGGCCAGTGATTATCACAACATACTCACTTTTGGAAAACTTGGGGAAGTACTACATGGGGTCGGGTCTCCCATCGTCTGCACGGTCAGGTGTGTCTAAAGTCCAAATTATTCACTGACTACGTTGTGCCATGTATGGGTATCTGGTAAATACGGGATCCTCTATGGACGTGTAGCATGACATCGGGTTTAGAGACACCCGTGGTGCAAAGGACACTTGGAGAACTGAGTCCATGCAATCTTCAGGGTAAGACAAAAGGGTGGTCAGACAGACGGCATACAAGGGGTGACTACTCATAAAACCCGTCTTAGACACCAGATCAGACAGCTGGACACTGAAGGCTCATGGCTCACTATATGCTGGCTTAGACTCGGGTAATGGAGGATACTTTTTTGGATCATGAGCTTCAAAGCGTTAGTCGGAGACCATACCGCCTCGTGGGTTAGTTCCCTCAGAGAAGGACCCAGCTCATGGGGAATCAACCGTGGACCGGTTGGGGATCCCGTGACATCGTGAATAAAATGGGTGACACAGAGGAATGCATGTCCTAAGCTATCCACCCAATGCACCCTATAATCATATAGCGCATAAATAAAGCAGAGAAGTTAGCACTAACCTAATTACTAAGTGTTTTCTCTTGAGATTAGTGATTCGAAATTGGTTGTTTATTAACCTAAAGGGAAGTTAGCTTTATTCAGTCCTAAGTGTCTCTTTCTAAGTGTGAGCTAATTATTAACCCAATTGTTGTCATGTTTGTTGAGGATCTATTAAGTCCTAACTGTTCTCATCAGATACACACTCTAAGTGTAAATTAAAATAATCCTAAAGGCTTTGAAATGAATCTCTTGAAGGTTTTGAAAGAAATTGGGGAAATCCCAACAATTTTGAAAGAGTTCAGTCTTCCTTGACCATGTTTATGAGAAAAACTTACTCAAGTTTTCCCCAGCAGAGCCAGAGTCGCCATTCTGTGGAGGGTGATTTTTCGGTATGAAGAGGGTCTATCTAAATATGGTTCTGGACTGAAAAGCCTAGATCCTAAAATGCCATTGTGTGGAGGGTGAAAACCTGTTATTCTGGCATCCTTCAAATACCTACTAAATCGTCCGTCTTTCCCAGAAAGCATAAAGGGGAGCGCAAGTGTGCACTACACCCGCTCTTGATGGGCTCCACACGGACTTATGCCCTAAGGGCGGAAATTGACTAGAGTTGACACCTAGTTTGACCTAAGGAACTAGGAAGGGAGGAAGAGGGTTCTAAGAACCGTTAGTTGACTCTGAAATTGTTGCCTGCGGATAGGACTTATCTGGTCAGATCAGAGATTCTATTGTGGGTTCGCACTGGGTTACACCCCTTAGAAGTGGCAACGACCACGACTTTGGATTGGTGCCCGAGGAAACCTCGATCTCCAATTGTCGGGATTGCCTTCTTTCAAAACCTTATTTAAAGAGATTCATTTGAAAAGCCAAGGATAGGATTAGGATGAGAAAAGAGAGAGAGGGGATGAGGCGAGCTTTTCTGCCAAGCCAACGCCTAGAAGAGGGAATTGAGGAATTTTGATGAGTATAGAATGAAGATTTGAGAAAAGTCTAGGGTTAAGTGAATAGACAAGACTTGAAGTCTGATGGTTTGAAGTTTGTGGGAGCCGAAGAAGATTTGAGTGTTTTAAGAGATATGAGAGCCACCTTAGAAGGGAAAAGGGTTTATTGTTTGGAATGGGGTCGCACCCTAGATGGGATGCCTACGTACTCAACTCCATGTTGAGATCAGACCTTACGTAGTTCACGGTTTTTGGGTTTTTTGGGAGATTTTTGAGATGTTTGAAGTTTCGGGATGTTTTGGGTTTGAGAGATTAGTCTGTGAGACACTCGAGTCTATGAGACGTTGGGGATATTTGGATGGTGAAAGGAAAGAGATATCAAAGTCTGTGAGACGCTCGGGTCTGTAAGACGTTTGAATCTTAATATGGTGGGGGGTTGAGATGTTCGAGTCTGTGAGGCGCTCGGACCTGTGAGACTTTAGAAGTTTGAGAGAAGCTGGAATTTGTGAGAGGATTTGAGTTTGAAGCGATTTGAAGTTTAGAAGATGATTCGAGTGTGTGAGGCAATTGGAATTTGGGTGGAGATCTCGGGTTTTTTTCAGGTTCGAGGTTTGAAAAGGGTTGAGGAAAATCATTTGTGTTGTGAAAGGGCGGGTGATCCCGAAGGATTACCCTATGTACCCCCTCGAACACGACACTTAATTAATGGTAAGTGTCGAGGCTCGAAAGATGGGCCAATGTATTTATGTCGAAAACTAGGATTTAGAGAGAAACACCATGAATGAGATGCCCTCAGTCAAACCCTAATAACGTCTCTAACTCCCGGGTTTTAAAACGTTAAAACAGAAAATATTGAAATCGAGTGGAAGGAAGTTAGACGATTTTGAAATCCCAACTGCAACTAGTAAGGCAGTCACATCCCTAGCACCCCGCTTTGTAAAAATCTAGGCTGCAATTAGGGGAGGTTTGTCACCCTATTGCCCCGCCTAAAGAAATTCAGGCTGCGACAAGGGAGGTTACGGCCCCAGTGCCCTGCCTCGGATTGTTTTGGAAAGGGAGACAAGTGATGTCTAACCAGGAAGGAAAATGTTTTGAAGGGGTTAGACATTTCATGTTCCCCGAAAATGTTTTATTTGGATTTGAAAACTAAGTTAGAAAACTTTGAAAGTTGTTCGAAATTCCCGATGAAGAAACACTGATTTTGAGAAATGTTTTTAGGAGAAAACTTTCTGTATATATGAGAAGAACTTTATGCGTTTTGAGAAGAGTTTTCTGTGATGTGAGAAGAGTTTTTCCTTAAATTTCACAAAATGGTTCCTTTGAAAACCCGATGAGATTTGAATAAAATGATTGTTCAAAATTTGAGAAAGAAGATTTTTTGGGATTTTTAAAGCTGAATATTGAGGAATATTTTTAGATTTTTGGAGTTTGAATGGGATTTACAAGTTGAGTTTGAATTGGATTAGACTGAATTGAATTGGACTGAATTGAAATGAGTTGGGTTTGAATTGGGTTGAATTGACTTCGGGTTGGGGTTGGAAAATGAGTCGGGTCAAAGTTAGACCAGGTCAAAGTTGAGGTTGGTCAAAGTTAGACCGAGTAAAAATTGGACCAGATTGGGCCTTGGTCAGGGTTTGGGCCGGATTGGGCCTTGGTTAGGCTTTTGGGTTGAATTGGGCCAAAGTGGGCCTTGGTTGGGCTTTGGGTTGAATTGGGCCGAAGTGGGCCTTGGTTGGGCTTTGGGTTGGATATGAGTATTGGGCCGAGATTGGGTTTTGGGCCGATTGGGTTTAATGGGCCATACTGGGCTTAATGGGCTGATGGGCTTAAACGGGTCTGATGGCTTTTGTACTTGATGGGCCGAATTGAATTAATGGGCCAAGTTGGATGGATCTTGGGCCAAAGTTGGTCTTTAGGTTGAGTTGGGCCTTGGGTTTGGATTTGAATGTTGGGCTTGACATGGTTTTTTTTTTGCTTGGGCTTTTTTATTTGAAACAATTTGGGCTCTTGAGAAATGGGCCAAAGATGAGGCTTATTGATTTTTGGGCTTGATTTATGAATCAATTTTGATTTATTAACTCTTGATTATGGGTGTGTTGAGGGCAAAGGAGGATTCCACCCATATAAAACGAATGAGAGACCCGCTAGGCATGAGGTGGTTTCGCATCCTAAGCCCTCCTAAAATAGCCTTAAGGGCTTGTTTTTTGAAGTTTTTTGTTCTTATAAATATATAATGGTGGTTAAGGTATTTTCTGAAGTTACAGGAGATTATTGCCCCACGAAACGAATGAGAGACCCGTTAGGTGTGGAGCGATAATACATCCAAAACTTTTCTGTCAATTTAATGCCCCTAGGGGAAATAACTTAGGCTTTATAAAAGATCAGAATTACACTGAATATTGCAATAAAGCTTAAACGTAAAACATTATGTACAATGAGGAAATAAGTCCAACAAATCATGGAGGATAGCAAGTGAAGGTTGTAAAAAAAATGTGAACCAAGCTACGGAGATTTACATGCGTTTTCCTTTTTTGGCATTCGCACAGCTATGAACATAACTAAATCCGATCTGATCATTGATTTTTTTTTAGTTTGAGAGTATATGAAAGAGTAAACCAGCATCAAGGAAAAACACCGTATTGATACATGTCATAGAATACAAGAAGGTTAGAATTAGATACTGACAGATGAACAACCACAATTCCCTACAAAGAAAAAAAAAAGACACGAAACAGGAATAGAAAAAAACGAGTTAGTTTATAAACATAGATCAAAGACAAAACTTCTCCCAAAATAATGACAAACCAAACAGATGTTTGAATTCCTGTCACCGGCCAATTCTCATCGTGTACGAAGTCGACATCAAATAGGTGCTTCAGAGAGACTTCTGAACCCTTACAACCCAAATGAACAAGGAGCAAACCTGGCAGGAGCGGAGTTGATAATACCAAAGGATGCCATGGGTTTTGATATCAATCAAGTGGATAAATGAGCAAAGCAACTGAGATGAAGAACTCTATCTTGTGCGGCAGATAAGCAATGTAAACAAGATACAAAACCTGCTGTTAAGACATAATAACCACTCCAAATGTCCAGCTCCCACGAGAAGGCAAGAACCTTATTGGGATGATCAAACTGAGCTTAAGCAAGCATAGAGAGCATTTTGACAGAAACATCAAACCATCCGTTAGATAGTACAATAGGGCAGAAGAGAGTTAATGGAGCATTGCTTGCAAAAGGGGAAAAATGGTGTCATGAACGCTTATCCAAATCCCAACAAATACGTGAGTCATTTTTATGCAAAGACAGAACAAGTACACAACAGAGAAGCTATTTCAATGGAAAAAGGAATCCTCATCTGTTTTTGTTTTTAACCAACTCTTTCAAATTAGGAACCATCAGTTGCACAATGAACCCAAGTACTTTCTTAGTTCTAATTAGCAATGTATAAGCATAGAGATCAGGGAATACAAAGCATAAACGACAATATGATGCATAAACAAATACATAGATTATTTGGACTGGAATTAAAAACTGAGGGAGGGGATGAACACATATCTCTGTAACAAAAAAAAAACAACCAGCCCAGTAGCGAACGCTTAGCAGCCCAGATTAAGCAACCAGAGACCTCTTGCTCGAACATAACGAAGGTATGTAGATCTGTTTATACGCGAACAAACAATTTCTCGCCTAGTGTACAGGTAAACTTCAGGTTGAACATAACGATATCATCAAAGAGATCAAAAATACAAACGAAATGAACTAGACTTAAAAACTGAGACGGTGAGTGTTATAGATGACCGAAACCAAATTAGTTGTCAGTAGAACCCAATCGACACCAAAGAAATTGTCATAGAGGATGAGCAGAGTACAAAAAACGGGAGAACGGAGAAAACAATAGGAAAATTTGACGCAAGCTTCAAGAATAATTTTCCGGTGAGGCCACATTTCTCTTCCTAACACATCATGACCTTTTGTGGCTCATTTGTTGAGCGAAATGAAAGAGATCACAAGGTCGATTGAAGAACTCGGAAAAACAACAACAAAAAACTTTCGAGTAAACATCGATTTCAAAAACAAAGGGAAATATAGCAGTAGGAGAAATGGAGAGAAACGAAATAGAAGATTCTAGTGTTGGAGACCCAGATGCAACTTACTCTGCTGATGAAGTAGGACGGAAACCGGTACTCAGGAACGCGATTTTCTGGAGATCAAAATGGTGCAGGGTATGGTTCTCTGGGAAAGAAAGCTTTCGGTGTGGTGTCAATGGTGAAAGAAAGACCGAGGCGCAAAGCTGATGTTCTAGTTCGCCAGTCGGGTTGCGAATTTGAGAAAAATGAAGAGTTTGAGAGAATGATCGAGAACTGAAGAGAAGAAGGAGACGACGAGTTTCCTAGAAGGGATCGATCGAGGAAGGAGGTAACGGGGTCGGCTAGTGGAATGAGTCTACAGTAGGGTTTCATTTGAATTCTTTATATAATAGAAAACCAGGGTTTTGGGGACAGATGTTGGTCCAGGGATTCAATTTGGGTCGGGTTTGACCGGATTATTGTCAGGGTAGTGTTTGGACTGGCCTTTGCGGATAACCAAATAAATAAATAAATAAAACGAGCATTGTTACTCATGGGTATCGAACTCAGGATGTTCTTCTCCTCCCTGGTTACACTAGCCGACTGAGCTACGAGAATATTCAGTACATATGCACACGAAATGAGTTTTTTGCAGGCGGGAGAAAAAAAGTACAACGTGCCCAGTGTTTTGCTAGGTTCAGACCCGGGTTCTATGGGTTCCCACGTGAACACTCTAACCAGGTGAGCTATGCCAGAATTCAATATATACATGCAAGAAATAAACTAAAGCTCAAATTCGAGTTAGATAACGTTTCTAAAAAGAAGCTATTGTTCCTAATGGAAATATACAGTGGAACGAAAGGGCTTAATCTTACAAATTGAATTGTTTTCTTCGTAAGAGTCATGAAATAATGAAGTGAGGATAAAATCAAAATAATAATAACGGTAATAAACATACTGATAATAATAATACGTACATAAAATAATGGAATAGTACTAACAAAATTGTGGTTAAATACCAACGAACGTAATAAGAATGGAAGTTGAGTTACATATGTACGAGTAGCATGCAAATAAGATAGAAAAGATCAAAGGAAATAAAGGTGAGAGGGAGTTTAATTGAAGTAGCGACAAAAGGAAACATGCTAGTATGGAATATAATAGTAAAAATGTTCATAAAATGACGAAAATGATCCTGAAAATAATAACGATAAGGACAAAATAAAAAACAAGTACTAATAAAGAGTATACAAGTAAAAGTATCATTGAAATGGAATGAGTTTAAATGAACAAGCGGCCAAATAGCATGTACTCAAAATAAAAATGAATATGCAAATACAAAATAAATTGAAAATAAAATGGTAAAGGGAGTAAGTAACAAAAGGGATGAGTTTGAAAACATATGCTTTGAAAATTGATTTAGAAAAAAAATTTGTCATAAAATGATAGTTTCATTTTGGTATGCACACGAATTAGTTTTGAAAAGAAAAGTGACGACCCTCTTTTTTATTTATTTGTCTGAATTTTACTTTTTATGGGGTGAGAATTTTTGGTGTCTACAAGTAGTAGTACATGGCTGAGATATTTCAGGAATTTCTATGGTGCTTGTTTCAGCTATGTCTGTGGGGTTTGAAGGTGAAGGATCTGATAGAATGTGTTCAGGTTCAGTTTGTGGATGTGTGTGTGGAATTGGTTCTTCAACAAAACTGTATAATTCTTCAGTGTGCTGCTCTTGGTCATACTGGTCTTTATCAGAATTGTGAGATTTGGTATGTAGAGGAAAGATAGTTTCATGGAAAATAAGGTCTCTACTAATTGTTACAGTTTTTGTTGTTAGGTCTAGAACTTTGAAACCTTTCTTGTTATCTGCTAAGCCAAGATAGACACATGCACTCCCACGAGGTTCAAACTTTGATTTGTGTGGCCTAACATCAGTTTTATAGCAGAGACATCCGAATGTTTTTAGGGATTCATAATCTGGTCTTTGGTTGTATAGCTTTTCATAGGGTGTAAGACCTTCGATGGATCTAGAAGGCAGCCTGTTTATTAGGTAAGTGGCATATCTAATGCATTCACCCCAGAATTCTAGAGTTAGGTTGGATTGAAAAAATAAGGCCCGAGCTGTTTCAAGAAGATATTTATGTTTGCGCTCTACTACCCCATTTTGTTGGGGAGTATGAGCACAACTTGTTTGATGTATAATCCCATTATCGCGGAAAAATTTAATTCCCTCATTACTAGATCCTAGCTTCAAGGCATTATCACTTCTAATCTTCCTAACCTTCTTATCAAACTGTCGTTCAACAAGTTTAATGAAGCAAATTAAAACATGAAATGCATCAGATTTCTGTCTCATTAAGTGTGTCCAAATGCTTCGTGAATAATCATCCACAACAGTTAGGAAATAACTGCAATTATCATAAGTGGGGACCTTGAATGGTCCTCACACATCAACATGAAGAAGGTCAAAACATGCATTACTCTTTATTATAGAATCGGGGAAAGCTTGTCTGATAGATCGTGCCTTACAGCAGGTTTCACAAGCTGTTGAATCAGGTAAATCTTTCTTTGCAACCAAATCTAAAACAGAGAGTTTATTAAAGGGAACATGGCCTAATCTAACATGCCAAAGCCAAGCTTTTGTTTGCTTTTGATTATATTGGAACATGTAATCCTACTCTCCATACCAGGCCTATTGCATACCAATCTATTCATGGCTTGATTAGCCATAATGTATAATCCTTCTACAACATTTCCAATAGTCAGAGAAGCATCAGATTCATGGTCCTATAGATAGCAATTATTTTCACTGAAGCACACATCAAGGCATACTTGTTGAGCTAGTTTTCTTATTGATAACAAGTTAAACTTAAAAGATTCAACTAGCAAAACATCATTTAGGACAAAGTTTTCACTGAGACGAACATTACCATACTTACTGACAAGCTGGGTATGCCCATCAGGCATAGCTATCTCACGTTTTTCAATCAGACTATGCATTTCAACAAATCAATTTGCATCCCAACACATGTTTTCAGAAGCACTAGTGTCGATTATTCATGATTGAGTACCAAAAAAGTCAGATCGTGCATTCAATTTGCAATTATGGATAAATGACGTGCCTGAGAAGGAACATTCCTCATTTATGTTTTTGTTGTTACAATCTCTCTAGAGCAACTCCATCAGGCGGTCATACTGTTGAGAATTTAGCCCAGATATAGGAGAAGTACCATTCGTAAGTCGTTGAGGAGAACTGTCTACGGCGGTTGTGGCGACACCGGCGACTGGAGAAGTCTTCTTCTTCCACCAATCTGGATAGCCAACTATCTCGAAACAGGATTCCTTTGTATGTCCCTTTTTTTGACATTTGGTACAATGGAGCGTCAATTTGTTGGGATCCTTGAACGACTTCTTCGGGGTTTGATATGTGACATTCTTGATTTTATTCGCTGCAAGAGCTAGGGTTTCTTGATTGGGAGATCCGTTTCGAGTTGAATTCTGGCGCCGTTTCTCCTCTTGAATGATGAGCGAATAGGTTTGCTCCAATGTCGGCAGCGGATCCCTCAACAATATATTGCTAGCGACATGTGAATAGCTGTCATTGAGAGCCATCAAAAATTGCATCATTCTCTCCCGTTGCTGAAGATCCGCGTATCCCTTCTTGGCAATGCAGGTACAACTAGGTTTCTTGTCGAGAACTTGAAGATCATCCCACATCCTTCTCATCTTGGTGTAATAGACAGAAACGGGATCCTCTCCTTGTTCGATTTTGCCCAGCTCTTTTTTTAGGGCATAAATCTCCGCCGCATTCGCCTGTTCGTAGCGATTGCAGAGCATGTCCCACGCATCAGCAGCTTCCGAATAATGAAGAACAGGTTCTGCAATATCTTAGGTCACACTCTGCGACAGCCAGGCGATGATCATATTGTTGCACTTCTCTCAAGCTCCGAATCTGGGATCTTCACTTTCCGGCGCCGTAATCGTCCTATCAAGCAAGCCGAATTTGCTTTTCGCTTTCAAGGCAACTGTGACTGCTCTCTTCCACACACCAAACCCTTTCCCGGAGAAGACATGCGCAATCTTCATTCCTGGGTTATCGTTTGGGTGGAGATAAAGAGGATCTTGTGAGTCGAGCTCAAACTTTGTCTCCGCCACCCCTTTGTTCTTCGCTCCAGAAGTATCGTTCTTGCCATCATCCTTGATCGAGAAAATCGAACTAGCGTATTCTAATCTTGAAATCTCGTTCCAGCGATGAAAGGATAAAAGCTAATTAGCTCTAATACCATAACGAATACTAAACATATGTATTTCATATATCTGGAGAGTTAACTTTGTTACAGAGAGTTTACATATATCACTGTAATGATTTACTAATACGCTATTCCTAATATATATATACTACTGTTATGTCAAGAGGGGTATACAAGGGAAAATGATAACATAACCGTTACAGTGTCTTAATGTGTAACAATATATGTTAACTCAACAACCTGTTCCTACACTGTGACCAAAGTCGACTATTCTGGAGCTGCATACTAGAATGGTGGGGGATCACGATGGTCTTCCCCAGCCCATGCTTATCTCTCTTTATGGAATGGCCGGGTATAACATATCACAAAATAGCAAAGAAATGGTGGATCTCCACACTTTTTCACTCGCCCTGGACAATAAGGTCGGTTAGAAATCGGGTGATATTTGAAAATTCTTCCATAGACTGGTATGGAGCAACTGACTCATTAAAGCGGCTCGTATAATTTCTTAATGGGAAGACTCCCTTCGCATACTGTCTGCCTTGAAGCACCTGATGGAATTATAAACCTTCTGATCTGTCATCTAAGGTATCGTTCGGTAACTAGCTTTACCCGTTTTTCCACAAAAAGTAGTTTTATTTTTTAAAAAAGTAGCAACATAAAAATCTGATAAATGTTCAAAAAGACCTTTATCATAAATGTTGGTTTTACTGCTTGGGACATTAAGCTGCTTTTGGGATTTTATGACCAAGTTAAAAATACAAGTTTACCATTTGTCCTTTTTCAAAATTTACACATATTGTCATTGTCAAATAAGCAACACGCTCTCCTCCCTCTTCGTTCGTTCTATCTCCTTCTGCTACTGCAATTCGAAACCACCATTTTTCCTTTTGGAAGTTATCAACTTAATTTTTCATTCGAAAAAGGCTGTGGTAGTTGTAACAATTATTGTATTTTACTTTTTGTATGCATTTTCACTTTAATACTACTTAAAATATGATAACATAGGTTAAATTTATAGTGTGATGTATCTTATGGCATTTGAACAAATGATAGGCTGTTATAAGGATTAAAGAGTGATGTATCTTATGCGGCAACTGATGTGGACGATTAATTATGTGGAAGAAATATAAGAAAGTCGAAAACTTTATAACTGTAAAATTAATTATCATACTCAATATTGAGTCAAATAATGTGCAGTATAATGGAGTAAGGGTGTTGATTCTGTTAAAAGAGAGTGCCAATGGGGAGGGGTGTTGATTCTATTAAAATAAGCAAATAATGTATAGTATAATGGAGTAAGGGTGTTTTGGCAGGGGTGGACCGAGGTGGGGTCCAGTGGGGTCCTGGACCCATAGCTTTCCTCCTAATAAAAAATATATATTTTTTAACGTATTGTTTTAATAAAATAAAATAAAGTAAAATACTAAAAGTTGATAATAATTTAGTGGTAGAGACATGTTCCTATATGTGAGGTTGTAAGTTCAATTTTATCGACCTATTTTTAGGTTTTTAATGTTATGAAACAAAATTACTCGTTTGATCATATGTTAAAGTTTAACCCCAAGTTTAACTATTTGAAAAATAAGTGTAATTTTAAAATTTAAATATTACCTTAAAATTAATATATATATATACTAATGCTAAAAAAATATATGACCCCATATTTATATATTACCTTCCAATTTAATATATGTTAATGTCAAAAAAAATTTGGACCCCATAAGGTTTGACTCCTGGGTCCGCCACTATGTTTTGGGTATGTTGCCAGATAAAACTAGTTTTTAAATAAATGTTCATACCGAACACGATAAAGCTAGTTTTTTTTCAAAAAAATAAAGACAGTTTTATCTGGACATTTAAGATTAATCAAGTTACCGAACGGTATCTAAATGTTGTATTTTTATTGTTTTTCTTGTACACTACCCCCCCCCCCCCTCTATCTGTTGTTGTAATTCATTCTAACAAATAACGTGTTTTAATTAGGCCAATTGTTATTTTATTAATGATCCTCGTATATCTCTAGTTAACTTAGTATATTTTAGTTTTAAAAAATGGGGTTATAATAATGATGCTATGATTCAAATAATACTGTTTATTCAAAATACATCTATTATATAATTTAGTAGAATATTGGTTCGCAAGTATAATAAGTAGTTTATGAGGATTATACTATAATTTACGAGCATGTTGTATAGTATTTTATAAAAAAGATTCGTTTTAATAAATAACCTGATTCAAAATACGTCGGTTATGATTTTCGATGTAATAATATGATCCATGTGTACTTTATATTATTTTAGTGTATTTAGTTGTTTATAACTTATTATAATAATGATAGTTTTGATTTAATTACATACACTAAATAAATTAGTTTTACTATATGTCGGTTACACCTTTTGGTATTTTCTGATTTTATTTAGTTAATCAATTTAAACTTTCCATATTTCCATCTCTATTTATTAACTCACCTTTACCTTTCCAAATTTCCTAACTTCTTATTTTTCTATTCATTAAGGAGTTTAATTTTCGTTATTGATTGAACAATTATTTTCTGTAATAATTAAACAGTTTATATTCCTCGCTCTTCAGTTACCCTCGGCCTCCTATATATACGCTCATTTGATGTTCCATTTTATCCGCCCATCCTCTATATTCGAATACCTCTCTTCTTCATCTAGACTAGAAAAATAAATTTCTTCTATGTTGCGTCTTCTTTCTCTATATCATAGATTCAAAAAGAAAAAAATCTCTCTTCTCACATACACATAAAAGGAAAAGATGAAAAAAGGGATCAATTAGTTTTTTTTTCTATCTTGGGCGGCCACAATATGAAGTAACGGTAGCATGTAGCAGCTAGAGTTGTTTCTTTCATTGATGATGTCAACAAATCGGTGCCAAAATGTGTAAACGAAGAGTAGTGGCTAATTATATGTTTGGTGGGTGCAAATGATAATGTTCTTTTTGAGGTAAGTTACTACGTTCACTAATTTTTATTATATTTATAATAATGAATTTTCACGTGGATGTGAATTTTGTGTGTGATCATTGTTTGAGATTGAAGTGTTAAGTGTTGGTGATAACTTCATTTTCTTATGTGAGTAGTTTATTTTGTAATGGATATCAGTGGTTATTTAAATATATTTTCTAAAAGAGATTGATGGAAAATTGTTATGAGTTTATTTATGAGATTAACTGATATTGTTGTGAAATCGTTAACTAAATGATTTTGTGAAAATTGAATTATTTATTCAATAAGGATGATATCATAATTTATTTATGGTGAAATATGTGGATTTTGATGAGATTATATGGTAAAGAATAATAACGAATAAAATAATTTTTGAGAGGAGAAAACCATGGTGCATGTGGGCCGCATTAGGACACATGAATGAGATGATAAATGCGGGCCGCATTAGGACGCATAAGTTTAAGATACTGTGGGCCGCACTAGGACACAGTTAGCCCTAAATCTACTCCTTAGTCCTTTGAACTATTGGGGGGTGTGCACACTTAAGGATTTAGTGGCTTGTTGATTCCCGTGGCTGTGTGTTGGGTGTCACCTGGTCGTGTTGTACCGGACACTGCGTGTTGTACCCAAGAGAAAGTAAAGTTGTTTTGTCCTGGCTGCACGTTGGGACAAGGAAGATAATTAAAATAATCTAACTAATATATTTTTGGGTTACTAAAGAAATCCAATGTAAAGTATTTTACAGTTATGATAATTTTGTTGTTGTGTGTTAATATTGTTGAGATGTGTTGTATGTTGTGTGGTTATATTGTTAAAAATGATTTCTAAAGAGAAAATGATTTTTACGTAGTGAAGTGGTAGCTTACTCAGTTTTTCTGACTTTATCGTGGCTCTTTCTATGTTTGTTTGGATTTCTGCCACAGGTACTGATGAAGTCCTTGGGGTTTGGGAAGGCGACTCCACATAGGCTAGTTATTTGTTATTGAATTTTATTTTAGGCTTTAGGACTTGTGCATTTTTAAGAAATTGTTATTATGGACATTGGTTTTTCTTGTCAAAAATAATGAATTGGTTATTTAGTTAATTGTTTAGGCTTCACACTCGTTCTTTTGCGAGTGTGGCAGTAATACTCCGGATTAGGTTTTGTTTCCGCTGCTTATCAATATAAATATTGAATTGTAAAAAAATTGACCTAATAAAATGTTAGAAAATCCGGGGTGTTACACTTTAGGTCTGGGGCATCTATATATATTTTACTTCTCAGCCTCAAGAGATCCAAATAAATAGAATACAAATGAAACAAATGTTCTTTATTAAAAAAAAACTATTTTTCAAACTAACCCTTAATGTTGCAAGGTCTCTTCTATTCAACATCATTTCTTGCATTAATACACTCAACAACTACACAACTTATTTCCCCCAAAAAAAAGACTACATAACTGCTGGTCAACCCTTGACCTCAAGTCTACCACCAAGTTTTCTACAAGGTCGCAAGTAGTTATACAGTAATGAAGATATGTAAACCATGATTTCTGTGTGTTGAGGTAGACCGGTCGATGGTATATACTCCCTCCGTCTCATTGACAGTGTCTAATATGCTTTTGCACACATATTAAGAAAGTGAGAAAAAAGTAGAGGTGAGTGTGTAGTCTCACAGTGACATACGAGACACAATTCTGGGACAGCAAGGAAAGTTAATCAGACATGGACTGTGGGACGGAGGGAGTACATGTAGTACAAACAGAAATAAAAAGTACAGTTAATAATGACGTGAATCTGCTGCCCACTTTGCGTGTACATTGTACCGTCCTATTTGTCTTCAATATTAAGTATATAAGATAAAATAATTTTATAAAACTAAAATTTATAATATATAGTTTATCATGTAAGAAATTATTTACAAAATTTAAATTTTAAAAATTATTTTGTTTTATATCTTAAATATTGAAATTAAACAATTATCTAAATAATAAACAGCACGATCAATTCAAAACGAATGGAGTAAGGAATTAACGTAAGGAGTATATATAAGTTATTTTTACATTCAAATTTTATTTTAAAGTATAAAATTTTACATCACTTTTAATTAATATTTAATATAAAAATAATTATTAGTTAGATAGTAACACTACTACATAATTGTAGTATGCCCACACTTTTAAGTTCAAATTTTATACACAAATAAAATGTGGAAAATTAATTCCTTCACTTATAAGTGTGTTCATATCTATTAGAGATATTATAGATCTTTGTATTTTATATATACATACTTGTACCTATTTAGCATAAGCTCTTATTATATAGTTCTACACAAACAAGTGTAACTAAATAGAGTGGTTATATTAAAAAATTTACTACACTTTATTAAGTGGGGTTAAAGAAAATGTCATTATCCATATTTTTTGTAGTAGTGTAAAATAGTAATAAATAAGACATTTTTTAATTAATTTTACAAATCTCTAAAATTGCTTATAAATAAAAATGGAGTGATTATTAATATTGGTACTTTGGCTGCGTTCGGTGATGGTCTAAATGTGGCATAAATGTGTCATTTTTGATTTTGGCATTTTTGACCCAAAATGCCAAACCGCCATCACCGAACAACAATTTTTAAAACAGCCATAAAACTACTATTTTCAAAACAACCAACAATTTATGCTGCAAATAGAATGAATACCGTAAACAGAGGCGGAGGCAGAAAACTGTAATTAAGGGGGCGAGAATATTTTAATAATATTAATTAATATTTAAAAATTAATTTTAATAAATTAATTTAAATTTTCAATACTTATAATTATATTTTAAAAATGATTTTATATGTTAATATATGTTATTTTTTATTTCTCGGCATAGCCAGTATTAAATTTAAATTTATTTTTTTGAATTTCATTAAGTAATATTTAATTGAATAGAATATATTGTTTTAACTACAAATATATGTTTAAAATAATATTTTATCAACAATTAAATAATATATAATAATAAAATAATAAGTGATAGTTGCACGTATATAAATATATTCGGTTACAGTCAATTATTTTATTATTAGAAAGAATTATTTTTTCAATTCAATGATATTATTTATTCCATTAAAAATTAAAATAATCTTAGTATTAAAACATTTGAAATGTTATATTAAATACTAATATACAATCCATAAAATTTTATTTTTATATGTAACATCTAATATATTTGCTCTAAACACAATGGTTTATTTCTTTTTTTTTCTAATATATGTAAAAAAAAATTATTGATAAATTAATATGTATACATATTATAAATTAATTGTCACTAAAATGTTAAAAAAATAATAATAATTAAAGTATATAATTGAATATCTACATATATTTTAACTTTATTAACAAAAAAATGTTTTAAAGTGTAATATAAAATTTTTAATTGTAACACTAAAAACGGTAAACACACTGCACAAAACTAACTTATTCAAAACAACCAGACGAAACCGCCGCCTGCCGAACACTATTTTTCAAAACAGCCACAAAACAACCAGCACAAAACAACCGACAAAACTACCACAAAACAACCAACAAAACTACCACAAAACAACCACACCAAAACAGCCACAAAATAACACATTTATACCCACTTGAATCTCCACTAGATACGCTAGTCAGACAACACGAGCAGTATAATTAGAAGTACATGCGGTGTTTTTATATAAGGTATAGTACTATTAGACATCTGACTCCTACTTATTCATTCACGTTTTAAAGTCACTGGAGCTACATAGTACTATTACTAAAGATACTATTATAAATACGGACACATGATCCAGTGTTGGTACGTAATTACACAATTAATTCTTTTTTTGATCAAAAATTACACTATTAATTAATTAAAGCATATATACAGCTTTAAGATTAAGTATGTACTCTACAATAAACAATTGGGAAGCTATAATTACACACGAAAAAGATAGCACTAGCGTCACCATATTTTACATATTAAAAGGGTTATTTTTTGTAAAATTAACAAAATTAAAGGGGTAATCGAGAGTTATATAAAGCTTACCTTATTTGTTGGTGTTGGTGACAACGCGCATTGAAAGCCCTAGCATGAGAAAGGAGAGAAGATAATGTAGCCAAGAACAACTTGCCGGCCATGCATATACACATACAACCGTTTGTTAAATTAATTAACCCGTCGGCAAGTCATCCTTGGCTGCAATATTACAATTCTCTGGCCTACTCATGTAAGGACTGCAAGGCGGGCGGCGCACGCGGCGGCGGAGAGATCAAACTACTCAGCTTTCTTCTTCCAATACATCGAATTCAGCCTCTTTTCATCTCCAAGTCTGTGTTTGATACATATATATTGAGTTAGAGCGAACCACGAGGTATTTATAGAACCAGGATAACTGGATGGGTGGCTGGGAGCTCGAGGTCTGAAAAGGGTTTGGACAGCAGAGAGAGAGAGAGAGAGAGAGAGAGAGATGGCATATATTCCCATGTTTTTCAGATCACTATACTACTCAGTACTCAGGATCGGGTCTGAGAGTGGGAAATGATGATCAGAGACATCATACACTACTACTGTCTGTCTGTAATCTGTATGTCGATCGATAACGGTAAAGAACAATAATGAAGGGTACTACCAAAAAGGGTAAGCAGGTTGCGGACGTGGTGGGGTTGGCTGTAATGTGGTGCGAAGGGCCATAAAGGAGGGCAGATACATGATAAAGATACGCGCCCTAGGGAAAAGGGAAGACACCCCATCCATAGCTCTATTTCTTTCAAATTACTTGATGATTTCGACTCATACATATCTACTTGTTTTTACCACATTAAATATATACTAGTATAGTTTAAGAGAATGTCGACCAAATAATTTTGAGATTTTATGATTTATTCAGCCATCCTCAAGTCAAGTAAACGCATACCCTAATTTTGATGAAACAAGAATCTTAACTTAATTATCTCCCACATGTAGTTGTTTGATTTCTAACCTAGCAGAAATCGAGGTAATGAAATTGTTAGTTTGAGATAGTACTGGGTTTGTTTGGGGTTGCTGTTAGGTCTGCTGCTTAAAATATTGAGAAGATGTCTGTTGATAGTTTGCATAAGCTGTTTGTTGTTGGTTTTGGTATTTGATGGAACATCTGCTGATGGTTTTAAAACACAAAGACTGTTGTTAAGTTCCACTACTGAAAATTAAGTAGTTGTCCGTTGATAATTTTGCAGAAACTGTTAACTAAGGTGTTTAGTAGAAATCTACTGATTTTAAAAATTGATAAGTTATTTATTACTGCTGAAAGCTGTTCCTAAACAAGCTAAGATATATATATAGAGAGAGAGAGAAGGGTTATGTGGAAGGAATAAATAATGTGTTAAGGTAAGTGTGTTATTATTTCAAAAAAAAAATGTGTTAAGGTAAGTATGATAAATTTCAACTAACCAATGCCGTAGCGGTACTACCATTATTCAAATATGCAGCATATAATAGTACGTATATATATATGCAAAAATCTAGGCAAAGATTTTGTGTGTACATAAAAAGAAGGCAATCCACAATATTGATTTACTGTACAGTTTCAGAAGAAGATGAAACGTATATAGTATAGTATATATTGTACAGTGAAGTATGATCTTTTTTCGCTGATGATGGATCTTGGCAGCAGTGACATGAGTGGCCCGCATTGAGATACGCATGGTCCCCAGAACCTAGCTTTGGGTTCGACCATACCATTCATAAAGATTGTACGTGTATTTATGGGGTAAAGCTGCTCGCAAATTAAGTGCTTATCATCGGGATAACAAACTTTTCTTTCTTCCCATTCTTATCATTGATGAATATGAATACGGGATGATTTTTGTAGGCCGCTTTTCTGTGAATTTCCTTTCTCTAAAAAGTGAAGGAAAAGAATACTACTATCGTCTTTCTAGATTCATTGCTTGCCGTCCGAGTAAAAGGTAACTTTTCCATTCGGATCTTATATGAAAATAGTTGTCGGACCATATTAGTAAATGGGATTCGGTTAGAAAACTAATCGGCATTAGATGAAAATAGTCCATTTGTTATTTTCATTACTCTTATTATTATATAAAGTTGTACCTAACACTCATGAAAGGATGGAGGTTGTGAATATTCCAAAAAAAAGATGGAGCTGGTGAGTTCAAAGTGAAAATGGTAGTTAGACGGGGTAAGTCGTCAATGTAGGAAGAAGTGTGGACAGAATTCGATGGTTTATAAAGAGTTGGGTTTATATTGGGTGACTAAGATGGCGTTGCAATTTTATGAAAATATGTAGATGCATGTTGTGTGTAAATGAAGGGAATGCAAAGCTAGATATAGGGGAAGAAGCGTAATTAAGGTGATAGTAAATAGGTAAAAAAAAAACAACGAAAGATAAAAATTAATTTATATGAAATCTTGTGTATGTTTTATTTTTAAGAATTATTAATTTCATATATTTTTTGAGTCAATTTTTTATAATTTCATTACTATCAAATATTTTTGTATATATTTATATATTTTTAGTATTTTAATTTTTTCTTTAAATTTTCATAAAATATCTCTGATTAAAAATGATCATTATGAGATTTCAAAATTTTTTAGAATCATATGGAGAAACGAGTTTTAAAATTGACATACACTTTTTAACGGTACATTGATTGTACCACTTTCTTGGGGTAGCAACTAGCAAGGGCCGAATACAACGTACACGTTTCTTTCTTTCCTTTTTGCCAAATCGTGATGATGCCTTTTTATTAGTCGGCACAAAACAAGCAATTTCAAATTCGCTCTTTCCAAATATGAATTGACGACAAAGTAAAGGTGTTAGATACGGTTACTTTTACACATCTTATCAACTTTGAAATTCCAACTCCATAAACGAGTGCCTCTCCTTTGATAAAATCAATAATAATAAAGTCAAAGGTTTTGAGGAACTTGATTCTATTGCTATTTATAATTCTACATATCTATCTGCGTAAAACGAAGAGATGTCAATGCCGAAAACCCGTTCAAATCGTTTCATCAAAGTATTTCTTGAAAGAAACAAAAAATGAACAAGATGGAACTGGTTATTACATATATGGTCAGGTAAATAAATTGTTGATCGTCAAAGAAGTTTCAAAGCAGCAGCTACACTATTGTTGAGAGAACTGTGAGAATGCAAAAAAAAAAAAAAAAGGAAGGTTGTATTAAAAGATTGTTGCTTTGGGGGGTAAGCTTGAAGTCTTATGGTTTTATACTACTATAAAGTTGTATTAAATAATGTGAGGTGTAGAAGTATATTCAAAAGACAGCGATATGATAATTTGGAATGGAGATGGTATTCGTTCTACCCCTACAAAGAAATTAGCCTTTATCGCAGACTATAAAAAATGTCCAGAGGAAAGAAACGTTAAGCATATGATCCACTTTTGGTGGCACTGGGTGACCAACACTGAAAAAAAGTCCAAAATAACACTCCACAACAAAAATATTACTCATATTAACCTCCAACCAAAACTAATTCCTAAAATAACACTTCCGGGAGAAATCGTCTCTTCAAAAGACGATTTCACAAATTATTGAAATTGAAATCGTCTTTTGAAAAGACGATTTCACCTATTACCCAACACTTAAGAAAATTTCAAGTATTGAAACGTTGTGATGGTTCGGTTTGACTCAGAGAGAAATCGTCTTTTCAAAAGACGATTTCTAAAGTTGTCTTTTGAAAAGACGATTTCTCAGTTTCTCAGAAATAAGTGAAATCGTCTTTTGAAGAGACGATTTCAGCTTCTACAATTAATGAAATCGTCTTTTGAAGAGACAATTTCTCCCGGGAGTGTTATTTTAGGAATTAGTTTTGGTTTGAGGTTAATATAAGTAATATTTTTATTGTGAAGTGTTATTTCAGAATTTTTTTCGACCAACACTTTCACCCGTGTCTCTTTATTCAGAATGACAAAATAGTTGCCTAAGCAACATGACAAAATAGTTGCCTAAGCAACATTGCCAGAAGAAAGACAGACGGTAAACACAGGCTCTGATGTACCTCGACTTCGTAATTTGTATCAAATAAACAAGATCATGGTGCAAAGAAGATAAACTCCCTCCACAATAATATTATATAAACAGAAACGAATGTAATATCTTCTAAGCCCAAAAAATCTTTAACTATGCTGTTTGATATTCTTCTATCTATAATTCAAAACCTAGGAAACATGATAAAAGAACAAAATCTAGAAACAGGCATACTCACAAGATTTAAGCAAACACGCTTCTGTCCAATTGCTGCTTTTCTTGCACCCTGCAACTCCGCCCCACCCCATCTACTGTTGACATGAGCAGCTTTTACACCAAATAATTGATACATGAAATAAGAACTTGATCCAACTTGACCCACTGGTAACGGATCCGGTAGCCATGATGAGCTCAAACATGCCCAAGGAGAAAGCGGCTCTCTGACCTGCAAAGAGTTGTGAGGAACCTCATGGTCATTTGCATTTCTTAGATTTCTTTGAGGCATAGACTGAAGAGGAGGGTACGGCGTGCAGAAACAAGGAAAGAATAAAGAAAAGTTTTTACACATTTAAATCAGACAGACGATAGAAATGTTTTTCTTTTTACAGAAGGAAGACACCAGTGCTAGCTCGACCGAGCAGGTCAAAAAGAGCCCTCGAGCATAGACAATTAAGATCCCACCAGAGCTCAATAACAAAACCAAAATGAGGTCGTTCAATCCCTTCTTTCCCTTCCGCATCTTTTACGAATCGTATTCCCTGAAGCAAAGCTTCACAAAACCTTATAGAATGAAAGAAAAACCACAGACAAATGACAAGCATATCAAAGGGAAACCAAGGCTCATTAAATTGCTAGATGTTACATTGAAGCTTGTAATCTAGCTTTAGGGACTTCCCACTCTGCCCATGTTAAGAGTCTTCAAGGTGATCCATTAATTTATCCATCATGACCGAACTGAAAGACCCAAATTTCTAGGTTTTTAAATGATAAAAAATGTAGTATTTGGAAGATAGATAGTAAAAGAGCTACGTGAAGACTCATGTTCACAGAACACAAAAGAAAGAGAGAACACTTGTCTACGGACATGCACCTTGTTGTCTAAGATATACAAGTACCAAACAGGAAATAAGATCCGTTAGTGTAAGATAATTGATTTCTAGAAACAAACTAGTTTATGAATTTTAGAGGTAGAATTTTTGTCAAGAGAAATATCGTAGGAGTGAGTATTTAGAGGTTGACTATGAAAGTGGAAAATTTCAAACGCTAATTTCAACAGCTGGATCCAAAATAGGTCTTAGACAAGGCAGGTACATAGAACTACGTAAGTTCCAGGACTAAATCTTCTTGGAGTGTGATAGAAACAAGTCTATCTGGTCCAATTACCTCACGAGAGAGGTCCCAGTACAATACTCAACTGTCTAAGATAATCCCCCCAAAATAACACTCAGCGGCTATATTAACTAAACTCCAGCCAGCTGTACACAGCGGTCTTATTAAACTGAAATAACAGCATAAAAGAATATACGAAAGTAACATATTAACGTCTCCTATAGTACTTAACACCAAACCTCCTATCATCACTCCCCTTTTGAACAGCCACCTTGTCCTCAAGGTGGAAAGAAGGAAACTGCTCCTTAATCACATCAACCGGTTCCCAGGAAGAATCATGGTCTGGACAATCAGTCCAGCGAATCAAAACTTCAGGAGCATGACCAAAACGGTGGCGAAATTCCAAAGCCTCTGCAGGAGACACAATCAACTCATGATCGGAGGAGAGGCCTGCTGGCAGATGAGGAAAAACTGGAGTAGCAGGAACAGCTTTACGCAACTGAGACACATGCACCGTATCGTGAATTCGAGCATCAGCAGGAAGAAGGAGCTTGTAAGCAACAGACCCTACCCTTTGCAGGATCTGAAAAGGGCCATAAAACCTGGGGCTCAATTTTGCGTTCCTGCTGCGTGACAGAGAACGGCTCTTATAGGGATGTATACGCAAGTAAACCATGTCACCAACTTCAAACTCCACCTGCCTGCGGTGCTTATCAGCCAGAAACTTCATCCGCTGCTGGGCGGCCAGAAGTTTTTGCTTTAAATCATCCAAGAAATTGTCCCTCTCAGCCAATTGCACATCCACCTCATGGATAAGAGAACCCAACGGACTGTAGCGCAGAAGCACCGGTGGATCACGCCCATACACTGCACGAAAAGGGGTAGTTCCCAAGCTGGAATGGAACGAAGTATTGAACCAATACTCTGCCCAGCAAAGCATCCTCAACCAATGCTTTGGGTTCTGAAAGGAGAAGCACCTGAGATAGTCCTCCAAACATCGGTTAACCACCTCCGTCTGCCCATCAGATTGGGGATGGTAAGAAGAACTGAGGCAGAGGGAAGTACCAGCCACCCGAAAAAGCTCCTTCCAAAAGTTACTCACGAATACCGGGTCGCGATCAGAGACAATGGATTTAGGAAAACCATGAAGTTTGACAATCTCAGCAGAAAACAGCAAAGCAACATCCTTAGCAGTGAAAGGATGTTTAATCGGAAGAAAATGAGCATATTTGGAAAACCGGTCCACCACCACAAAAATCGTATCCACACCTTGAGACTTGGGCAACCCGGAAATAAAATCCATGCTAATGTCTTCCCAAACTCTGTCAGGGACAGGAAGGGGTTGCAGTAAACCTGCTGGAGAAAGGGTACTATACTTCACCCGTCGACATAAGTCACAAGCTGCTACGAAAGCTTTAACCTTCTTCCGCATTCCCAGCCAAAAAACTACTCCCGAAATCCGCTTAAAGGTCTTCAAGTATCCAGAATGACCGCCCCCTGGAGATGAGTGATATTCTGAAAGAATTGTTGGAATCAGTGAGGAATTACTGGACAGAACCAATTTTCCTTTGTAAAACAGATAACCGGATCGCAACTCAAAACCAGGGTGAGAAGAAGGATCTAGTAAAAGTCCTCGCACAATTTTCTGCAAAGCTGGGTCATTCTCAATCTCTTTTTCCACCAACTGCCATCCATCAAAATGCACCGTGGACAATGAGTATAATTCTGGGATCCCTTCCACTCTAGATAATGCATCAGCAGCAACATTATCCTTCCCGGGTCGGTAACAAATCTCGAAATCGAAGCCCAAAAGTTTGATCACCCACTTATATTGATCCTCCGTCATGAGTCTTTGCTCCCACAAATACTTTAGACTTTTCTGATCGGTTCTTACTACAAAATGCCGGCCGAGTAAATAATGACGCCACTTTTGTAAAGCAAAAACCACCGCCATCAATTCCTTTTCATAAATTGACTTCACCAAAGCTTTGGAAGAAAAAGACTTACTCAAATAGGCAATAGGTCTGCCCTCTTGCATCAGAACAGCACCTATACCTGTACCCGACGCATCAGTCTCAACCTCAAATTGCTTGTTGAAGTCAGGGGCAGCTAACACCGGAACTGAAGAGAGTGCATGTTTCAATTCATTAAAAGAGTCCTGCGCCACTTGACTCCATTGGAAGGAGTCCTTCTTAAGCAGATCAGTCAAGGGGCGGGCAATCATGCCATAATTGCGCACGAATCTGCGATAATATCCAGTTAGACCCAAGAACGACCGCAACTCCTTAACTGTCCTTGGTACAGGCCATTCGCGCATGCTATGGATCTTGGAGGGGTCAACCTCCACCCCCCGACCAGAAATGAAGTGACCCAAGTATTCCAAACGGGATTGACCAAAACTACACTTCTTGAAGTTCACCTTCAGCTAAGAGTCCTGCAGCACCCTCAACACTGTTTGAACATGAGCAATGTGCTCTGCCATTGTAGAGCTATATATCAGTATGTCATCAAAAAATACTAATACAAATTTCCGTAGGAATGGCTTAAAGATAGAATTCATAAGCGATTGGAACGTGGCTGGAGCGTTCTTCAACCCAAAAGGCATTACCAAAAACTCATACTGCCCCTCATGAGTTCGAAAAGCTGTCTTGGTAATGTCCTGCTCCTCTACTCGTATTTGATGATACCCCGATTTTAAATCGAGTTTGGAAAACACTTGCGCTCCATGTATCTCATCTAACAGCTCATCAATTGTGGGTAAAGGGAACTTATCAGGTATAGTGAGATCATTTAAAGCCCTGTAATCCACACAGAAACGCCACTCCCCATTCTTCTTTTTAACCAACAAAACTGGACTGGAGAAAGCACTGGAACTGGGTCGAATAAAGCCAGACTGCAACAGCTCCTGCACTATTTTTTCAATCTGGTTCTTCTGGTAATAAGGGTATCGATAGGGGCGGACATTAGGAGGGATAGAACCTGGTTTAAGAAGGATTTTGTGATCATGAAATCGATTAGGAGGCAAGGAATCCAAAGGAGTAAACACCTCCTCAAACTCAGAAATAGCATGGAGAAGAGACTGATCAACGTCCTCCGAATCTGCTGAAGAATGCACAGCCACAGTATTCAACAGGTTGAGGACCCAGCCAGCGCCCAGAACACCAGAGGATTTAACTAAATGTTTCGCTTCCACCTCGGCAAAACAATAAGATGGATCGCCCTGCAACTGAATAAACATCCCTTTCCACCAGAATTTGATAACTCTCCTACCCCAGTTGATGTATGTATCGCCCAGTAACTCCAACCAGTTCATACCTAGGATCAAATCAACACCCGTGATACTGAAAGGAAGGCAATCCACCATAAACTCAGCATCTTGGATAACCAGAGGCAGATTCCTGCAAATGCCACGCCTAAAAATGGTTTCCCCATTACCAATGGTCACACCGAACTCGCCAGAATCCTCCCGAGACAACGACAACTCTTCCACCAACGAATCGCTAATAAAGCAGTGAGTGGCCCCACTATCAATCAAGATCAGCACCGGCCGACCAATAAGAAACCCACTGAGTTTAGGGTTCTGCTTGAAGCAATTCCCAGAGAGAAAGCTGGGAAAGTTCAGATGAAGCGTGACCAAGATTTTCAGATTCCACCGACTTGAAAGGGGAAATCTCAAACGCTTCCTCAGTGCCTTCCCCATCGTCCGTAAGGAGAAGTTGAAGACCAGCCGTACGACACTTATGAGTTTGACTCCACTTTTCACCACATCTGTAACACAAACCCAGGGTGCGGCGACGATTCATCTCAGCCTCAGAGATCCTCCTAACTGTAGGTCGACCAAACAGAGGAGTGGCAGCGGACGATTTCAACGAATCAGAACCCGTCGCCGAACTTGAAGGAGAGGGGCCGGTATTTGTAATGTCACGCAGGGGCCTTGGTTGAGTACTGCTGAGGGGCCGCGATGCCACATCGGACCCAACGCGGGGGGAAACGACATCCCGATGGAGCGACTACCACTTCCGCTCCCTAAAGATTTCGAACGATCGTTCCCGAAAGGAAGACTAGGGTTGCGGATTGGGCCCTCTGTCAACCAGACATTTTTGTCTTCAATTTTTCTTGAAATCTTCATCAACTCCTCTAAATCAGCCGTATCGTAGAGTTCCAATTCTCCCCTGATAGAATCCTTCAGTCCATTGAAATATGCTCTGTAAAACATCATCGGCACTTTTTAAGATGAGCCGAGAAAAACTCAAAGCGGCTGCGGTACTCATCAACGGTAGAATCTTGTCGAAGAGAGCACAGAATATCCAGGCGATTCTTGCTGAGAGAAGAGCCAAAACGTTCCAACAATTTGGCTTTAAAAACAGTCCACGAAGGAAGACCGACATAATTTTCCAGCCATTCGAACCAATACAGCGCCGATTCTTCCATACACACACTAGCTGATCTCACCCGATCCGCTTCGTTGATATTACTAAGGGAGAAATATCTTTCCGCCTTGTGAATCCAGCCTTGAGGATCATCACCGGTGAAGATCGGCAGTTCAATCTTGCGAATCTTGATTTCTCTCCGATCAGATGAGTCGCCTTCTTCCAACGACCGTCTAGACAAATTCTCATCACTCGCTCCTCGGCGCCCCGCAATATCGACCTTTTGCAGATTAGCCACCACCACCGCCAAATTCTCCACCATCGCAGGAAGCCCCGACAATCCTGCTACCGTCGCGGAAAGGCCAGCCAGACCAGCAACGACCTCGTTCAATTGGCTCTTGACCGTCGCCAGTTCAGAGTCAGAAGAACCCATTGTGTATGTGTTGTTACGCGTAACAACCATCCACCCTTGCTCCCGCCCAGAGAACGAGGGCTCTGATGCCTATGATAGAAACAAGTCTATCTGGTCCAATTACCTCACGAGAGAGGTCCCAGTACAATACTCAACTGTCTAAGATAATCCCCCCAAAATAACACTCAGCGGCTATATTAACTAAACTCCAGCCAGCTGTACACAGCGGTCTTATTAAACTGAAATAACAGCATAAAAGAATATACGAAAGTAACATATTAACGTCTCCTATAGTACTTAACACCAAACCTCCTATCAGAGTGAGAATGAGTACCTTGCAGACACAGTAAGCAAGACTGTCTTATACACATTTATTTCTCATAATGGCCCCTTCTACTCTTCCTGCGTCCTTGGCGAGTTTGACCATGCCTTAACCATCTGCTGGACCTTTTACTGTGTAAAATATTACAGATTAAACTTCGCCAAGCATATTAGATAATATATAGCATTAACCTCGATTCAGAAAAAGAAAAAAAAGGAAAGATTAAAGATAGAAAGCACACCAGAACAGGGCTGAAAGTATTCTATAGACAATCATGACTGGAAGAGCCAACAAGGCTGAGGCCTACAATATTCATGAATGCATCTCTCAGGCAAACTATTATCCATCGGTATCAGGAAAGCATCCACAAAGAAAACCAAATTCCCTTAGAGCAAAGAAAACTTACCAGAAACCATACAAGCTCGTTTGTTGCAAGATGTTTAGTAAATTCATGATTTTGCATCTTTTCATGAACTACAGTTTGGACCTGAAAATTATAAAGCATATCATGTCGATAAAATGGAAAAACCATGAATATAAGTGAATTTCCTTGAAGAAACCAGTGCCAACCTCTGCTACAATCACATTTCGGCAATCTAAAAAGATATGCAATAACTTGGATTCAAAATCACATCATGCAATCAGTTTTTACCTACTAATAGAGCACATAGCACAATTACACTAATGGTTTTAATCTACCTGACGATGATATGTAGTGGCAGATTCAAGAAATTTTCTGTACACATGTACACCCTTCCTCGTGTATGGTTTCAAGGTCAATCTTGCCTTCTCAACATGAGGCTTGGCCAGAGTAGCTACCTTCTCAACATAAGGCCTACTGAATTTCTTAACCCCCTGTCACAGCAAAAATGAACTCCGCGTCAATAACTGGACAGCTAATAGAGTAAGACTTATCAGATGTATACCTGATAGTAAGGATCCGCTGTCTCTTGTACTTTGACAACATGAGGTATTATGGTTGTCCTTGATGCCTCATAGGCATCAAGTGCTTTAACTCTCACTAGTCGCAAATGTGCCCCAACATATTCAGCTGTCATCAGCCATTGCTCCTTTATAGCTGGTACCCAACTCTTCAAAGTCAAGATAAAACAATCAGAACTATCCATGATGATCCAGTTGAGATTTTTTTTATCATTAATAATATGGCACCTGGTCTATATAGATAGAAAAAAGAGCTTAACAAAACATCCACCATATAACAAAACAAACCCCACCACCATTACATTCCAAAGATATGTTGGAGATTTTGGGATATCGGCTTAAGGAATTAGCTTAGCTTATTCGCTGAAATAGCTGGACTTCTCAGCTAGCTTTTCCAACTAGCTGATTCCATCAGCTGATTTTTCTCTTCCATCTATAATAAGCTAACAGCTACTACAAAAAAAACTTCTCAGGTAAGGCCTCATCTCAAAAATATATACTAGTGAATAATCCCATGGTATACATTTCAACATTGTCCTACTTAGTTTCAAAAGTTTACCATCTTATTTTAAATGGCAGCATTAAATTATCTAGATACCAATAACATCATGCATTAGAAATTATAATACTCCTACTACATACATGGACACATCAGTAACAATTACACTTGATTTTATAAAAGGAATAGAATTGTCTTATCAACACCATGTCATAATCTAGCAAAGAGAAACAGAAAGCTTACTGCTTTAATTGCCCCAATGAAAGGTCCAGCCCATTTGCTGCTAAAGCTTTTGCTCCCTTTGTCTGAGACATTCAAACGAGCAAAATCAATTTGTGTATAGATAGTAAGGGTGTTTATAGACATCATACAATGATATCCCAAACATAAGTATCAAAACATGGGATTTTAAAGAAACCAAAAGCTTCACCTTTTCAACCAAAATGTCCTCAATAGGTCCCCATTTCTCATTCAACTTGGTCAATATGAATGACTGCAGAAGATAATGCATAAGAATTTGAGTTATTCACTAAACATGATGTAGCAAGCACTTCATCTCTACCTGTGAAAATTAATAAACGATCTGCTATCCAAGGTGGAAGCCAAGCCCCGTGAGCCTGAAAATGAAATCATGGTAGGAATTAGAACAGACAACAAAATTAGATACTCTGTATTATCAAGGACACATCAAGTTTTCTCTGTTTGTTGGATCTATTAAGAAGTGGTTATTAGAAAAGATACATGCACACCACAAACTTCAGAGAATAGAGCCACTTAGAGATTCAATAGACTTTATGCTCTACCAGTGAGCTTGCTATATTCATGAAATTTAGGTTCCTGGTTCTTAACAAAGATTATCATAATTTGCATATAGATCCATATCAAATGTCTTATAGTGACGTGAATTCCAAGATTTCAAGTAACCAGATGAATTGTTAAACAGATAAGTGAAAGATTGGCCAGAGACAGGACCGGACAAATGCCAAAGGAAAACATGTATTATGTACTCAAACCTAATAAGCTAAGCTAGAAAGAGTGTATATATGCCGAGAAATGGGGGAGAAGATGGGGGAGAAGATTCAACATTGTAAGTTATCTAATATTACCTCAGATAACTCCTTAAATATTGAGCTGGCCTGCAACTTGGCCTTCATCATTCTTCCTGTATTAGATGTTGCAAAATCAACAAATTGCAAAAGTTGTCAATTGAATCCAAGTGAATCACAAAAATTACCTTGCAGGTCAAGATGAGCATGTGGAGAAATGTACCTCAGCTACTCGAAGGGCACGTTCAGTTCTTTGAATTTGGGCCTTCTGTTCATCATTGATCTTCTGGAACTGTTAACAAATAGAATTTCATAAATATATTCACACACTACAAACACAGGCCTGATTAAGTAATCAATAGATTGTAACCAGTACCCCAGTGATAAACATCAGAGATGAAATCAGTTAACGCCGGAAGGCTTAAGCAACCTAATCCTACTCCCAGCAGAGAGATTCAACCATTGAGAAGCTTAAAACTATTTCAGTTCAAAAGTGTCAATGCATACTCAATAAAAGAATGACAAAATATAGATTTTGTAGCAGCTCACGCTTAACCATACTGAGCACATTCGACACAATGCTTCATCAAACATACACACACTGCTTAGAAGCTTAAAGCTATTTCAGCAGAGAGATTCAACCAGTGAGAACCTTAAATCTATCTCATTTCAAAATATCAATGCATACTCAGTAAATGAATGACAAAATCCAGATTTTGTAACTACTCACGCTTAAACATACTGAGCACAGTAGACACCATGCTTTGTCAAACATCCTCGCATGGGTCTCAATCATAATGCATAACATGAAGGAACTCAAATAATGAGCATCACTAAGATCTTGCTCTGAAAAGGTAACATCTGGAAGGCCTGTACCCTAAGCTTCAGCACTTTAGGTTACATGCATAGTTCATAAAGAGAACAATACTCTCTGACCTACAGAGGCCAGAGACAGATGTAGTATGTCATCATGATGAAAATATATCCCAAACTTCACCTATGGGCATCCTTCCTCTAATTTACAATATCACAGGCACTCATAAAGGGGCAACCAGCTTTTGGCCTTCAATTCATTATATCAAATGAACAAGGTCAAGATGAACTTATTAACATCTAAATTAAGACACTTATCACTCTTGTCCGATGAATCAGTCGTATGTTCAAGTATAAAAAAATTCCATGCATGGGAAACTTAAAAGATGCAAGATTTAGAAATTATTCCCAATGTAAATAAATTGCCATGTCATGACTAGCATACACAAATACTGGCTCCACTGATATAAACACATTATTCACTGATGCTGGATATCATGACCTGTCAGTACAGAAAGCATAGATGGCTAAATAATGAGCAAGAAGAAAACCTTAACATAAACTGATGAAGCAATTAGGATAAGAAAAGAAGTACATCTCTGACTTTTGAGTCAAGTTCTTGAATTTTCTCCTCAGCATCAATAGCACGGTATTCAGTGTCTACCTTTATTTGATCAGGCTTCAAAAGCAAAAGTTATGAAAAATACATGTGAAAGGTAAAAGATTGCATGAAGGATGTTAAAACAGCTAACATTTGTACCTGCTCCTCTGATTCAATAGGTGGAGCAGTACTCTTGCGTAAGTCATCCTTTGCCTCAGACGAACCTTTCTTCTGAAAAAAGAAGGAAAACCCTTATGGTTTACTTCTTCAAGATGACAAATTTACTTCAATCTAGTCAGTTCTTTCTTATTGTTGATTAATAAACCTTCATCAGAAACAACAGCTCAAACACAGAACACTGATCACTGAAAATAAAAATGGAACCTGTAGCAATTCTATCTTGCCCTGCAATGTTGCAACAATACTAGATTTTGCTTGGACATCTTTTTTTAACTTTACAATTGTCTCAACCTTGCTCTTCAAGTTTCTGTTACTTTCATCCAGGCGTGTCTCTAGATGAAGAAAGAAACGTCAGTTAGCACGGTTAACACAGTGGCAATACTGTACACATCAATGCAACTTCAAGCACCCCCTCTGAAAGAATTCTAAATCTTCTAGTATATGAAAATTTAGTTATCCAGTTACTTCATGGTTCCACCATGCTTAACCGATTAAATTCAAATTTGGTACGAGATAACAAAATTAATGTTCAATTGAATTACCAAAGGCGTCCCATGCACATAGTAGCAGGATATGATCCCCCAAAGGCTGCCTATCAGAAATACATAGTTCAAGTTCTTCCAACTTCAAAATCCGTGACCAATACTTCCGCATAGTGCAAGTGCCTAGGCGCACTCCCACAGACATTGACGAAGTTCCATACGTACAGATGAATTATTTCCAGTAACAGGAAACACCATGAATTTACCAGGGTAAACTTCCAACTAGATCTTCTACTTTCATGACAGCCAGCCAACCCTTAATTCAATCTACTCACCTCATTCAAAATATCAGGCAAACACATGTATTTTTACACTAATGTTCTGTATATTCCTGAGCCACAACGACTAGAAACCCTTTTTTCAAATCGTTAATCCCTAGCCTCTGTTCACCCTTATTCCCGAGGAACCAAATTTACTTCAAAGCAAATTTCGTCCCACGTACAGCAAAATATTGCCTGGTATGAAATTCTCTGGTTCTTTCCTTATAATATTCCATATTTTTAAACCTCAACGCAACTTTAAGCAGTCCTATGAGTGCTTAGACTCCAGTAGCAAAATTCATCACGAGTCGAACACTCACGTCATTAGCCACTACTTCATCTTCATCCAACCTCCAACGCCGTATAAGCAGTCCTAGAGATACTTGAGCGCTTAAGTAGCAGTAATCATCTTGAACGGCCGAAAATCACTTATGCATCAACTTTTCTATTCATTTCTAACCAATTCCCGAAATCCTTACACACACAACTACGACGACGCAGAGCCATGATACACGAATTTGAACGTGCAAACGAGGATAGAAGCGGAGGAGAAGAGAAGAATGTAAACGAATAACAGAAGAAGAAAACCTAGTGTGTTGATCTTGGATATGAGCTGGCCTATCTCGGTTTGAAAAGGAGAGGGAGAATGATCATCATCAGCACCAGCGCCAGCCGGTCGAGATTCCTGGAAAACCTGCGCACCTTCCTCTGCCCTAACAGAATACGCAAAGGTGACGAAAACCACCTGCATGGCCCAGATGTAGGCCACGACGAGTTTCGTGGCCGCCATGGCGGAAGAACAATACAGAGGAGTTGTTCGACGGTAAGGGAAGTCGAAAAACAGAATTAACACACAGCGAGCGATCGAAAAAAATACTATTGGTTATGTCGACGTCGAGGAGGATGTGCACACGTTGCGAGAGATGAAGCGGTGGAGCCCCGTCTGGCTCTGGTGTTAATCGGGTACCCATATACTCCCTCGTCCTTATTCACATTCTCATTTTATGACACATTTTTTTTATTTTAATATTAAAATATAAAGATAAAATAACTTTGGTGAAGAACTTGTTCTAATGCTATCTAATTGCTCTTGCTCTTTAGATTTAAGTGGTTTGAATTAATTGGATAAAAATTAGTTTTTCCATGATTTGGAAGACCATGATATTAGTTCTAAAAGACAATAGGTGCTGAAGTGTATTATAAGTGAACTTAAGTGGTCAAGTGGATTCCCACTATCCTAGAGTGCTTTTATCCCCATTCCATACAAATTTAGTTTTACTTGCAATTTTTACTGTTTTATTGCTCTGCTAATTAACAAAGCTTGCCTTTGGCTAAACCCCATTTACTGCTTTTACTCACTTCATTTAATACCGAGCTTAGGATTATTGGATCAATTTCCTTGTGGATACGACACTTGTTGTATTACAATGAATAGGTACACTTGCCTGCTCATTGCACATATCTATCCGCTTTAATGCTTAGATTTTGCACAACAAGTTTATGGCGCCGCTGCCGGGGAAATTGATTATTCAATTTCCCTAGGTTCGGTATTTTAGTTACCTTTTTTTTCTTTGTGTTTTCGTTTTTCTTATTCAAGTTTAGTTGTTCTTGTGTTGTTCAGGTACCATCCGTTTTCTCTGTGTATGCCAAGTACTCGAGCTAGAGGCTCTCCCCTTATCAGTCCGAGGTCCGAACTTGAGCGCTCTCTACACCGAGCCAGAAGGTTCTTGAACAGCTCAATCATGGTTGAGCTTAACCCAGCTGATGAGCACATTCTCAATGAACAGCAACCAGAGCCTCCTCAGACATTGAGCAGCTATTATCAACTGTGTACCGAAGGGAGAGCTTCAGCTATAGTTCTCCCCGAGATTACACCTGCCGAGGCCGGCCAATGGGTTTTCAAAACCCATTTCATCACTGCAATCAGAGACTTGGGGAGATTCAATGGGCAAAACCCAGATGACGCCCCGAACCATCTCAGTCTCTTCCTTGAGTTCTGCAACTCATTCAGTAAGACCGGAGCGCTTAATGAAAGAATAAGGTTGCAACTCTTCCCTCATCTCTTACAAGATGCAGCTTCAAGGTGGTATCGTAGTCTTCCCCCAAGGTCCATCCACACTTGGTCTCAAATGGCCCAGAAATTTCTTGCTAAATACTACCCACCAGTAGGACAAGGCAATTACTTGGTGAGATTAATACTTTCACCCAGGAGTCGGGAGAGACTTTATATGACGCATGGGATAGGTTCAAGGAGATGCTTAAGAATTGCTCCCACCATGGTTTGGACGATCAATCACTGTGTCTATCCTTCTTCAATGGGTTAGATGATTCCAACCGCCTGCTTGTAAACTCCTCAACAGGAGGAAGCTTCATGAATAAGTCACCTCAGGAAGCAATGGAACTCCTAGAGATCATGACTACAAATACAAGACAGTGGGATAAGGGCAAAGGCCGAGCTCCAAGGGCCGCCGGTCTCCTACATGTCGAGCCAACCGATCACCTCTCAGCTCAAATCTCTTCGCTCACAAAAATGGTGGAGAAGTTGGCGGTTGGCCAAAAAGACAAAGCCAAAGTCATTGCCTCTCTTGCTTCTGGATCCACCTCTGAAGGTTGTGCAATTTGTGCTGGCCCACATGAGACCCACCAATGCGAAGGAAAAGGGTACATGGGCGACCAAGAGGAAGTGAACTTTGTCGGTAACCGCTACAACAACTCTTACAACAAAACAATGTCCCATGGAGAAATCACCCGAATTTCTCATGGAAGAGAAACAAGCAAGGGCAAGGAGGACCAAGTAACTCTTATAACGCCTCTCAAGGTTTTAGACCTCAAACCAACCCCCAATCTCAAAACTCTCAAATGGGATATAGACCTCAAGGTTCTCCCCCGGGCTTTCAAAAACAGCCTCCACCACCGCCTCCTCAATCTGATGCAAATGCGGAATTGAGAGCATGATGAAAAATCTTGTCTCAGTTGTTCAAAGCAAGTCGGTGGAGTTAGACACATTCAAGGCAAATCAGGAAGCCATGAATAGAAGGGTTGAGACCCAACTTGAGCATATTTCTCAGCAGCTCTCTCAGAGGTCGAGTGGAACCCTCCCAAGTCAACCGAAAGCTAATCCTAAGGAACAAGCAAACGCGGTGACCTTGAGAAGTGGGCGACTTCTTGACTCCTCCTTACCGTATGATGAATATGAACTTCAAGAAAGTCAATCGCAAGTGAATCAAGATGAAGAGGGAAATGAAGAGATCATGGAAGAAATTCTTTCTCCACCGAAAAATGTTCCCAAAGAGAAAAAGGCTCTTGAATTCTCTCCCTCTTCTACTCTTGTCAAACATCTTCCCTCCCTTCCTTTCCAAACCCATTAAAAAGAAAATTTTGGATGAGCAATTTGGCAAGTTTCTGAGCATATTCAAGAAATTGAAAATTAACATTCATTTCTCTGATGCTCTGAAACAGATTCCCATCTACGCCAAATTCATGAAAGATATCCTAGCAAACAAAAGATCAGTGGAAGAAGCAGAAATTGTGCATCTCACGGAAGAAGTTTCGGCAGTACTTCAAAGAAGCCTCCCTCCAAAGCTCGGAGATCCGGGTTTGCCTATCGTACCCTGCTTTATTAATGAAATTGATTGTGGTAGTGGACTATGTGATTTAGGAGCTAGTATAAATCTCATGCCTCTCTCAATCTTCAATAAGCTAGGAATTGGTAATTGTGCACCCACCTCCATTCAGTTACAACTTGTTGATAGATCTTTGGTATTCCCTAAGGGAAAGGTCGAGGACTTAGTAGTGACTGTAGGAACATTTGTCTTCCCTGGTGATTTTATTGTTATTGATATGGAGGAAGATAAGAGAGTGCCACTGATTTTGGGTTGACCCTTCATGCGAATAGCTAGGACCCTTATAGATGTGGAACAAGGAAAAATAATCCTGCGACTTCATGACGAAACACTTGAATTTGATATGTCTAAAGTTGTTAAGAGACCCTCACAAGTTGAGGTTGTATTTTCTACAAATATCATTGTAAATATTTCCCATGATCACTCTCTTACTCTTGTTCAAAATGACACTCTTAAAATGGCTTTGCTTGAAGCCTTTGATGATGATGAGGCAAATCCGGAGATGAGAGAGATGGTAGCGGAGCTGAATAACCGATTTGTTCCCCATAGAACCTGCTACCCACCACCGGAGCCACTAGAGCGTACTACACAGAAACCACCCACCTCGGTCGAGAAGCCTCCCACTGTGGAGATGAAACCTCTACCCTCTTATCTTAAATACTCTTATTTGACTGACTCGTGTGTTCTACATGTTATTATCTCTTCTTCTTTGACAGGTGCACAAGAGGAAAGTTTGATGAAGGTGCTTCGAAGCCATAAAAGGGCCATTGGGTGGTCAATAGCCGATATCAAGGGCATCAACCCTCTCTTCTATACTCATCGGATATTTATGGAGAACGACTACAAGCCTCTGGTTCAACCTCAGAGAAGGCTCAACCCGAACATGAAGGAGGTGGTCAAGAAGGAGGTTTTGAAGTTGCTAGATGTGAATATCATCTATGTTATCTCCGATAGCAAGTGGGTAAGCCCGGTGCAAGTGGTGCCCAAGAAGGGTGGTATGACTGTGGTCCCCAATGATAAGGGTGAGATGGTGTCTCAGAGGACCACGACCGGGTGGAGAGTCTGCATCGACTATAGAAAGATGAACACCGCCACTAGAAAAGACCATTTCCCCCTCTCATTCATTGATCGGATGTTGGAGTGGTTAGCGGGTCAGGACTACTACTGCTTTTTGGACGGATATTCCGGGTACCTTCAAATCCCAATTGCTCCTGAGGACCAAGAGAAAACTACATTCACTTGTCCTTATGGAACATTTGCCTACACCGGATGCCCTTCGGCTTTTGCAACGCCCCTGCCACATTCCAAAGGTGCATGATGTCTATCTTCTCGGACTTCTTAGAGAAGAGCATCGAGGTCTTCATGGACGATTTCTTAGTTTTCGGGCTCGACTTCGACACTTGCTTGGGTAATCTTGATGCCATTTTCGCCCATTGTGAAGAGACAAATCTTGTGTTGAACTGGGGGAAGTGTCACTTCATAGTCCAAGAGGGCATTGTCCTTGGCCACAAGATATCATCTAAGGGCATTGAAGTTGACCAAGCTAAAGTGGAAGTTATTAAGAAACTTCCCCCACCAACCACGGTCAAGGATGTAAGAAGCTTCCTCGGGCATGTTGGGTTCTACCGGAGATTCATTAAGGACTTCTCTAAAATATCCAAGCCACTGTGTGACCTCCTTACCAAGGACTCCAAGGAGTGCCTTGAGGCTTTCAATACCTTGAAGGAGTGCCTCATTTCAGCCCCCATCGTCGTGTCTCCCGATTGGAATCTTTCATTTGAGATAATGTGTGATGCTAGTGACACACAGGGGAGCTATTTTGTGCCAAAAGAAGGAGTGGATTTTGAGGAGTATCTACTATACTAGTAGAATGCTCAACGACGCTCAAAAGAACTATGCCACTACCGAAAAGGAATTGTTGGCGGTGGTGTTTGCTCTTGACAAATTCCGATCCTACCTTCTTGGGAGCAAGGTCATTGTCAACACCGATCACTCAGCTCTTAAATATCTATTCAACAAGGAGGATGCCAAGCCCCGACTTCTCAGATGGATTCTTCTTCTACAAGAATTCAAGATTGAAATCAAGGATAAACCGGGAGTGAAGAATGTGGTTGTCAACCATCTTTCTAGAATGGAAGCACCTGATGATGGAGTACCGATCAATGAATTCTTCCCTCATGAAAGCATTTTCGTGATCAAGGAGAATGGAGACCCTTGGTATGCCGATATTGCAAATTATTTGGCAAGGGGGATGATCCCAAATGAGATGAACTCTCATCAGCGTAAGAAATTCTTCTCCGACGTCAAGCAGTATTACCGGGATGATCCTCTATTGTTCAAGACTTGTGCTGATGGGGTGATCAGAAGGTGTGTCCCAAGAGGTGAAATTCGAGAAATCCTTCATCATTGTCATTCTGGTGAAGCCGGAGGCCACTATGGACCAGTCCGCACTGCATCCAAAGTTCTTCAAGCCAGGTTCTTTTGGAAGACCCTACATAAGGATAGTCATGCCTTCGTGGCCTCATGCGATCAGTGTCAGCGACTTGGCAACATCTCCCGTAAGCATGAAATGCCCTTAAACATCATACTATAGGTGGAACCATTTGACTTATGGGGTATTGACTTCATGGGCCCCTTCCCCTCTTCATGCTCCAACCTCTTCGTCTTGATGGTCGTCGACTACGTTACCAAGCGGGTGGAAGTCATCGCCTCCCCTACGAATGATGCCAAGGTTGTGATTAGGTTCTTGAAAAGAACATCCTCACGAGGTTCAGAGTGCCACGAGCGATTCTAAGTAATGGGGGATCTCACTTTTGCAACAAGCAGTTCGAGGCATTGATGACCAAGTATGGAGTGAGACATAAGGTTGCCTTACCCTACCACCCCCAAGCAAATGGCTAAGCTGAGGTGACAAACCGAGAGCTCAAATGGATCCTTCAAAAGACCGTCAATTCTTCCAGTAAAGATTGGTCTTTGAAGCTCGATGAAGCTTTGTGGGCTTACAGAACTGCCTATAATACTCCAATAGGTATGTCTCCTTACCGCCTGGTTTATGGTAAAGCTTGTCATTTTTCGGTCGAGCTTGCGCACAAATCCTATTGGGCGGTGAAGGCCCTCAACTATGACCTAAAGAAGGCCGGAGGCAAGAGGAAGTTCAACCTAACCGAGTTGGAGGAAATTTGAGATGAAGCCTATGAGAACAACCGCATATACAAGGAGAAAGCTAAGAAGTGACATGATAAAGTGATCCTGAAGTGGGAGTTCCATGAGGGTGATCAGGTATTACTCTACAACTCCCGACTGAAGCTTTTCCTGGTAAGTTAAAATCCCATTGGGCGGGTCCTTTCACTGTCACAAGGATAACTCTGTATGGTGCATTCGAGCTGAAAAATGTAAAAGGGGAAACTTTTATGGTCAATGGTTCCTGGTTGAAGCATTATGTGGGTGGCGACATTGAAAAGGTTGAAGCTTGTGCTTTACATCTTCGGGACGCCCAGGTTTGATCTAACTTAAACTATGGTCTAGCCAAAGACCTTAAAAAGAAGGGCAGCTTTCCGGGAGGCAACCCGGATCTCTTTCCATTCTTTAAGTAATTTTAGTGTAGTAGTATGTGTAAATTCTATTTGCTTGTGTGGGTACTTATTTTAGTTGTTTCTGGATGTTTTTATGGTTTTTATGGTTTTTGTGTGGCTATTAATGATGTGAGTAAGGAAGAAAAGAGAATGGGGAATTTTTTGTGCCGACCGACCCAGAGGACCGACCCAAAGTGGGGCGGTCTAGTGTTATTGTCGCATGGGCAACTTACTGACTTTGACCGACCCATAAAGTTTGGGTCGGTCTTGGGTCGGTCGCACAAAACCTACGGAGTCCAACTTACTGACTTCGACCGACCACAGTCCTGGGTCGGACCTAGATCGGTTGGGTCAAATTTTTGAAAAAAAAGCCCCAAAATGTCGCGGTTTAATTAAAACAGTCTCCCCTTCTCCTTCCTTTCTTCATTCTCGAACTTCTTTCCCCCGATGCCCAGAACCAGTCGCCCCCAATATTACCTCCCTCTCTTACGCCCCCTACGAACTCCCACCACCACACCACTCCACGCCAGCACCGCCTCCGTCTCCGGCGTTCGTACGCGACCCCGACGCCGCCCTGCGATGTGCGCGCCAACCGCGACGCCACGACGCCCGCGCACCACCACCTTCAGCCACCTCCTTAAATCCCTAGTTTTCCCCCAAATCGGTCTTGGTCGATTTTGACCAATTTTGTGCCCAATCTTGTCAATCTTGCTCCTTTCCTTCCAAAAACAACAAGGTACTTGTCCCTAACTTTAATTTGTCCATTTTTGAAGTTTTTGAGCAAGTTATATTTGGTCTAGAATTAGGTCGAACCAAACAAAGCCTTAGGTGAGAATTTGGGGCTTTTGCAAATTGGGTGATTTGGATTGCTTCTAATTGTTAATTATGGGGTAGGGGTGCAAAATAAGAAGAAAAATTTGGTAATGTGATGATTTTAGCATGCATTTTTGTGATTCATGTTTTATATCAAATTATGGCTAATTCATCCTTTTGTTGCTACGGTTGGTGATGTTAATACCGTATACATGTGGTGGGTTACTCTGTAACCCTGTTTGGTCTGTGATTGATAAAATACACAAAATAATGCACTTTCATGGTTGAGAATTGAGGTTGGTTAAAATTTGCAAAAACGGGGTGGCTTATTGAATTGCTTGATATATTTTACACTCTGTGGTTGAATTGTGGTATTGAGGTGCTTGAATATCTGACTGACAGCCTTCGTGTTAATTTTGTGGAGAGGTTCTTAGAACCAGGAAAGGATAGAAAAACGGGGGAGACTCTGTCCAATTTTTTATTTTTAGTTGCAATATCGTCTTTTTTTCTCTTCCATTTAATCTTTTCATTAACTATTACTTAGTTGTTTCTGTTTCTTTTTCTCGTGTGTTCCTTTGTTTGCTTTTTGATGTTTCAGAACCATGAGTTCTCGACCAAGACGAAACTCCAAGTGCAAGAGTGGCGCTAGCTCTTCTCAGGCTTTCGAGCCCGTACTCGCGCCTTCCCGTCTTCCCACAGGTCTTCTTGATGGCCGCTTCATCAACGAGGAGGCCTAGAGCTGGTACAATCATCCTCACGTTCGCGATTCGTGCGGGAGACACTGTCGACCCCGAGCTCATCTCGGACCTCGGGTTTCAGGAGGTTATGGACCGCACCGGGTGGGGTGTGTCCTGAACATGGGCGACCAATACTGCCCTCGGCTCGTTAAAGAATTTTACGCCAATGTTGTTGAGGAGGCGGGGCTCGGGCAACCTACAATCATCACCCATGTCTGTGGCCAGCGCATCCACATCACCCCGGAGTCCTTTCTACCCTTTTTCCGGCTCCCACCCGAGGACTTCCACTACACCACTATCATATCGATCAGCGACCTTGGCGCTCACCGGAGGCACTACTTGTCCACTCTCCCTGTCCAGCACAGAAAGAAGAATCAGGCCGGGACAGATGTTAGGGTCACCATGACCCTAAACATGGTGAGTGGCCCTGTGAAGAGGGTCATGTTAGCGCTGCTCCGCCACAACATCTTACCTCGGGACAGCAAGGATTTAATGCCATGGGTTGCTATATGATGGACTACATGGTAGCCCCGGACCGGCCCAGCCTCTCTTCTCTCTTTCTCTCTCCGGGTTGATGTTCCGACACCTTCAGCATATCGTGAAGTAGAAGGACATCCATCACTTGGGTTTCCCCCACTTCCTGCACCTCCAAATTGTCCACCAGGGCGTATCGACTGAGGGCGAGGCTGTCTTTGACCCCATAGACTTCATTCATGGCTACGCTATGCAGTGGATGGGTTTCTCCTGGAACGGGGTGACTTGGCAGAAGGGGATTGTAGAGGACGACCAGCAGAGTGTCGGCTCATCTTCCTCCGGACCAGCAGCTCAGAGCGGCCCACTCCTTGCTCTGCCCCCATTACCGCCGGATACTATCTCTCGGCAGGAGTTTGAGGAGCGGATGGCGGCCTATCATCGCGAAATGGAGGCCAAGATGCAGGCCGAGATGGAGGCTAGGATGCAGCACCTGCAAGCCGAGCTCCGACCCGATGCTCCACCTCCTCAGTAGCCGGTTTATGCTGTTGGGTGCCGGAGTGCTGTCTTTTGGAACTCTTATGTTTAGTTTGGATATTGGTTATGTTTATGTCATTTGAATTTCTTTTAATTTAGATGTCCCATACTCTACTTTCTGCCCTACCCTTATGTTTTCTGTACCTTTTGAAGTCTACTTTTGAAATCTAACCATGGGCTTTTTGTGAATTCTTCGGAATCCTTTTTGTGCCTCGTTGTTTTTGGATTGTAGATATATACACATTGCAAACAAGAACTCCTCAAGGCTGAGTTAGGACAAATGCAAGAGGAACTCTTGCAAATCTTTCCTAGGGTCTCCGACTCTTCAACGTCGGAGCTAGCGCTTCAATGACCCCGGACACTATCAAGTGTGAGGGAACCCTTCATCCAACTCACGTCTTCTCAGGGGAGTACTAGTTCTCTAACTCCTTAATACTTAAACAAGGCATTATACTTGTGTCAACTCTATGTTTAGTGCTTCGAAAAGGTCCTATTGATTTCTACCCGATTTTATTGATGAACAATGAGGACATTGTCCCATCCAAGTGTGGGGGAACCGACCTTTTCTTTTTGTGCACTGCTCAACCTCTTATGCTTATCTTGTTGCTTCCACTTAGGAGTTACATTTATAGGAAGCAAGTTTTATCATGAACTCTTGGATTTCTTCATAATTTTTTTTAAAAAAATCTATGAGGAGCATTCAAATACGGTGCAAACTAATAACCTTATCTTTGGTGATTTTTTAATGCTTAGGGGTTCTTTTTGTCTTCTCATCTAGTGATTGCTAAGGGGTGCTTCCTTGTGAATTTTTTTTAGAAAAGAAAAATAAAGGAACTTGAGAGACACCATTGGTAACCAACACAAATGAGAGTTGAGTGTTCTTGAATGCAAAGGCAAAACGCCTAGTTATCTTCTCCTCATCTCTTGTTGCAAAAGTGAACTAAAATGCAAGTCTCTATTTTTTCTTTTGTTTTATCCTCAGTGCCCATTCTTGAGAGAAGTTGTCCATGGTAAAAGTTCTTTAAGTTCCATAATCATTAAAAAAAATATCAAAGCACTCTAGATCATACCCCGAAAGTCAATCTTTTTATTTTGCCCTAAGCACACCCATGTAACCATGATTAGGTTGGTCTGCACTCCTCATGAGTTTTACACCCTTTTTGTTCACAATTATCCAAGAATTCATTTGAAGACTTGCTTGCATTAAATATTCCTCCTTCATGTAGTCCTAGTTTTGCTTGAGGACAAGCAAATAGATAAGTGTGGGGGAGTTGATAAGTGGTGAAACTATGTGAATTTAGGTTCTTTATTCACCTTTATTTTAGTGCATTCATGACCTATTTCACCACTTAATAAAGTATTTTTGTGATTAATAGTGAACTTACATATTTTGGTCTCTTAATAGGTAAAAGCTCATTTTGAGTATACTTTCGGACTCTTTTGGAGCTGTTAAAGTGCATCCTTGGATTCTTCATCTCTCAATCTTTCCAACACCGCAAACGGGGAGCAATTTCGAGCCACAACGAAGATTCTAGGCCCCACGCGCAAGTTAGCGCAAATCTCTGGAGCAGGACCGACCCAGTTTGGGTCGGTCGATTATTTCCCCGTGAGCTCAACCTACTGGAATCGACCGACCCATAAAGTCCGGGTCGGTTATGGGTCGATCGTACTTAAGTTTCTCACGTGCTCACCTCTAACAGAGCAGACCGACCCAGTCTCGGTCGGTCGAAACCAAATTTTGCACAGATTTGTAGTTTTTAACGGGGAATTTGGGGGAAAAGAGGGCATTTGGATTTTAACACAAAAACGAGGGCTATAGAGATGAGAGGGGCGATTTTGAGAAAGGAGAAGAGAATAGAAGAAGAGGAGAATAAGGGAAGAGAAAAGAAGAAGCTCCTTACCTCCCCCAAGCTCCTCCTATGGCTATCTCTAATCCTTCCTCTCTTGTTTCCCTTGTAATGCTTGAGTAGTCCCATATAGTGCTCTAGGTTGGGACGAAACTTGGATACACTTAATTAGCTTGTAAACACTCTTCAATTAATGATTATTGTTTCATCTCCAATGGTGCTTTATTTATGCTTTGAGCTGGCCACTAATTGCATTGTGTGAGATTTCTAGTAATTCTAGGGTTTGGTGCTAGAAATTAGATAAATTGGGGATAAACCCTAACTTTCAATTCTCTTGATTAGGGATTGGAATTTTAGGGCTTTGGTGAAGAACTTGTTTTAATGCTATCTAATTTCTCTTGTCCTTTGGATTTAAGTGGCTTGAATTAATTAGATAAGAATTAGTTTTTCCATGATTTGGAAGACTATGATATTAGTTCTAAAAGACAATAGGTGTTGAAGTGTATTTGTGAGTGAAGTTAAGTGGCCAAGTGGATTCCCACTATCCTAGAGTGCTTTTATCCCCATTCCATACTAATTTAGTTTTTCTTGCAATTTTTACTGTTTTATTGCTCTGCTAATTAACAAAACTTGCCTCTGGCTAAACCCCATTTACTGTTTTTACTCACTTCATTTAATACCGAGCTTAGGATTATTGGATCAATTTCATTGTGGATACGACACTTGTTGTATTACAATGAATAGGTACACTTGCCTTCTCATTGCACATATCTATCCGCTTTAATGCTTATATTTTGCATAACACTTTCCAAGATGGAACCTAAACCCAGAGGGGAAGATCAAGCTCTTTTCCAACCCCGGACGAACCTTCCCAAATGACGCCGCTTCTCGGATGGCATCATTTAAGAAACATCGGCCAACTCTCTCTCTCTTCACAAGCAACAACCCGACTCCAATACCATGAAGGCACTTATGACTTCCCAAGCACGCCGCATTGTCGTCTCATCAATCTCATCAGATAATCTATCACCTCGAGCCACGAACCCCGCCTGACATGTCATTAATTCCCCTAAGACTGTTGTGTCCTCTCCCTGATTGATGTGAACGTAGATGTGCAAAGGAAACTTCCTTTATGGCATAGCCTACTACAGATGAAGCCAGCCCTACTTCGCATAGGGATAGCTCGCGTAATCGATCCAGCTAGAAATTAGTGGCAAGCAGGGGAGTTCTCTGACTCGTCAGTCCCCCCGTCTATAAATAGATACCCATCCCCATTTCAAGAAGGGGGGGTCGGAGACACACACATATTGAGACATGTACTCCCTCTCCTCCCTTGTACTCTCCCAATTCTACTAAAAAACCTCTGTCAAACCCCGTGAACTAGATCATTCAAGATCGAACCACGTAAGCATTTACGTCTCTCTCATTATTACCGACCCTAACTCATAAGTTCTATATCATCTCACCCTCAAAAAGTTAATTCTAAACCTATAACACAGTCACATATTACACTTTAACACTTACTTTTAAATAATGAATTTTAGCAAAGAAAAGCTTAACTAGTTTTTTTCATACTAGATTTTCGGTTTGGTTTTATAGGTTTTGGTTCTAGTTTGGCGGTTCTAGTTTTTTTATGAACACCCTTAGTGTTGAGTAATTATGCTTAGTCATTCATAATTGAGAACGTTGATTTACTTTTTTGTATAATATTTTATTTTCCTGTCTTATCATCTCTATATTATTGTCAAAGTTTAGTAGTGAGTTCAATCTCTTTCCTTCACCTCATATTTTTTATTCTTAAGAGTTTAATGCACATTTTTGTGAATATTTTTAGTATTGGATAAAAACATCACCAACTAGAACAATATGCTACCAGAAAAAAAAATCAAAAATCAATTGATCCGAATTAAAATGATGTTTTGCCAAATTTTGAAAAGGTTTAAACTGAAGTTTGTAGGTTAAAATAATTATTTATGTGTGTTTTGTTAACAAAAAGGATTTTGGTATGGGTTGTAGTATAGCTCTTTTATACGATAGTGGGTTGTCGTTCCACCAGGATTTGAAGTCTATATAGTTTCTTTAGCAATGTACATTTTGATGTTTTTTGTTGTTTTTTCGAGAAGGCAAGAGTAAATAAAATAAATTAGTTAATGCAATTTATGAGTTAAGTAAGGTTTACCCGGATGGATCTTTGTCTTTCACCTGTAATTACCATATATCAATTCTTGAACTCAAACCTAAATAGTGGGAACAAATAATTGATTGATAACAAAATCATAATCTATTGATCCTAACCAATAGAGTCGGTACCTGGCAAATCTTATAAGTAATTGGGCGATTGATAGCATTAAACTCAAGTTACCACTAAGTTGAAACGAAATATGTCTCAAAATCACATGTTGATAAATTTTATTGATTTAGCTCCCATGGTCTAGGTTTCTATCTTAGATTCTCATAGCAACCCACGTAGATGTTGGCCTATTGGCACCAGCCATCTCAGAATCACAAGTTGACGAATTCAAAGCAATACCAACCAAATCCAACGTACAAATCAAAAATTGAGCAAAACTCTAAAGCAAATCTCAAAATAATATATTGATAAGCTAAAGAATATTAAAGCTCAATATCAACAATCATTAAGCATAAGAACTAAAATAAAGCTAAACATAAGCTCGAAATTAACAACGAAGGTTTTAGGGCAAAATCCTCATCCATAGATACAAGGATACTATTCATCCACTAAAATAAAAAATAGAGTAACAAAGAAAATGATAATCGTGGATATGGTGGAGGGTGAGCTTAGATAGGGTGGATTCACGCCTTCTCCATTTTCTTCCAAGGCTTGAAGCCCTAAAAATTCTCTATTTTATATTGTAATTGACTTGATAAATTTAGGGGAAACAAATGGTAAGGCCTGCTAAAAACGGGTAACTGATCCACATAGGGCGGTTGATTATGGGTTTCTTGCAACGGGAAGAAAAGTAGTATGATGGTCATGTGCATGGAGCATGGCAAATTAAGTGTTTGACCGATCCATGTGGGGCAGTTACCAATGTCGTTTAGCTTTCGAGACTTCAGACTGACCTCAACCAACCCCAATGGGTCAATCGTATTGGTCGGTCACCTTTCAAAATTTGGCATGGTCTCGCCTAGCCCACAATGGGAGGTTGCCCTTAGGTTAGTTTCCTTGCGAAAGTCAGGGCAAGACTGATCTATCGACGTGAGTCGATCGCCTCATCGTTTCTTTTATGGAAAATTGTTTTCTTTTTATCTTCTTCATTTTAGCTTTGTTTTCGATTTTGTTTGTTCCCACACACTCCTATCTTTTTTCTACTTTGCTCCTGGTTTGTTATACTAAGCCTTAAACTATAAATGTATGAGCAATATTAACAATGATAAAGCACATAACCAACCATTAATACATGATCATTTATCCACTTATCACTTGTCAAATAACGTGTCATCCAATTTTTTATTAAATATTATGTTCAATTTTTTTTTGTTAAATATGGATGAAAATTATTTTTGTTTTAAAGTTTCTTGTATCAGTAGATAAACCTTGATTTTTAACATTAGTAGAATTTTTGACAAATGTTTAAACTTTTAAAGTTTCTTAATTTTCACTTAGTTTATACTTAACACCCATAAAGATTTAGCGCATGAGCCTTCCTTGAGGAGTCATGGAGGATCAAGGAAGTGAGTTTACTCAAATGGTTTAGAAATGAAAAAGAGTGTCGTTACTATTAAGTTGGCATGGCAAATGAACATTTCATATTTATGCATTGTTTTGGTTGGTGACCTTTTGTTCAATTTTTGCACAGACTAGGGTATTTTTAATTGAGTTTGATAGGGTTAATATGACTTAAACCTAATCTTTTAAGGTTGACTTGAACTTTGCCTAGAACCTACTAGATTAAAGTTCTTCAATCCTAAACCGAATCAAAGTAGGTTCTAGTCTGATTTATGCTAACTCATAAAACGGGATGAGGGGATGACAGGAAAAATCAATATCTAGCCTATGGACAATGTACCCAATCAAGTAGAAGAAAGAGTGTTGTTCCACTTGGAATCGATGTTCTAGAAAACTAATATGTTTCTAGTGACTAAATATGTAATAAGAAGCATCAAGTGTGTATCACTAGCATAAAGCATAAAAAAATAAGTAAAACAAGCAAGTATATAAAAAAAATCTGAAGTGGTCAATGTAATAAAGTGCGCCTCTGAATGGTTGTTAACTTGTTATCGCCTCTTACCCTCGAATTTCCATATTAAAATCTTAGAACTTAAATTTGAACAATAGGAACTAAGTTAATTGACTACCTAATCAATGAATGATCCATTTTCTAGTCAATTTGGTTGAACCCCTATAACCAGCCTAAATACCTAATAAGAAGATCTAAGCACAAGTTCGAGACTATGGCTATGACATTTAGCAACTTATCAAGTATGCTAAATTTTTAAGGTTTTAATCCTATTTGGTCTAGATCTATATCTCAAAATTGTATCTCTCATTTTCTTTTATTTATCTGCAAGCTAATACTTGCCTTCATATCTCTCATTTTCTTTGTTTTAAGTATGCGAATTCAAATAATGAAAAATAAGTGAGTGAGTTATTTTTACAGCAGCTTACTTTTTTTTCAAACGTTCGTGTGAACCGACCCTGATGGTATGTGTAACAGCCCAGTTCCCACTGTTGTGATATTGTCCGCTCTGGCATGCAGGCCGCACGGTTTTGTTCCCGGGGTTTCCTAGCCCCAAAAGACCTCACAACAACGAGAGGTATCCCCACCCATATAAGGAGTGGCTCGTTCTCCCCTCCAATCGATGTGGGAGGTAAACCTCAAGGGTATTACACTTCACCCCCTCTTGAGAGCCAGCGCCCTCGCGGGCCACACTGGCACACCGACCTGGGTTTAGCTCTGATACCAACTGTAACAGCCCAGTTCCCACTGTTGTGATATTGTCCGCTCTGGCACGCAGGCCGCACGGTTTTGTTCCTGGGGTTTCCTAGCCTCAAAAGACCTCACAATAAGGAGAGGTATCCCCACCCATATAAGGAGAGGTTTATTCTCCCCTCCAATCAATGTGAGAGGTAAACCTCAAGGGTATTACACTTCACCCCCCCTTGGGAGCCTAGCGTCCTCGCAGGCCACACCGGCACACCGACCTAGGTCTAGCTCTGATACCAACTGTAACACCCTTGAGGTTTACCTCCCACGTCGATTGGAGGGGAGAACGAACCACTCCTTATATGGGTGGGGATACCTCTCCTTGTTGTGAGGCCTTTTGGGGCTAGGAAACCCTAGGAACAAAACCGTGCGGCCTGCGTGCCAGAGCGGACAATATCACAATAGTGGGAACTGAGTTGTTAAAATTGGTATTAGAGCTAGACCCAGGTCGGTGTGCCGGTGTAGCCCGCGAGGGCGCTGGGCTCCCAAGGGGGGGTGGAGTGTAATACCCTTGAGGTTTACCTCCCACATCGATTGGAGGGGAGAACGAACCACTCCTTATATCGGTGGGGATACCTATTCTTGTTGTGGTGCCTTTTGGGGCTAGGAAACCCCAGGAACAAAACTATGCGGCCTACGTGCCAGAGCAGACAATATCACAACAGTGGGAATTGGACTGTTACAGTATGCCTCATGGTTGGTCTTCATAATGAGATGTTGATCATCCCACTTGCAAGACTTCAGTTGGGCAAGCCTAACCCTTCAATGGTTGATCGATGCGTTGGTATTTTTTGTAAGCTTCATAGGAGTCATGGGCCGACCCATAATGGTTGGCTTTAGGGTTAAACCTTTATGATGACTTCACTAATGGTTTTGAACTAACCTATTAAGTTTGATTTTAGGGTTGGCCCTCTCCCTCATGTGGTAGCTAGAGTAGTTTGAACTAGATCAACCCTTGATGGTCGGCCCATCGATCGATTATACTAAGAAGCTTGTTTACTTGCTCAAATTGTATCACAACTCCTTATGTCAGCCTTGACACGCTATCCCAAGCACCGTACTCAAATGCGATTGTCTTGAGCTTATACCTAGGTTCTTACTTGAAATATGTAAAATCACTAGCGCAGAAACACTAAGTAAGCCTTGACATTGAGAAAACGACTATCTAGATTCAAAATAAAGCATAGAAATAAGCTCCTTAAAAATAGTGCATTTTCCCCACTTAGTAGCTGTAGGGGTGGCAATTTTTACCCAACAAAAACCCGACCCGTAAATAACGGGTATGGGTTAAGATTATTGACATATATTTAATTTTTAGGTTGGGTATGGGTTAAAAGTCCTAGCTTGAATTCTATCCGACCCGTTTACTTAATAAAATTAAAAATAAATAAATTGATAAACATGTATATATGTTCCCTGGATATGAATTAATTCTATAGCTATTAGTATAATAGTATACAAAAATACTACCAATTCTTTAGGCCCACACAATATTTTTTAAATTCAAATACATTTTCAAGGTCATCTATATCCACCATTCACTCTTAGTTTGAAAACCTAAATAATATGTCATTCATTCTTGCAGCCGCACAAACTCCACTGTTCACATTATTTCACCCACACAAATAATGGATATGGGTTAGATTATTGACCCATTTAACAAAATGTTGACATTTGGAAAAATGACACACGATGATTGGAAATATATGACCGTCATGTGCATGCTTTTTTGGGTGACTAATCATTCTGCTGAAAAACAAGAGTATTTGTATTTAAACGGGTTAAACGTGTTAGGTTTGGGTTCCTTGATTTTATATGGGTTACGTATGGATTGAAGATATGTAACCCAGTTATTTGTTGGCTGGGTATAGGTCAATACAATTTTAATCGAGTTGGGTATGAGTGAGCTTCAACCCGACCCATAACCCGAATTGTCACCCCTAATTAGCTGACCAGTGGTGTGTTTCATTTGGTTTGTTGAATCGCAAGCACAATAGTGAGAATAGATAAGGGCTACATTGTAGATTGGGGTATGTCTTGGATTACCGATGATTTTGTTTCCGACGATCTTTAGGGAGTAAATTATCCATTTTCTCAACATTATAAACATACACATACGAATGAAGGATTAGTTCATTATAAGAACCAATAAGAATTATATGGGTGCACCGGTCAAGATTGAAGAGTCCTACTTCCATGTTAATTTGTGTTAGACATGGATGGATATGAATACGTGTAGTCAATCTATGAACGACCATTTCTCACAAGTAGACCATAAATTGGTTGTGATTCTAGAGAAATCACAATGAGAATGAGAGTTGAGAAGTCTAACATTCAAGGAAAGGCAGTATGTGTCCATGAAACAAACTTCGTAGCAGAAAAATAAATAAAGATGAATTTATTGATTAGAATGACACTAGTAGAAAAAGATTTTAAATTACGCACTTTAAACCACGATTAATCACATAACCGTCATTTAAAAATTTTAAACCACGGTTATTATAAAAACCGTCACAAAAATTCTCGGCGAGACATTATAAACCACGGTTATCAGAATAACCATCACAAAAATACTCACCGGGAGATTTTATACCACGGTTAAGGGTGGAACCGTCATTTAATGCGTGACCATAAGTGACGGTTACATAAGAACCGCCGTATATAGCTTGACGCGTTGTATTTTAAACTACGGTTTGGTCAAAACCGTCATTTTTATTCGTGGTCAAACAACTTTAAACGACGGTTTCGAGGAAAAACCGTGGTATATAGTCTAAGCGGGAATTTTGATTTTCGGCCCAAATTAACGCGGCTCTTTCTCTATTCTCTTACATATATTTTTCTCTCACTTTTGCAACCCACACTGGCGAACAAATCGAACATGCTCTAGCCTCAACTCTTCTTCATTCTCTTCAACTCCTGGTAATTTTTGCAACCCACCGGCGAACATGGAACTATGCTCTGCGCCATCTCTTCAACTTCGCAACCCATACTGGAAAACAAGGAACACATGCTCTGCGCCTCTTCCTCATCTCCACTCACTATAATTTTTGTAACCCTAACCGACAAACAAGGACATGCTCCGGCCTCTCTCATTCTCTTGTTTTCACGGTAATTTTTGCAAGCCACACTAGCGAACAAGGAACAACATGCTCTGCGCCTCTTCCTCATCTTCAATGTAATTTTTGCTACCCTAACCGGCGAACAATGAACATGGTCGCCTCAATTCTCTTTCACGGTAATTTTGCAACCCACCGACGAACAAGGAACATACTGCGCCTCCATTCACTCATTATTTTGCAACCCTAATTCGCATACAAGGAACATACATGTTCTGGCCTCTTCATTCTCTTGTGTCTGCGCTCTGTTGAAATTAGATTGAAGGCGGTGCTAAATCGCCGGCGCTTTGGAAAAAAATTCACAGACTATAAACCACGGTTTTATGAATAACCGTGGTTTATTCGTTGATTTAATACATTATATACCACGGTTAACAATAACCGTCACTTATTACTAACTTTATACCATGATTCGGGCTCCTAACCGTTGTATAAAGTCAATGAATACCACGGTTATGAACCGTCGTTTATAGCTATTTTTTAATATGCGACACGAGCATAAACCACGGTTTATAACCGTGGTTTTTAAGCAAAATAACCGTGGTATTAAACCTTTTCTGCACTAGTGTGAGTTGTGGGGGAATTCTCCCCTTAGTTTCCATGGATCCATATTTAGTACTTGCAATTGTAAGGATTAGTGTTAATATAATTTAAAAGAAACACTTTATTTGTCATTGATCTCATAGTGATTGTGGTTAGTGGTTGATATTGCAGTTGATGTCTATGTGTAGTGGTTGATTGTGTGTAAAAATGTGTTTTTGGGTTGTTAATTATAGTGAGAGAGTGAGGACATGAAAATAGAGAGAGTGATGAAAGGGGAGATATAGTGAAAGTAAAAGAGTAACAAAAACAATAAACAGGTGTTAAATAATACAAGTGACATTAGTCGTTCAACCTCGACGTTGTAAAACATGTTAGTAGGCTGGTTTAGGCCAAACCTAGTTCAACTTACTTATTAAACAGGTTGATTATGTCATATGTGTAACCGAAACTCACACATGTTCAAACCAAACCGTCCCACATAACTAATTTATTTATTTACAAAAAAGTAACTAATTTATTTATTTACAAAAAAATAAATTAACTAATTTACACGAATTTTCTTAATTTTACGATTTAATTAACTTTACTTTAGTAAAAAAATTGAAGTTTTTAACACAAATGTATCTAGTTAATGTTAGTAATGGAACTAAAGTAATTAATCTATATTAAAATATATATTAATTTATTATAAACAACTTAAACCTTACACTTTCTAAACCTAAACCTGATACATTTATCAAACAGGTCAAAATTTAAAACCCAAACCAACAACTTTGGCGTCAAGTTTTTATTGGTTTAGTAGCACGTCTTATTAAAATTATCTGCCAATTATCTTGTGGGTGCCTACGGTAGTAAATTGTGAAAATATCTCTAGCTATCTGTCTTCCAGCTATTATCATAACAGCGTCTGTAGTCCAACGGTTAGGATAATTGCCTTCCAAGCAATAGACCCGGGTTCGACTCCCGGCAGACGCAATTTCATATTAATTTTGTCCTTCGCTGGCATAATGTATATTATGGCGCCTGTTAGCAGAGCTTGCACCATAATTTTGTATTCTACATTGGCAAATTCTTGCCTACAAGTGAATGTAGCTAGGATGGCTACATGTGAAAATATTTTAGTCAAATAAAAATAAAAGAAATGGGAGGGGAGGGTAGCACAACATCGAATCGTTTGTACTTCTATTTTCTTTTTTGAATTTTTTTTTCTTTATCACAAAAACTTAAAATTGTTGTAACTTTTATTATATAAGTCTAAAATGAAAAAAAAAATATATCATTGTTCATCTAAATCTGAGCTCTTCAAAACAAGACCAATCATAGATATGTTTTGACAACTTTTAAAAAAAATTATTTTTACATGTATACCATGATATGTTAACGTTAGGATGTATGTACATATTTTAATGTGAGAATGTACATGTTTTAATGTGACGATGTACATGTTTTAATGTGACGATGTACATGTTCAAATGTGAGAATGTACATGTTCTTTAATGAACATCTGTACATGTTTGTATGGTCATATGCAATGGCGGAGCCAAAGGGGGAAGAAGGGAGCAAAGGACCCCCCAACTTTGCTAAATTGCACAAAAATATAGTGTAAAAAAATTTTTTTAAGAAAATTTTTACAAAAACCCCCCCTAATTATTTGTAATTTTATGTATGCCCCCCTCAATTTTTATTCCTGGCTCCGCCCCTGGTCATATGTACATGTTTGTATGACCATCTGTACATGTTTTCTTCCTTATATGTACATGTTTTAATCTAAGGATGTACATATTTAATGATTCGTACAGATTTATATGACCATCTACACGTTTTTAATACGAGGATGATGTTTATCGTGAGGATGTACATGTTTTAATGAACATTTGTACAGATTTGTATGACCATCTGTACAAGTTTTCTTTTATGTTCTGTACACTATACATATAAAAATAATTTTTTTTAAAGTTGTCAAAATATATTCATGACTTGTCTTGTTTTAAAGAGCTTGAATTTAGATGAACAATGATATAATTTTTTTTCATTTTGAACTTATATATTAAAAATTACAACAATTTAAAGTTTCATTATAAAAAAGAAAAAAAATTAAAAATGAAAACAAAGGGCACCGGCGTGTTAGCGCAGGAGTAGATGTAGGCAACTGGCTACATTTACTTGTAGCCAAGACTCACTCTTCTACATTTTACAGTACAAAACCCTTCATTCAATAATCGGTAGCATACAGATTCATTTTTGGCAAGTACAGATTATGTTCAACAAAATTTACCTATGCTTCCCCTCCTTGCAGCCATTTGATTCCTCTCACGCTGATCAATGTACAAGATTACTAGTACAATTAGGGTACATCAGTATCGCATGGTAAAAGACTACTGGTACAACAACGCAGAAGATCCACATCGCCAAAAATAGCAACTTTAAAATGGTTACATCAGTATCGGATTCTTTCTTTGAACTGTGGTTTCCCTATAAATCACAGATTTCTTTAAAGAGTGTACAATACTGCAAAATCCCTTCATCATCTCCTCTTAAAGTTACTTTGCCTCATCCGTGAAGCTGAATTCGGATTAACAGGTCTACTGGTGTTCCCAAACTTGAGCTGAATAACCGGTTTGAGGTAAGAGATTCCTGGGGAGTGACGTTTGGGTTTCGGGACACGCTGCAGCTCAGGTAACCAATAGGCTACATATACACCGTCAGGATCATACACCTGTGCCTGCAAAGACAGGTGAAGTTTTCTTTGATTCCACTTAGCTTAAGGCAAATAAAAACTATAAACAAAGATTTTATGCAGAGAGACCCGGCAGGTTTCAAGGATTTTCTGTTTTAGCTCCCAGGTCTCCCATTTTCCATTTTCCACTTTCCACTAATGAAAGCTTTTAGCATGAAGAAACCTTGCAATTTTTCTTATTGATGATTAGGAAACCTAGCGCTTTGGGTATCAAATGCAGCAAATCTTCTTTCACATTCTCTCTATAATCAGAGGACAATCATAAACGAGTGTATAAATAGGACAATCCATCACAAATCTTTATTAAAGATACCTGCTTTGGAATACTGAAGTACCGATCTTCTCTAGGATCATTTCCAACTCCTGTAAATAGTGTTAACAAGGGCGTTACTGGTAAATCCATAAGATATGACGTAACACCAAAAAAAAAAACGCAGTTTGTCAACAGATGCATGTGCACCCATCCAAGAGATGGCATATGCAGAATAGGACACAGGGAGAAGAAAAGCCAAATTACCTGCACCGTATGTCCAATTCCCATAGTTAGAGCAAGGATCATAATCTAAGAGACATGTCTCAAACCATTCAGCTCCCATACGCCAATCAATTCCCATGTCTCGTACAAGGAAGGAGCATACGATCTGCAAGTCAGTTTATTATACAGCTATACTCAGCTAATAACAAGTGTCATTGCCTTCAACCCCAGAAACTTCTTCAGCTTCTAACATAATATAGACAGACCATAAAATTATCTACAGATTTAACCAGACACCAACCTGCCTTCCACGGTTGGACATGAATCCTGTGGTGGTTAGCTCCTTCATATTTGCATCTATCAAGGGATACCTAACAGTGAATGTACCACAGTTATAGACAGCCACAAGTAGGAAGGAAAGGCAAGTGTTAATCTATGCTTATATACAGTACAGAGGTATGGAGGTAGCTACCCTGTTTTGCCATCTCTCCATGCTTCAAATAGTGTTCTGTCCTGGCTCCATTTGTTACCTAGCCTCCTTGGTCCCCCTACAAGATAATTAAGGCAGTCAGATTGATTGATTAGTAACAAGCTACATTTCACCAAAAAAAAAACCCTAGCCGGGAAACATAAAGTATCCAGAAGCTCAAAGTTTTTATATATGGAATCAAGAGCTAACGGAAACAACTAAGAGAATAACTTCATCAATAACTCTACTAACATAATTGTACAAGAATGCAAGTTTTATACCCCGCTGAAAGATGGCATTCCCGTATTTGATCGAAAGAAACCTGAAATAATCTCTCCATATCAACTCAAACAATACCCTGAAATCAATTGAAAGTTATCAGACAAATTTAGTTATTTTAACTAACCGAATCAAAGACTCTGGGAAAGTGGAAAATCTGTTACCAATAAGTGGAGTCATTTGCTACTCTAGCTTTCTCATACCGCTTTACCTAGAAAAGAAACGAACGGAAATTAGGTAGAGTACAAGAGCTTATGGAGATAAGACATCAACCTTATGAGAATGAATTTGGGACTCAGGGTCAGATGTGGATGGTACCTCTTCGTAAATAAGACGAGGAGACAGACTGCCACTGGCAAGCCACGGGGAGAATTTTGTCGAGTAATCTGACCCTAGCATCCCGTTACGTGTCTCTTTGTAGCTCCTCAACATATCCTGAATTGAACATTTTTATCCACATGATGAATGATGATAGCGAGTGATAAACCCGATGTAACAAATCAACAAAATTGTAAACTGGATACTGAAGGAAGCAATGGTTTAATCATGCTGAGTTATTTTTATTTCACTATGTTTCTGACTATAAAACATGTTCCTTGTAGAATCATTTCTGCTCATCGATGAACTCAATTTCAGAGATCCTCTAACCTTCTTCCAAAAGTACTCATGTACTCTACCTAATGAACCACTTTCACCTCCCAAGAACACACAGCCCTTGGTTGCCTGCAAGAAACAGAACACATGGAAGACATTAGCCATTGTATATGAATGAGAAACAAAAGAGTAAACTAATGTGAGGTATAGAGAGAAGAAAGGAAGATTGTTTGACACTTGATTACTATTCCATGACAGACTTGCCTTCTCATGACAGATTCCAAGCTGACCCAGAGAAGGAATGCTACCCCAGTCTTCAACTAGGGGTGGTGGTGGTCCGAGCATCGCAGGCATCTTAATACAACCTCTAACACTGCTCTTGGATTCCACAGACTGTACATACATTCCACAACCAAGCAAAAACCGTGTCATTACACAGGATGTCAGACTATTGCAAAAGGAAGCAAGTAGGTAGAGAAAAGGCACGGGAGCATCTCACTTTACGGAACTGGGTGTATACGTCTGATAAACTACTTGTATCAAAGGGGAGATCATCAATGTGGTATAAAGTGCTTCCCCATATAAGCTCCAGTTTAGGTTTTTTAGACTGGCGGGACACACCTGCTTGGCCTGAAGTTGATGGAAGTACTATCTGTTGTAGAAATTTTTGAACCTGGCGCTCAACATCCAGCTCCTCACTGCAGATTTCTTTATGAGCATAGACCTGGTAAGAATGTAGCTGATGTTTTTAGCTTTTAGCATGACTGGAGGTGTATCTGGCAAGAACAATGCAAGTGCTAACCAGTAAGTATGATAGGGGGATTTTTTTTGCTCCGGAAGTCTTGATTCTATTGACTAAACAAGGATTCATGAAAACGAAAATAATCTAAAGGCCCAGAGTCTTATTTGCTTAACTGTGTGAGCCCCAAAATTCTTTGCGAGAGAAGGAATGATTTCCTCTGGTTTTCCTTGCTTGATCAGCAAGTCTAGACCACATTTCTTCAGATTCTTTCTCAAATCCGCCACACACTCTATAAGAAATTGTGCTCTCAAAGCTGCAGGAATCAGAAAAGAACAATTACTAATGAGACAAATAAAGTGATCACCCGGGATTTTCCCATTCCAATGCATGGTTTCAATTTGGGCACACACAAAACGAACATGATTTCGCAACAAATCAGGTGAGTGAGTGATTCCGTCGCAGTGAAATAAACATAGTTTGGCTAACAGTATGACACCCCCGATCGCGGAAGCCATTAGCTGAATTGATCAAGTTCGTGATATAATATTCACCACCAGACACTGAACTAATTGAACATAATACAAAGCAGATACAAACAACGCGTACCTCCAGTTTTGGGGAGTCCGAAGTAATAAGTTGACCCAAAATGACGAGGATCAATGCAATAAACGGGCAACACCATCTGAGAGAATTGCCAAGCTTTAAGCAGAGCTTCGTTATCCAACACCCTGAGATCATTTCTGAACCAAACAATGGCAACCCCACTACCGGACCTCCTTTTCACCCCGGCCTCTAAGGTAGAAGGAAGCGTGTATCTTTGAAAAGTTTGATCAGCAATGCGGTGGATTTCGTCCGTACCCAGATCCGGTACCCGGAAGACGGTGTCATCATGGTTAGATCCGGATTCGAGATTCGCGGTGGTGAACGAGATCATTGCGGCGGTGGTGGTGGGGAGTTGCTTTGAGAGGCGAGGTCGTGTTAATTTGGAGAAAACTAAGAATGTACCGGGTTTTGTTAATGGGTGATGGTGAGTTCTGAGAGAAAACAGGAGAGGTTTGAAAGTGGACATTGGGTTTTAGATTTTGGAGGGAGGGAAAGAAGGAAGAGGATGGAGGGAGGTGAGATGCGATGTAAGGAGCGAAGGAGTTGACACGTGGTTATTTAGGCTGAGCGTGACGTGGACCCTCCATGACCGGTGAAAACTCTTTATAAAACAAGACTATATGAGAATGTAGTTAACATGACTACATCTGAGAGTATTTTAGGTGGTAGGATTAGATAAAGGCTTCTTATTTGCCTTTACTATAAAGGCAACAATGTATGTCATCGATATAAAATTATATATATCATGGGTATACATAATATTAGCCATGATTATATATAAATAACAACCATCATATAAAAAAACTATCTTAATATATAAATAATTATTAGTAATAAATTTAAGTGAATCTTAATGTTTATGAACAAAAACTTTCTTATGATGGTTTTTAGGATGTGTGGTGTAGGGTGATCATTTTTTAACTTGTTTTATATTTTATAATGTCGCCATTGACTCGACACATTTTAAAGGTTTGTGGTAACGACCTTAAACCCTTCACTACATACCCTAAAATAGGTTTTCATTGTTTTAGCTTTCCTATGGTGGTATTTAAGATCTATGCTGACTAACATGTTCAAGTATATGTACAACTAATAATCTTTTATTTATTAGTTTAAGCTTTTATATACAAAAAATTGTTGCCATAGACATTAAGATATGTAAGCCATGTATACATAAATATGTATGCCATAGCTAAATAAAATATTGGCCACGGTTGTATATCGTTAATATCATTACTTGTATAAAGGGTTTATGGTTTAAGGTCTTACAATGCTTGTATTATAAACTCTAAAAGTGTTTTCAGTATTTTTTTTAACTGATCATATAGTGGTTTTTATGGTTTATGGTATAGGGTAATGTTGGTGTAGAGTAATCTAAAAAAAAAACATTTTTGAGGCTAGCTACTGAGCCTGTAGCTTGTATTATGTCGCCAACAGCCTATGAGTGCATTTAGTAATTTTGTAACTGCAAATAACTTCTTTAAAATATTATTATTAATTATCCGGTGGCTATCAGTTTTCATATATATGGCTAATATTGTCCTATAAAAATGGCTAACATTTTGTTCTCAGTATGGCTAACATTTTTTTGTCAGTATGGCTAACATTAATGCCTTTATGTAAAGGCAATTTAGTGTCCTTTAGGGAAACCACACCCGTATTTTAGTCAAATTAAAGCACTACGATAGCTATATTATGGGTGAATTTTGTAAATTAGAAATTTTGGGTGGGATAGACACGAGGGAGAAACCAACAGGTGGTTTATTCTATTTTTTTATTTTTATTACAACACAAAATTTAAATAGTTGTAACTTTTAATATATAAATCTAAAATGAAAAAAATTATATCATTGTTCACATAAATTCAAGATCTTCAAAATAAGACCAGTCATGAATATGTTTTGATAACTTTTTTAAAAAATTATTTTTACATGTATACGATGATATTTTAATGTGAGGATGTCTGTACATATTTTAATGTGAAATGTACATGTTTTAATGTACATGTTCTAATGTGAGAATGTACATGTTCTTTAATGAACATATGTATATGTTTGTATGGTCATCTGTACAAGTTTTCTCCCTAATATGTACAGATTTTAATCTAAGGATGTACATATTTAATGATTCGTACAGATTTATGTGACCATCTGTATATTTCTAATGCGAGGATGTACATATTTTTACGTGTGGATGTACATATTTTAATGACATTTGTACATGTTTGTATGACCATTTGTACAACTTTTCTTTTACGTTTATACATTATATATGTAAAATATTTTTCTTAAAGTTATCAAAATATATCCATGACTGGTCTTCTTTTGAAGAACTTGAATTTAGGTGAACAATGATATAATTTTTTTTCATTTTAGACTTATATATTAAAAGTTACAATAATTTAAAATTTTATGATAAAGAAAGAAAATCTTTAAAAAAAGAAAAAAAAAAAAACCTATAACGCGCCGCGTTGTATGTAGCCAGATGGCTACGGGCACCTTTTGCCAAGAATTTGTGTTATAAAATTAACCCTGTTTTTATGACGTGTGTGTGGAGAAGAAAAGGTGTAGTGCCCAAAAAAAAAGGATAAAATCTATAAATAAGTTCTATAATTATTTTTGTTATTAATATAAGTGTAAAAGAAAATTATATCATTTGCCATCATAATTCATCCTCTTCAAAACAAGATGCATCATGAATATGTTTTGGTAAACTTAAAATTTTATGTTTTACAGTGTGATGTGTTTGTGCAACGTGAATCTTATGATTACATAAAATGAATCAGTGGTGTTACAAAAGTGAATCTTACATTTACGTAAAATGAATAGTACGGGCAATTTCCGATGGTGTTTTTGGCTCAAATTTTATGGATATGTAGCCTGAAAGATCTAAGTATGTTACTAATCAAAAGATTTCAGTTTGAGTTCGAATTTAATGTGAAACTTGATGAATGAGTAAAAGGACATAAACACAAACAAATCCTACAGCAGCCGGTAAAAGTCAGTTTAATCCTAAATTTGAATAGAGAATTGGTTAAGCCTAGTAGAGTTAGGAAATTTTACTCCTAACCTGTTTTGCCTTCAGGGTTTGGGGGTTCCTAAACTTCAGAATCCTTGGAAGCTTTGTCGGTGGTAGTCCCAAATTGATTTCCTCCCGGGCTTCTAACCCTTGATTGTTGACTGTTTTCTTCACGCTTTGGTGGTGGTTTTGTGGGTGTTTGATGATTTATGTGGTGATAAGAGTTTAAAAACTTGTTTTCGTGTGAATTTTGGTGTTGATTCGAGGCTAAGGAATACAAAACATGGGGGACTTGTGGACGACTGGGTTTTCTCACTTCTTAGGGTTCTTGGGACTCTACTAGGTCAAAGGAAGAAAATCTTTATATAGACATCAATAAAGATAGAGTAAACTCGGTAAAAGAGCAAAGTTTACCGAGATTTGGTCAAGTAACTTCCAAAAGGAATCTGACCATGAAACTTTACCAGCATGTAAAATTTCTGATTTTTCTCATGAAAAATTGGAATTTTTCATCAGAGCTGTTCAGAAGATAATAGAAATTATTGGAAATTTGAAAATTCAAAAGTCCAAAGCCGTTATGCTCTAAAGGTCATCCTTTATCATGTGTTAAAATTTCAAGACATTTCAAGTTGATTTGAGACATTTTCGTAAGAGAGAGAAATTTTACGAGATGATTCGTATTTTCCTTTTTGTTTTTGGCTTCAAAATAAACTTGTTGGGCTTTTGGTCAACCCGGTCAAAAGCTTTTGCCATATCCACCTTCAATGCAAAACAAAACCTCTAGATTTAGCTTGTGACCGAGACATGGTATGTAACAACTCATGTGTAATGATTATATTATCAGTTATCAACTACCCGGCACAAAAGCAGCCTCATCAGAGATAACATCCCCCATATATCCCCTTACTCGATTAATAAGCATTTGAGAAGCAACCCAATAAATAACATTGCATAAGGAAATCGGCCTAAAGTCCTTCATTTCACAAGCTCCAGGTTTCTTAGAAATAAAAAATATAGATGTGTGGTTCAACTCTTCAGGCATGTACTCAGTATTTAGAACAAAAAATACAGTATTCACAAAATCATCACCAATTATATCCCAATTTGAATGCAAGAAAACACCATTCATACCGTCTGGGCCAGACGCTTTATGGGGATTCATTTGCTTCAAAGCATGGATTACCTCCTCCCGCACATATAGTCTTCCTATATCATCATTCATAACATTACTTATTCTTCCCTCCATAGGGGCCAACAAATGGTGATTAACTTCAGGGTTACTAGAAGTAAACAAAGTTCCGAAAAAGGTGCGAGCAACATTTTCAGTATCAGACCAGGAAGATACAGGGGAACCCGAATTTTCAAGTAAGTAATGAATAGTAACTTCATGCGTGACCGCTGCACATCCAAAGAAAAAACGGGAGTTACGATCACCTTCTCGTAGGCACATTTGTCTTGTTTATTGTAAAGCTCTGAATTCATCCCTTAGCAGCAACATATCAAGCTCCTTTCTCTTAGCTACCCAATCCTGCCTGATGCCGTCATCCGGTAAAGATACATCGACTGCCCCCACTTAAAAGTGCGGCAGCAGCCAAGGTTGTGAAAAACGGTACGGAGGTTTAATACGGACTGCTTATAGTACGTGATACATAAGTATTGATACGGATGAGACGGATATAGTGATACGGACAACATATGTACTATAAAAATACTTAAGACTTATACAAATAAGTTACACAAAGTATTAGGAAGATAGTTGTTTCTACTAAATATTTTGGAAATGATCAATATAACAATAACTAATTTAGATCACCCAACATAGTTAACTTGGTCATATAAAATTTCAAACAAAATTCAATTTTTTTTTCAATTTAAGCGCTCACCATCTAAATTAAATATTCAATTCCAATTTAATATTATATATTGCAATCTTGCCAAAATAATTTTATACAAACAAAACTTACTTCCTAAATTTATTAAAAAAACCTGAACAAACAAACATAAATGAAATATTCATTACAATTAGTTATATATTATAGAAACTTTCTTCTATTTCTATTTCTTACAATTTGTGGAGCACAATCCATTTACTTGTTAATGCTAAACATTAAAAAAAATTAACAATATAATTAATCTAACCCTGTATCTAATTTTACACAACCATACAACTCATCATTTAAATATCTTCCAATCTTAACAATAAAAAAATGAAACAATAATCTACTCGTTGTTGCTTTATTAGAGATCTGAAAAAAAAAACAATATTAAAGTGTGGAGGGTAAAGTGCATTTGAGTTGCAGAGTCAGACATTTACCTCTGTAAAGCAACAATCGTTTTGCATATCTAAAAATGGGGTTCGTCTTCTTCCCTTGTTTCTCACTCCCACAGTCGTAGTTACACCAGTAAAAATCAGAAATGAACAGGAGTGATGAAGAGGCAGAGCACACTGTAGAGGAGGTACTGCACACAAATTTCTTTTGGAAAAATGCCTAAGAATGAAGACGAACCATGAACATTGAAGTCTAGTTTTTGAGTTTTGATTAATTTGTTTTTGCCGCATAATCGAGCAGAGCACACTGTAAGAATTTTTTTTCGGCAACTAGCGACATCTCGTTCTTATCCCTTCTGTGTGTTGTTACTACCTACTCTCACTCATGAGGAATTGAATCATCGAACTCGTCTTGAAAGTATATACGGACGAATAGATTAATCTGATGTTTAGGCTGCGTTCGTTAACGAGCGGCCAAAATTTAGGAGATGAATGGGAGATTAATCAAGACACTTGTCATTGGTTGATTTGTCATTTTTTTCTCTCTCTTTAATTGGACCCCACCAGTATACTCACAAGGGGATTATTCCCAGACGCAGCAACTCCTGCGTTTCCCATTTAGCTCTTGTTCAGCTCGGTACTGAACGGAGCCTTATACGCCCGTTTCACAACAAAAAATGGTATCTTAATCACTACGGAAACAACGCGGTCGTCTCAGTACGGTTGTTGCAGGATTCGGGCGGTACGGACGTTTAAACGTCGTTCTGTCCCATTTTTCACAACCCTGTCAGCAGCACACTCCCTCCTTAGTTGTTCTCGACCCCATCGCTTCAGAAAAAAGCAACACCTAAATACTCACTGAACATAGTCCAACTGTTGCCGCCTTCCCTCCTCCCAGACTCCTTGTATAATACCCCTACACTCTTCATTCTGAGCCCAGTAATTTTCAAATCGAAAAGGACAAAGGCCACCATGATTATTTGAGTGTAGTAGAAGCTTAAGAGGTCGATGGTGTGACCTCCCCCAACACAGATGGCTAACATGCGCAATGGGGAATAAATCCATCCAACCACGATTAGCAACAAACCGGTCGATTGGAATTCTCACATTTTCTGAACCACAACGTTTGTTTGTGTAAGTATACTTCTTGCCAATAAACCCTAGGTCATGCAGTTCACACACCTCCAAAAACCTCTAAAACCATCCATACTTTGACTACTTCTATGGGCTGCACCACATTGTTCATGCGAGAACAGGGTCTCATTAAAGTCTCCTCCCTCCAGCCATGGCCTAACCCATAAACCTGCCAATTCTCCAATAATTGCCAAGAACGCCACCAAGCTTCATAACCGGGCCACCCATAAAACCCCGTCCAACGCCAAGATTGACCCAACCCACGCTCAACCACACAGTCCAAATGGTGAGTTAAAAACAAAAGAGCTTTAACCACCAGCTCTCTCACCAAAATAGAGCCAGGCCACCTGCCCCACCAAGGCAATCCACTGCTAACCAGCATAACCACAAAAACAACTTCTGAGTCCTTTATCTCTTGATGCATAGACATAGTCTCCATTAAGAAAACCAAGTCAGGTGCTTCCGTCCGGATCAAGTCCAGGACCCATCAAACTACACAGGGTGCACCCAGAACTTGACATTTCAGGATGAAGCAACTCATGCCTCTAGGCGACCCCGGGCCTAACCCGAAGTTCCCTCATGGCTTGATGAAGAAGAGCATGCTCCTTGGACACCCCAACCTTTCTTACCAACTTCTGCTAAAGCCTGCATCTGTAGAAGTTCATTAAGAGTGCAATTGTCCTCCACGTACCCAATACGCCTTCTCGACCAGTAACCAATTGCTCACCATAATCATGTCATTGCATTAGTATAGGGTTTCCTTGATCATCACAAGCCGCTACACAGTTAGAACATTCTCCAATGGTCTGTGAACCACCCACCTCATTTTCCACCACCATATCATCCTTGGCTTCCGAATGATGGTGTGGTAAGACTGTAGGATCCTCATGATCGCCACTCCCATCCCTAGTAGAGCAGGAAGCCATGCAGCAATCCCAACTTTGACAGCCGACCACATGTTCTCAACCTTCATCCTCCCACCTCCTTGGCTTCCCGCTTTTAACCAAGGGCCGTAAGGATACCCATGTTCCCCTACTTTACATCATTCAGGGCAGTCCCAAGACCTATGCAAGAGCATACCACAATAGAAACACAAGGCCAAAAGCCGCTCATAGGAAAACCGCATGATGGTTGGCTTACCATGCAGAGATACTGTAACATAACAAAGCAGCGACTTCAAAACATCCACCATAACCTTGATTCGTAAGAAATCACCCAATCGTCTACCATCATCACCCTAAAACTCTATAAAAGAACCAATTCTTTCCCCTATCCTCTTAGCAAACTCAAAGTGAAATAATATGACAGGAACATCATGCACACGTACCCAAAAGGGTACCCATTGAAATACATGGTCCTTAAGCGCCTTATTGCGATCAATTTCCATGAAAGCTAGCAGAGACCCGTCAAAAGACCAGGGACCGCGGTCACGAACCAGGTGCATACCCCGTGTTATAACCATGTTTTTGTTTTGTTTACTTTAAGCCGGTATTGTATTCTATTCATTCTTAAGTTGGATTATTATGCTAGATTGGGAGGTGTGTGGGATTAGAAGAGAAGATAGGGGAAAAAGGTTCTTTCCCTCTTTAATTAAGGTAATAAGAATATATTAAGGAATTATAATTCCTTTTCTCTTTTCCCTGTTCATTCAATGTCCGTTTATTCCCGTCTTGTTGAGTGCTCTACTCTACAACTCCACTTTCTCCCAAGTTAGTTCTCTTGCTGTGGTGATCTTCCTGGATTATTGTTGCTGTGTGTGTCTTCTGTTTCCTTCTCTACCGAGTGTTGTGTCGTCAGTATCCAGGTTGGATTGTGATTCGTTGTGGTTCCGCATTTCAGTTTGGGAATTGTTTATTTTCTGATTTTGGGGATTCTTCCGATTTTGCTTGTGGCTCAGAGTTTTGCATTTGCATTGGTCTACGAGATGTGTGGGGCTGCTTCTACTTCTAATTTGAGATTCTTCTGCACTACTATCAAGGTAGGTGGTGATTTGATTCGGTACGTTTTCGCCTGTTCTACTGCTGTTTTTGTCACGTTCGACCTTGCGTCCGAACATGTATGTCTAGACAGGGCGCGACTGGTTGTCTATATTTACTAGTTTTGAGGTTTTCCGGACATGTATGTCCGGAAGGAGTGCGAGGACACGTCTGGCGTGCAATTCTTGGGTCGCGTCTGAATTTGCATGTCCGGACACAAGTCCGGACGCACTCAAAGCTTTCACTCCTTGATTTGAGTTTGACATGTGTCCGAACCTGTAAGGTCGGACACATGTCCAGATGCAACATTTACGTTTTTGGCAGACTTTCGTTCGGACTTACAAGCCTAGACGTAAGTCTTGACAACTTTGAATTTCGGCCACGACATGTATCCGGCATGTAGGTCCGGACACATGTCCGAACAGGCCACTGTCTTCGCCAAACTTCCTCGAAAAGCAACATCTATGTGAAAAATTGATGGGACCTTGATACCAAGAGTTTTCCAAAGGGGAACAGAATGATAACACTTAACAAAAGCATGCAACATGTCCTCAGGGACTCCACAAAAATAACATGTGACATCATTGCTACTTCCACATCTTTTTGTAAGCACAAATTTACATGCAACAACACCATTTGGAATTTTCCATGCAAAGAGAATCACCCTAGGAGGTAAATGACATTTCTTTAAACATTTCATCGCCTTTCCGATAAGGCTCATTCCTGTCCCAGGAACAGCAGAAGAATGTAACAACTGCACATTATAATAAGCACTTTTAACAAAGAAATGTTCATTTCTTGCATAACCCCAGACCCACTCATCATCCTTATTCTCAATAGGTAGTTGCATGGACAAAATATGTCATGCATCTTCTGCAGTAAACATCTGCTGAACCAAATCAGCATTCCATTCTCTGTCAAGATGATTAATTAAAATTGCCACCCTACTCCCATAGAAGGTCTGATTAACTGTAGATTGTAAAGTCACTAGCCCACCAGGTTTACCCCTTATCCATCTCTCATTTATTAAAGTTCCTTCTCCATTACCATAAGGCGCCTAGCTCCACTCTCAACAAAAAGAATAACATCATGCAAAGCTCGCCAAATGGGGCTTGGTCTTGATCCAAGACGAGCTTTAAAAACTGAATTATGTGCAAAGTAATGAGCTTTTAGAGCATGACTAACCAGTAAATGAGGTTGTGTTAAAACTCTCCATATTTTCTTAGCTAGGAGAGCTGTGTTGAAACTAGTCAAATCCCTGAAGCCCCAACCACCATGTGCTTGGTCCTTACACAGCTCATTCCAAGATTTCCAGTGAATCCCTTTACCCATGGTTCTTTCCACCAAAACCCAGTTTTGATACTTTTAACAGCTCTAATAATCATTTGTGGTAAGCGAATAACACTCATGATATAGGTGGGTAGTGATTGCAAGACACTTTTAATTAAAACTCTTGTCCCTGCTTGCGAGACAATTTTACTCCAACTAGTAACTCGCTTGGCCACCCTCTCCCTAATATATGAGAAAATCTAGGACCTATTCCTACCCACCTTACTTGGGAACCCAAATAAATCCCCAAATCCTCAACTTCAGAAACACCAAAAACACGAGTGATATTATTTCTAATACTTACAGGCATACCTACTGACAACATTAAGGAAGATTTATCCGTGTTTATACACTGCCCAGAGGCTGAACGAAAATCATCCAGATAAACTTTATATGTTGTGCATTTGCTTGCCCAAAAACAAGGCAATCATCCGCAAAGAAAAGTGAATGAACATCAAACCCTAGCCCACGAAGAGTAAAACCTTTAGTAATACCAACATCTGAAGATAACTTCAGGTTAGCAGATAACACTTCCATACAAATCAGGAACAAAAATGGAGATAAAGGGTCCCCCTGTCATAGACCTCTGCTTGGATGAAAAACATTTCTTGGTACACCGTTGATTAAGACTGCCATAGTGGATCTAGTGAGACAACATTCCACTAGTCGAACCCAATTATCATGTATTCCCATTGCATGCAAAACTGAAAGGAGAAAGCCCCATTAATCCCTATCGAAAGCTTTTGCCATATCTACCTTAAGTGCAAAATGCCCTCTAGATACCGCATTTGAATCACTCATACAATGAAGCAATTCATATGCAATTATAATATTATCAGAAATTAAATGACCTGGGACAAATGCAGCTTGATCCATAGACACCAGAGACGTTATCTAAGGCTTAATTCTATTCACCATGACCTTTGGTATAACATGATAAATCGTGTTACACAAAGAAATAGGCCTGTAATCTCGTATCGAAGACGCCCCATCTTTCTTAGGTATTAGTACTAGGTGAGTATGATTTAATCCCATAACCATAGTCACAGTATTAAGCACAGATAATACAATGTCAATAAAATCATTCGAAATTAGGTCCCAATAAGTTCGGAGAAATATACCATTGACCCCATTCAGGCCTAGCGCTTTATGCGGATTTATCTCCTTAAAAGCTTGATAAACATCCACGCGAGAGTATGCTCGTGACAAATCATCGTTCATCTCTGAAGTTGCTCGATTTTCCCCACAAGCTAGCAGATGAGGATTTAGGCCGGGTGACAAGGAATTGAACAAATCTGTGAAGAAACTTCGAGCAACAACTTCAATGTCCTTTGGGCTTGTAGCCAAAGTTCCATCCTCTCTCTTCAAAGTATGGATGAAGTTTCTTCGCTTCCTAGCTTTCACTCTCCGAAAGAAAAAGGATGTACTTTGGTCTCCTTCACGAATCCAGGTTTGGCGAGAACGTTACTTCCATCGAATTTCTTCTCGATGGAGGAGTAGGTCCAAATCTCAATTTAAGGATATCCATCTTCTCAAATTTTGCTCAATTGGTAATTGCCGCTTAATTGAGGCTAATTTAGCCCTGATTATCTCGATCCCCTTCCTTTCTGCCTTAATCTTTTCCTGTCCCCATCGTCAGAGAGCTCTACCACATCTTTCAACCTTTTGCATATAATCCATCACTCCAGTAGAGGCCCGACCCCACTCTCTTTGGATTATGGCCCAACAATACTGATCACTGGCCCAACATTTTCAAAACGGGAGAGAGGCCGTCGTTTAGGGCGGCCCAATTCAAAAAACAAGCTTCAAGGGCCTATGGTTAGAGCGGCCCCATGGAAGATGAAAGTTTCAAGCCTTCGGGAAAAGTTCAAGCCACAGTTGATTTCCCAAATAACGGCCGAGACGGCTACATACATTACCACTTCCCCACTATCTGTTCGAGAATGTAAATCTCTCGCCAACGTAGCTGAGATCAACTAAGCCACAGTCTTCAACACAACTCCAAAAAGCTTGAATATTTTCCACATTTCAAACTCCACCCCCATGGTACTCCGACATAGACATAAATTTATTCAAATCACCACAGAGTAGCCATGGGGCATTGGAGAGTTGCACTAGTTCTCGCAAAAGTTTTCATGTACGCCAGCGATCAGTAGGGGAAGACCACCCATAAACACCAGTCCACCGCCATACAAAACCCCTTGGATCCTCAATCATAAAATCTAAATGTCTTGACGACGGCGAAAAAAGTTTTAACAAATAGACTATCCTTCCAATAAGCAACAACTCCTCCAGAATGACCCACACAATTCATTGCCAACCTGAAATAACCATACAACTGATTCTCACCCGACGCATTTACATAGCAAGGAGCTTGGTTTCAGACAAAAACACCAAGCTGGGCGACTCACGAGTCACGACGGACCAAATCCACTGCCCAACGAACTGCGCGGGGGTCGCCCAATCCCCGTCAGTTCAGGATTAAGCAATTCATTGCGATAGGCGGCCTTGGGCATCCCTTGAGGTCGCCTCTAACATCTGATTTTTGTCATCGGAGACACTAGTGGAAGTAGAAATTCCTCTACCTTTCTTTCCATGGTCAGAAAGCTGCTGCATGTCGATCACCTTATCCAGGGTACATTTATCCTCTAGATAACCAATTCGACACTTTCGCCCATTCACTAGAGTTTCACAAGAGGGAGTCCATTATAGAAGATTTGGATCCAGTTGCTCATCACAACGAAGGCCACAATCAGAACAACGATCCTCTTCAACTGGGGAAGTCACCCGCATATCTGAAGGACCAGCCACACCACCCCCTAAGTCCATGCCTACAGCAGGAGACTCATCAGCACGCCCTTGTACCTCTTTATCTGCTACTTTATCCTGAGGACCTGCCCAAACAGATTCGACCCGCATCCTTCCTCCACCTTCATTCCTTGCTCGGAGCCACGACCCATAAAGAAAGCTAGAAGATCCCACATCTCGGCATTCAGGACATTCACGCGATGCATGCAACAAAAGACCGCGATAAAAACAGAGAAAAGGTAGTCTCTCATAGGACAACTGTAGAATTGTAGGCTCACCATGTAGGGTAACAGTGATATAATGTAGTAACGGGCGAAGCACATCAAGTTTAATCTTAATACGCAGAAAGGATCCTGCATGTCGCCCACCATTTTCCCAAAACTCCAAGAATCTCCCAATCTGATTACCAACCCTACGTGCAAATTCCTCATGGTAGAAAACAAAAGGAACATCATGCACATGAACCCAACATGGCACCCATTGAAAGAGATGGTCCCTTGGCGATTTCGATCAATCAACCTCCACAAAAACAATTAACAAGCCATCGAATGACCACGGTCCACGGTGTCGAATTTGTTTCATGCATGTTGGATCCATAAACTGGAAGAGAAATAAGTTAAAACCCAACGAGTGCACCTTAAGTGTATTACCTTCTTGCCATGCCAAATTGAAGGTGCATTCGAGAACACTTGCATCAGCTTGCTTTGAATGGAAGAGCTTTGCTATCAGACAACAGTCAAAGGGGAGAGAGGGCTCGAGCTCAACCAAATTATTCATATCCATCAGGGCCCCTTCTTCTGCCGTAAGGGTTAAGACAAAACATCGATCCACCAACTCTTCTAGACCCTTCTGCTTAGTATCTATGCTGAAATCTCGAGAGGATTGAACACAAAGAGGACAAAAATCAGTAAAGACACAATAGATGGTACAAAGATGGAGAGAAAACATCGTTGAGTCCCTTAAAATAGGCTTCGAGAAGAGGAACAAGCGCCATGTAAAATTTTAAGGAAAAGATTCCATGCATGGAATGATTACCTAGCTAGCCTAGTGATTTGGGAGTAGGGGAAGAGAGATTACAAGCCACCTGGGGATCTAATCGTTTTCAAGAAGACACTTAAACAAAAAGCTATTAACAAGTTACATATGAAGGACAAGTCATGTATAAATTTCATCAGAAAAAAGGGGGGAAGGGGAACAGCCACACACACGTCTATGGCTAATAGGATAGGGGAGACATGAGGGGGAAACCGAAGAAACAAAACCTCCGCCGTAGGAGGATCAGAGGTCACCGCCACCGGGAGAAGATACTAGAAACCACCGCTGTCCGCTGTTGCTCTAGTCTTAGTTCAATTGTGTACAATTAGTTTTACTGAATTGCACACTTATTGACACAAGTTCAGATTAATTTTGATTACTCTTTTTTCTTAGGATAATGAAAAATGATGAAAAGTTAAAAACTAGATAAACAAGCTGGTTGCGTTAAGGTTTCTAAATCCATTATGTTAGAACAACCAAACCCCTAACCCCATCTTTGGTCATAATTGACAAATTTTAAATGAAACCTTATATCATAATAAAAAATAATACAGTCTCTAACTTCACTAGTAAGGAATTATGGTTGATAGTATAATTATAAATGATAAAAGTACAAAAAAAATGAGGTCCACTTCTAAGTACTTATAAGTAAATAACAAGACAAACCACGAGCTCGATATTAGATATACCTCCCTATTTCAAAAGAATTACAATAGGTGCACTACTTCTCACATGGTTTGTGTATTGTTCCAAAAAAACATATTGGATATAAAATAATTCTCACATGCTAGAATATGATTTATTTTATATATGCTTTTTAATGTTGTCAGTTGTTGGCGAGTCACTACAGTCTGATTCATTTACTAAAAATAATATGAATTATAGTGACTTTAGTAGTTATGACAACTGCTGAAGTTTTATTACCTTGTGATGGGTTTCCACTTTTTTTTCGTAGGTGTCTGTGAAGATTACTATTCTCTTTTTGAGAGAGATTCTAAATGGGTGGAGCTCAATATTTGATAAGAGAGAACTATGTGCTTTATGTAACTGTATAATCCAGACTATGAAGTGGAAGATGTGGTTGTTAGGATTTCAGGCCCATTTCCTTTGGATCGTGGTGAGATCGACATGGTTACTAAAGAAGAAAAAATCACAAGATAATATAATGATAAACTAGTGACATAAGGATTTACGTGGTTCGGTCCAAACATGACCTACGTCCACGGGAGGAGATATAACAACTTTCATTAAGAAGATGGGGATTACAAGTTTACACGAGGATTACCCAACCAACTCATCAACCCGTGTTTCCCTTGGTGTTTTTACCCAAGTCCCTTTTAGTTCCCATAGAACTACCCTTGACTCTTTTGGATGTGATTCCCACAAGTTGGGATGCTCCAAAGCTACGGGTTACTAGATCTATTTATAGTGCTAGATCTAAACCCTTCATTTATCCCAACGTTAACCTTGTAACAACCGTTACATAATGGCTCACAAGTTACAACGGTTACAACCTAATTAACACAATCCATTAACACCTAGAAACAACTAACACTCAGGTATCTAGAAAGCCAGAAGTCTTAACTTCTTCTTAATTAACTTCCTCATAACTCTCCTCATAAAGTTAAAAAACCAAATACTTTAGACGCCATTAATTTGCACCGCATAAAAGCTCCCATTAATGCATCTCCAACTTCCGTGAAACTCTTCGTGAATAACACGTTAATTGGAAGACAAAACCAACTAACTTCACAAGAGTAACTCAGCGGATTTAGCATTAATTCTAACAATTCTTCCTCTTAATGCTCAATCCGGTCAATCACATACCACCATTGATGTCAAACTTCCTCTGGAAGAATAATCCCAAAAATAGCCCACACAAGGACTAAACCGGGTAACTTCATCTAGACTGTTTGCATTCCAACTTCGGTAAATTGACCACTCCTCCCCGAGCCCTCAAAGACTCATTTGGTCCAAATCTTCATGGACCCGCCACAAACACGAAGTAAGTAGCAACTCAGGAAGTAACTACACAACCAAAGACAATAATGATCTTTTCCATCTTTATCCGGTTCTCGCAAAGTCTCCAAACATGACCTAACAGCAGCTTCACAACTAATCACCACGCGAAGCTCCGTTTGTGGTGACATGCGTGCTACCACAACCCTAGGTCCACCCACTTGCTAGCTGATCTCTAGTGCTCCATGGAAGTCCACGATCCAAGATTTCCAACTTGACCTCCTTCCAACAACACATCATCATCTCCAAGTACACCCCCCACACCAAAACACGTGTAGTTGATGAATTTTATTTACATGAGCTATTCCTTTTTACGAAACTTATTTTCAATCCAAACTTCTTCTTAAGAGCACGCCACCTCTCTCATGAAAACACGTCACCATCACCGTACTTGATACAACATGAGTCACTAAACTCTCATCATTGCACGATGAAGAATAAAACCACCTTTACTCTTCAGTGGATTGTCATCTCCATTAGCAAGAATTGAGTGTCAAGACTTCAAAAAATATCACGAACACGGTGTTTCGATCAAGGCAAGGAAATTCATGAGCTTCGAGGCACAACAACTTTCTCTCTCCAACACCTTCCTTCACTCTTCACTTTTATCAAAACCTACATCATCTTGAATCACCATTCTTTCTTCCCAATGACATCTTCACTAACACGGACATCCCAAAAAACCATGAGCTCTGATGCCACTTGTTAGGATTACGGGCCCATTTCCCCAGGATCTTGGTGAGATCGACATGGTTATTGAAGAAGAAAAAATCACAAGATAATATAATGATAAACTAGTGACACAAGGATATACGTGGTTCGGTCCAAACATGACCTACGTCCACGGGAGGAGATATAACAACTTTCATTAAGAAGATGGGGATTACAAGTTTACATAAGGATTACCCAACCAACTCATCAACCCGTGTTTCCCGTGTTTCCCTTGGTGTTTTTACCCGAGTCCCTTTTAGTTCCCATAGAACTACCCTTAACTCTTTTGGATGTGATTCCCACAAGTTAGGATGATCCAAAGCTACGAGTTACTAGATCTATTTATAGTGCTAGATCTGAACTCTTCACTTATCCCAACGTTAACCTTGTAACAACCGCTACATAATGGCTCACAAGTTACAACGGTTACAACCTAATTAACACAATCCATTAACACCTGGAAACAACTAACACTCAGGTATCTAGAAAGCCAAAAGTCTTAACTTCTTCTTTATTTAACTTCCTCATAACTCTCCTCATAAAGTTAGAAAACCAAATACTTTAGACGCCATTAATTTGCACCGCATAAAAGCTCCCATTAATGCATCTTCAACTTCCGTGAAACTCTTCGTGAATAACATATTAATCGGAAGATGAAACCAATTAACTTCACAAGGGTAACTCAACGGATTTAGCATTAATTCTAACAGTGGTTGATCTCAGTGACTCAGTCCAATCCTTTCATGCTTTATTTGAATTAGGTCATGCTATAGGAGCAATTAGATTATCGGAATTCAGGGTATTGGTGTTGCAAATCCCTTATGTTTAATGGTGGCCACGGGTCCGGTTCCACCGGTTCCGGTTCCGGAAAATGTGTATTCGTATTCGGAACCGGTCTGGGCGGTTCCGGTTCCGGTTCCGGTTACGGTTTTGAAATCTGGATTCGCTTCGGATTCGGTCAAAAAATCGGTTCCGGCCGGTTCCGGTTGCGGTTCCGGTTCTGATCGGTTCCGACCGGTTCCGGAGCGGTTCCGGAGCGGTTCCGGAAAGATTCGATCGACTCTAGTTGCTTCATTTTAGCTCCGATTTGAGATCCGTTTGAGCGCACACGTTGCTCTTTTCATCCACTTTACTCCTAGATAGGTTATTCTTAAAGTTCATAATCTTAATGTGTAAGAAAAACAAGACTAAGGAATTTTTATTGAATTTACAAAAATAAGGAAACAAAGGAATTTTATTATATGATTCACTGCCTCATTAAACCTTATTAGGTAAAACCCATTGGGAAAACCCTAATAAGGAAAAAGAGTACAGCTATTTTCTTCAGAGGAGCGCCGCGCGAGAACCAAAATGACGTCGTTTTGGCCCGATTCCAACGGTAACTTCAACCGGTTCCATGGTGGTTCCGGTTCCGGTTACCGGTTCCGGTTTCCGGTTCCGGTTCCCGGTTCCGAATCCGACGACGGTTCCAGGCGGTTCCAAGCGGTTCCGGTTCCGGGCCCAGTTCGGGCCCGAATCTCAAAACATGTATTCGTATTCGGAACCGGCTGAGGCGGTTCGGTTCCGGTTCCGGTTCCCACCGGTTCCCGGCCGGTTCCGGTTCCAATCGGTTCCGGGTAGAACCGCCGGTTCCGGGTAGAACCGGACCCGATGGCCACCATTACTTATGTTGATCTCTTGTAATAGTTAGAAAACGATTTTAACTAGTTAGAGTTTGGTCATCTTCGTGGGTGTCCGTCAAGAATGTCTTCTTCCATTGAAAGAAGTGTCGAATGGGTAAAGCTCGATATTTAATAAGACGAAAGTGAGTCCTCTTTGTTTCTCTTGTTTAGTGTCAGAAGTGGCAGCCACCATGTGGTTTTACATGAAGTTCGTAGTTAAGTACGAAGATCTAGAAGTTCACATGGAGTCTCTCTTTGCTACTTCTTTATACGTAGCATTTGTCATATTGTTCTCCCTTTTTTTTGCTTAGTTAGACATCTTCGAACGAATATTATTTTGGATCTTCTGACTATTTAGCTCCTAAGTTTGTAACAGTGTGTTTTCGCTTTATGCGATTCCAAATTTAGTTAAAAACTGATAGTGTTTGATTTAGTTACAAACTGACATCAATTGTGAGAGGTGCTAAATCAAAGAAGTTGCCAATAACGTTGATAAAAACATCATCACTCACGATGCTTAAAAGTAAAAAACATTAGTACAAAGAGGGCCTAGACACAGGATTGGCTAGAAAAGTTGATAGAGAAAGAATCCTTTGAGAGACTTTGGCCAAAACCTGTAACCATCATCCTATCACCAGGATGAAAAGGGTGTACCTGCCCAGAATGAGGAAATGAAATATGCACGTGCACAGGGCGGCAAAATCTCAATGACTAAGTAGGAGCTATATTGTATCCTTGGTTAATTAACTTGATGGCTTTTGATATACATAAGCATAGTTTCCTAGGAAAAGAGCATAGTATCCTAGGACTAATAACAGAGAAAAGCTTTCTTTCTTGGGTGCTTAAAAGGTATACAGGCCAGGACAGCCTAGCTGCTTGAGCCAGAAGGTCAAACTCGTTTGGAGGAGACATCAACCAGCTCATCCAAGTGAGTTTGGTTGAAAGCTTTCTTTTACTTTGTACAACTACACTAATAACTTATCATCAAACAAGTCCTCAGCTAACGCTAGTGGTGATACTTCTGTCCTTTGAGGATAGTCCACGCCCTGTCCATTTCAGAAAAAAAAAATAAAATAAAACGTTATGTATTCCCACTATATAAGAAGATGAAGAACTTCCATGTTATCAAGCACGGTAGAGTTGCAGATAAACAGGCTAGTATATAACCTGTAAAGTTGCTCCATTAAGACAACCAAGGCAACTTGATGGTTGAGAACAAGAGAAGACATTTTGACTGATTTGTTAGCTCGCGCACGCAGCAATCTCCCATGTCCAAACGGTCCACCAATGCAGAAAGACATCCTTGATGCTCCCTGATCAGTAAAATGGATTTCACAGCAACAGTTTTAGTTTTGTGGAGCTATACCTTGCTTTAGACAAAGTATCGGTCGAAAGTTCACAGATTGTGTAGGATGGAAGAGAGATTTTCTTTCTTTTTATGGTACCGTTATTCCTGCATCACCTATCAACTCAGCCATTTGCTCGGAGGTGATGTCCAGTCCAGTCTCGTCCAACATTACAACCTATGGTACAAGTAACTATAATAATAAAGATCAGAACAACAAATCAAATGTAGGGCTGTTTCTCTACAATAAAGGGTTGCAATGACACAGCGTGAAAGCTACTGAACCAGTCCCACCATATTGAAAGGGATTGCTGAGTGAGGCAGTATAAGAACCACTTGATCATCATCAATCAATACTCGGGTGTATCTAAAGCCCTTGTGTTTCCAATCCAGACATGGTAATTAAAATCATTGATTAGCATTCATATGATGTTCGTTCTAATGATCCTAATCATGCAGGTAGAGAGACCAAAAAAAAGAGCAATGTCCACAAGCATAGAATCCATTGACAACCATGCAGTGTAAACCCCCTCTTTATAGTAAGGGGGATACGAGTGACAGATTCATAGGGGTTTCTGCAGTTAAAAAGTCATAAAATGCATTATTAAGTTCCAGAAGTTACCCAGTCATCAGAAGAGATCAGGTTCACTACAGCTTTATCTTCATCTTCTATTTGGGCCTTTGAGTCCCTGCAGCGTGTAAGAATGCAGATACATAAGTCACTAAGAAACAATCAATAAGGAATCAAGCTCGTTCAATACAGAGAATATGCCACTCTCAATCTCATAGCCGATGGAAATTAATCAACCAGATTCTCAATAATGGACAGAGAAACTATTTGAGCTGCCCAAAGGTAAAAACATCAAAGATATTCCACTCCTTGTATCCCATCTCATTCCAAGAAACCAACACGGCTAGAGTCCATCCAACCGTTCAGGTTCAATGAGACATCCAAAACATTCATGAGCAATCAATTAAAATGCTCGAGTAATGGTACAATCTCAAATGACATTAAAACATTTCACATAAGCAGCAAACATACAAGCAAGGTTTGACAATCCTGTTGGATAAACAAGTGGTGGAAAAAGGGGACAGCACCGAGCATTTCTAGGGTTGGACCGGACTTGAACGTCTTGAAAAGTGCAGTAGTAATTGAGTTTCTCGGAATACTCGTTGACCAGGAGCTGGACGCTCGGTGACCTCTTCTTCCCGACCGTTATTACTCGGATAGGAAGCGCTCTCTGACACATGCAAAAGAGAAGCGATCCCGACTTTTACAAAGGCTACAAAAAACCTGAATTTGCAGCGGTAGGATAAAGGAGCATCTCGCTGTGAACAGCAGTTCTTCGTTACGGATTCCCCCTTCCTCCCAGCAGAAGTAATTAGAATTTAGAAACATAGAGATAGATACAGAGCAAGCGAGTGTTACCACTGATTGGCCAGTGTACTTGCATCGACCGTCTGTTTGCATTTTAAACGATTGTCAACACGTTTAGAACCTTACTACTTCAAAACTTCATGACATTTGCGTTAGCGGAATTTAAACTTTTCATTTGAACTTTGAAGGATGTGAAAAGAACGGAGTTGCTGATTTTGAAGGGTGGGAATTAACCTGAAGAGGACTTCGAGTTGCTGATTCTGAGAGAATGAGTAGCACAAATAGTAAACGCCATCCCGGAGAACCGGGGAGATGCCGTGAGGTCTGGCGAGTTGTTCAACTCATCGAACTGAAGCACACGAAAAGAAAAGAGGTGAAGGGGAAGAGAGTTGCATTGCCTGCGGTTGGTATTGTTTTTTGTTGGGAAAATTACATTCCCGCCCATGTCGTTCGGTGAAATTACACATCACATCCACGTGGTTTTAAAAATTATTTTTTCAGTCGTGTGGTTTTCTCTTTTTTACATCCGACAACTTCTCTATTTTTTGTTCAACTTTAAAGATGCTTAAATGTTGTCCAAAGTTGTTGAAACTTTACACGGACGATGATAAAGTGTTATATTTTGGTTTGGCACGAAGTCCAAAGTTTTTTAAGCTCATATGTGGTTCGTGGGAACCAATAAAACATGTGACATGTGAACATGGGTTCATTGGATCCCACATGTCACATGTGAGCTTAAAAACTTTGAATTTGACATTAGATCAAAATATAACACTTTAGCATTATCCATGTAAAGTTTCATAAAATTTGGACAATATTAAACATCTCCTAAGCTGGATGAAAATTAGAAAAATTGTTGGATGTAAAAAAGGGGAACCACATGGGTGGAGAAAGTAATTTTTAAAACCTCGTGGATGGGATGTATAATTTCGCCAAATGTCATGGGTGGAAGATGTAATTTTCCCTCTTTTATTTATTTTTTAAATCAAAGTCTCACATCCATTACAATGACATAATAAAATCCCGAATGTCTTTACACCAAATTCCCACATAATCACCCAGCCTCCTTAAGGGTGCAAGAGCCTGAGATTCTAGATTATCAACATGTTGGATATGAGACCATTTAGTAGAATCTATAGAGCATCATAAAGTCACCGCTTCATCTAGAATAGACTTGACGTCTTAATGAACCTGACCTTTCCCTGTAACATAGCTGATATAATAAAGACAATCAGAGTAGAGACGGACATTAGTAGCCCCATAAGCAATGACGGTCTTGATACCTAGGAGCAAAGCTTTAGCTTCTGCTGTGGTTGGCGTCCATCCAACATATTCCTACAGGATCCCTATGATCAAAAATTATTGTATGTATCTTCATACAGTGTGCCCATACCCGAGCATTCATTTGTAGAACTTCCGAAAACAAAAAATCTAACACTGTCACTACGGTTGTCTGGAGACTCTTTTGAGGTTAATCTTAGTCACCAACGACTTAGACATAGTCGTGTCAATGTAGGTTTGGGCTTGGTCCATACCCTGGGAAAATTCGTAATCTTCTCATAGAGCAACTGACATCTTGAAAATCAAATCTTCCAGAGAAACCAAATGAGAAACCTAATTTCACCTAGCTCTCGATGTAAACAGGAGTCAAGAAACCAGTCATGGAACACATCATCCTTTGGGCAAATAATTGGCTTGGCTAACCCCTCGAGAGACCACCACTTTTTAGTAATTCCACGGAGCAAAAGAGAGTGGATCATGTTATCAAAGCGCCAACAGAGAAAGCATGAACCCACTCCATCTTCAACTATCCTACAACGTTCAACCACAACTCCATGACATGGAAATATTCCTTACAGGATCTTCCAAGCAAAAAAGTTGGATTCTTTTCGGCGTTGTGCACTTCCAAATCCTTATCATGGCTCCTTTTGTTCTGCTTGGAAATGAAGTGGATGCTTTCTTACCAAGATTGAAAGTGGCAGCGAGATAATGGGATGATTTTACCGAGAAGAAACGATTCTTCGATTCCCCCACGACCACCCGTCTTTTTGGTCCAAGCCATTAAAGGGTATATGAAGAATATGATCCGCATCATCTTCCTGGAACGAGACACGTATGCGGGATTCATCGCAAGATCCATTTTGTGAGCTAATTAAATAAGAGACGAAGCCATGGTCCTTGACCAACTTGGGGAGGTTCTCCGTCTAAGGGCAACCTCCTCCCTTGTTGATGAGCTATTTATCCGTTGATCTGATTGAGTTTCCGCTACCGACAAAACATATATCGCCCTCCTTAATTAGATTAATCGATCCCTAGAGGGAGTTCCAAATTGGGCTTGGGCGGTAGCCCATGGTGGCATTCAAAATATCACTATCCCTAAAGTATTTAGCCTTTAAAACTTTGAAAACCAGGAGATAAGATTGTTGAAAGACCCTCCAACACATTCTAGCAAGCATTGCATAAATGAATGCCCTCAAGTCTCTAAACCTAAGGCCACCATCTATTAGGTTATTGCAAAGGATGGTCCATTTACGCCAGCTTATACCCTAATTGGTCTGAGATCCCATCCACTAGTATTTGCGTACTATGACCTGAATTTCATTAATGAGGGATGAGAGCAATCTGATCACTTCCATAACATAGGCGGGAAGAGCCTGGAGAATGGAATTTATCAATATGCCCCTCCCCACTTACGAGACCAACCGCTCCCAACCATGAACTATGTTAGAAACTCTGTATCTGATGTAGTTGAAGATGTGCTTTTGATGCCTGCCAACCACACTGGGGAATCCCAGATAGAGGCCCACATCTTGAACATCTCGGACTTTAATCGTTTCAAAGATGTTAGCTTTGATCTACACTTGCATGTTAGCCAAGAACATAAGGCCTAATTTGGATGCATTTATACTATTACCTAATGCTTCTCGAAATTCTTTATAAGCCCCATATGATGTGGTTAACACTATTCATGTTGGCTATGCCAAAAACCACTCAATCATCCATGAAAAAGAGGGATGTGACGTCGAATCCCAAGACCTGCATGAAATACCTCGCGTGTAGCCTAAGAGAGACGCCATTCGCAGACTAGAAGAGAGCGCTTCCATGAAACAGACAAAAAGAAAAGGGGATAGAGGATCTCCTTGTCTAATTCCTCTTTGGGGGAAGAATGTAGAGCCCGGGTATCCGTTAATGAGCACATCAAAAAAGACAAAGGAGACGCATTTTCTTACCAATCTAATCCAATTTTCATGGAACCCATACTTGTCAAGACATCAATGATGAACGACCATTCCACGTGTGTAACACCCCTATAATAATAAAACAACAGCGGAAAAATAAACTAAAGGTGCTACAGACCATCGGGCTCCAAACACCCGGTACCAACCTCACCAACTACAACCATTACAATTAACTAAGTTACGGTCTGAACTTCGAGAAAACTTAACATTAACATAACATTAATAAAATACATTCACTCTCCATAAACCTAATCCCATCCCAATCACTCATGCTCTTCGTGGCCACCTGTAAATCAATTTATACCTGCAAGATGAAACCAAGCAGCCCACCCCGGGAGGGGTGAGTCAGTTCCCTGGAATGGAACTGGTACAATTCTCCAAAAACAAACTTATAAAACAACTCTTAAATAAATATTATCTTGGAAGCAATCACTTATACCACACAGAGGAGCAAGGCGTTCCATAAATCACCAAATCAAGACATCAAGATAAGAATAAAGGTTAATAACATCAAAGTAAGGTTAGTGAAACAAAACCACATCATGTGTTAGTGAACATCCATTGCCTTAGTTAAACCCAATTCCCGTTAGGAGCAGGAAGACTCAGATAGTCACAAAGGACTAGGAAATAATAAGATAGATCCAAGAACCAATAACTCAAGAGTGGAATAATACCAATTGGGAGAGATGGCCCGCACCGCCAAATATAAACATCCGTATGGACGAGGGATATGCAGCCCCCTGCTGTCAGATTAAAAATGTCCTGGTGGACGAGGGATATACAACCCCTGTTGTTAAATATCAATGCCCCTATGGGCAAGGGATATACAACCCCCTACTGTTAAATATCAATGCCCCTATGGGCGAGGGATATACAACCCCCTACTGTTAAATATCAATGCCCCTATGGGCGAGGGATATACAGCCCCTGCTGTTACCATGAAGACGCGCGCACGTCGAAACCTCAAGAACCAGCTCATGGATGAAACGATATCCAGAGTCAAAAGAAGGATTTACCAAAATTGATCTTTCCAAATTCCCACCAGATCACTAACTACCCAGAGCAATACCAAAACACTAAGTCCTACAGAGTGCAGAAGCGTAAACCCTAAGCAGTCAATGTCTAATGGAACAACCAAAGAGAAGGAACCAATACCCAAGTGAGTTTCAAATTCAAGGCTCAGTTAGTCACACAAGCTGAGTTAGTCACACAACCATTTCCTTTTAGAAATTCCTCTTAAACCCAGTTAGCGTTTTTCGAAAACGTCCCACAAGCCAATCAGCAAAAGTATCGGAGTACGAGAAATCGTACCTGGTCAACGCTGTAGCAGTTCTAGTAAACTCGTGCAAACATTCAACAATTCTCTGAGGAACATTGAAGATAACTTACTATCAATAACCCGTACCCTAGGTAAAACTTAAATAAATTCCTCTCTCTTATTTCCAAATCTCAATTATCTTATAAGCCCTCGCTTAAATGTTATGTATAACATTTGACTTATTTTAGAAGGTTGTATAGCCCAAGGTTGTAGGATCAAGGAATGTATTTTATTAACACCTGCTAACTGTCCACTCCTATCCACTTCATTCATATTTAACCACAATCCTCACATTCAAGACTTTTGAGACCTTTATAACATAAATGTGTTTTTATTATATAATTAAATCTAAGAATTCAATAATAATCCTAAGCTCAATACCTTTATTCTTAATTTAGAATAAACATTGTATTATGACCTATGACAGACTCATCTCAGAATACTATACTATTATCTCACAATGTAAAGATGATGTATTTAAACAATATCTACTAGATAACCCATTATGATTAAGTCTTCCCCTTAACTTAATTAAGATATACATCTTGTATATTGGAATCCACTAGTGGAACGGAAGCCTTTAATGACGGTGGTTTAATCACGGCTTTAACAAAAACCGTAATTAATATGAAGGCCGGAGTTAATTACGACGTTTATTGAATTAACCGTAAGCAATAATCGATCGGAGGTAGGCGCGCCTTTTTTAGGACGAACTTTAGATGACGGTTATCAGTGAAACCGTAATCTAAAGTCCCGTGTTGACGCGCGCTTTACGGTCAACGGACTTTAGATTACGGTTTACTAATAACCGTCAGCTAAAGTCCGTCCTAAAAAAGGCGCGCCTACCTCCGACTGATGGTCAACGACGTCGTTTTCACCTGACGCCAAATATTTCCCGTGTTATTTGATTTTTTCGACGCCGCGCGTAATCTAATTATAGTTAACGACGTCGTTTATCAGTGTATTTTAGATTAAAAATAACTTTATATTAATGTGTTACATATGTTTGATCGAATAAGACTCATGGCTTAATGGCCGTGGGTACATGAGTCAACACCATCGATCTTGAGTTCGAAACCCAGCATAGGCCAAATAATTTTCGCGCTATTTTTTTTATTTCGTTACACTTTAGATTACGGTTCTTTAGGAACCGTCATTTAAAGTGTGACTTTACATTACGGTTTTCATGTAAACCGTAATCTAAAGTCCTTTTAACTACAACATTTGCCCGTTTACTCTGCACACTGTACTTACAGTAACTCTTCTTTCGCGCTATCTTCCTCACTGAAATCGCCTCCTCTCTCCCGTCACCTTGCTAACGGCCATCGCCGCCGTCGCTCCCACCACCTTTGTCACTCCCATCGCCGCCGGTCACCACCCATCTACCACTGGTCTCACCGTCGACCTCTCTATCGCGTATTGGGTATGCGATCGATTGATTGTCTTTTTTTCTAACTTTGTTCATATACATGCATTTCGATTGCAAGTTCTAACCTCGTTTCTATCGAATCCTGAGAGTGTAATGGCAAATGTTCTAACCTTGTTCATATATTTGTGCCCAGATTCACAGTTAATTGCAACCTAGTTCGTGGGCTGATTTCTACACTACTTGCCCACTTCGGTGCTTAGTAACGGTAATTTTGCAAAGCAAACTGTAAACTTGTATTTATTTATTCTTAGCATTTAGTATTACAATTAATAAATAATAGTGTAGTTTTAAAAATGCTACTACTTAAAACTGCCACAGGAAAGAAAGTAAGTTCAAGTATATTACCGATTCCTGAAAATAGCTCATTTTCAACTGCTCAATCTGCTATGCCAGATGCTCTCTGTTTGATTCACAATCTGTGACAGGAATCAACAATGCTATTGTTATAACCACCAGAAAGAATAAGATGAGTTTCGGTATTTTAATGGTTCTAGAATGACTAGTTTCAGTCCTTCAATCTGAAGTACTGCAGAGAAGGTCATAAATAAACTTCATATATAGTAGAATAAGATAAGTTTATGTATGTTACTAGTTCTAGATGGTGCGTGCAAATTTGACTTTGATAAAACTGATTTGGAGACGTTAGAAATATAGGGGAGATGCTGTCGATTTTTTTCCGCGGTTTAGCTAGCATTTAACCTTGATTTTTTGATGAATTCTAATGTTGTCGTTTTTCATTTATGCATCAGGACTACGACTTTATTTTGGCTTCCGACCTCAACCGTCTTAGCATCGGCTAATCGTCTACCAGAGGTAAGATTTACATATATACATATAATATTTGACAAACTACCAAACATAGTTATCCGCCCAAGATATACCTAATAGAGGTATATCTTCGGCAGTCCCTGTCGGGACTGTCCATGATTGTTAAATCTCACACCTAGGGTGTGAATGTGTTTTTAATTGTACTTTATTGATTATTTCAGCAGTATCTCTTTATTGTTCTTCGAATGCATATATTATTGATTAATATCATAATATCGTGCATTTGAAGAACTGTAGGGAGATGCTGCCGAAATTTTCAATAAATTACATATTAAAAACACGTTCACCGGTGGGATTTAATACTCATGGATGGATTTAGGTTGATAAGATACAAAAGTGTAAAGACTCTGCCACGGGTGACGGTATGAAATGGCTGCCTTCATATAAATAGCTAGAAGGAGATGGAACGTTCGTGGATTTACAGCGGAAATTTGGACGACAAGTTTTTAGAAGGAGTTGATAAGTTATGCACGGTGTTGGCGAACAATCTGAAACCTACAGACAAGGGATACATATTTTGTCCGTGTATCGACTGCCAAAACAATCTGAGATATCGCGGCGTTGAAACAATTAAGGAACATCTGATCCGCCGCGGTTTTACAAAAGATTTCCAAGACATAATCCGATGGCATGGTCAGAGTGCGTTCGATGTTATTAAGCCTGACGAAGGGGATAATGGTCAGGCAAACACAGAAACAGAACTTGGAGATGATACAGTTGCTGGTGATCCAGAAGACGTTACAGCGAACGTTGTGCCAGATTTCTGGGATGATGACATTGAGACTATGCTTGAAGATGTGGAACGACATTACTCTAACACGCCAGACAAGCATGAAAATTTGTTGGATTCATCCAAAACACCGTTGTACCCCGGGTGTGACCCTACAAAGTTAAGCAAGTTGAGTGTCGTCCTCAAGCTATTCAACTTGAAAGCGAAACATGGCTGGAGCGACGTAAGTTTCACTGACCTCCTGGAACTATTGAAATACGTTCTTCCGGTGGACAACGTTTTACCAACGACTACGTACTCAGCCAAAAAAATGATGTGCCCAATGGGTATGGGGTACCAGAAAATTCATGCTTGTCCAAATGGTTGCATGCTGTTTTGGAAATCGGATGAATTTGCTGAAAGCTGTTCAGCATGTGGAGCGTCACGGTATAAGAAACAACAAACTCACATCAGCGGTAGTAAGAAAGGTTCACCAGCTAAGGTATTGTGGTACCTGCCCATCATTCCAAGGTTCAGACGTTTGTTCTCCATTGAGAAAGACGCAGAGAATCTTCGGTGGCATTCAGTTCACAGGAAAAAGGATGGCAGATTGAGACATCCCGCTGATGCACCACAGTGGAGAAACATAGACGTAAAATTTCCTGAGTTTGGTAACGAACCGAGAAACCTAAGGCTAGGCTTGTGCACGGATGGGATGAACCCTTACGGTACTTTGAGTAGCATACACAGTACCTGGCCTGTGCTTTTGGTTATTTACAATCTACCGCCGTGGTTATGCATGAAACCAAGACACATCTTGTTGTCTTTGTTAATATCTGGTCCAAAGCAACCGGGCAACAAAATTGACGTATTCCTACAACCTTTGATAGAGGATCTACAACTCTTGTGGAATGAAGGGGCTACGGTTTACGACTCATTCAGTAAAGAGGACTTCAATTTGCGTGCTATGTTGTACTGCACAATCAATGATTTCCCCGCCTATGGTAATCTTTCAGGCTATTCAATCAAGGGGGCGTTGGCGTGTCCGATTTGTGGTGAAAACACTTGTAGCATTCGCTTGAAACATAGTGGGAAAACCGTGTATATGGGCCACCGAAAAATGCTTCCAAAAGGACATAAGTATCGAAAGATGGCGAAAGAGTTCGATGGGAAAACTGATCACAGCATGGCGCGCCAGCCTTTGACAGGTACAGAGATTTACAAAAAGTTGGATAATATTGTGAACAACTTCGGGCCGCCAACCAAAAGTGGTGAAAAAAGTGTCTGGAAAAAGAAATCAATATTTTGGGAACTACAGTACTGGCAGCATCTGGAGGTTAGACATTGTATCGATGGGATGCATGTCGAGAAGAACGTGGGTGAAAGTATCACTAGCACCCTTTTGAACATAAAAGGAAAGACAAAGGATCATTTGAAAGGAAGAAAAGATTTAATTGAGTTGGGCATACGCACAGAGCTTGGCCCGCAAGAACGTGGAAAACGCACATTCTTGCCTCCTGCCTGTCACACTCTGTCTAAAGAAGAGAAACATAGTCTATGCAGTACCCTTTACAACATCAAGGTGCCATCAGGTTACTCCTCAAACATAAGAAACCTAGTGTCCATGACAGATTTCAAATTAGTAGGAATGAAATCTCACGATTATCATGTCCTACTTCAAGAATTTTTGCCAATTGCACTACGTGGGATCTTGCCGGATGCTGTCAGACACACAATCACAAACGTCAGTGTCTTCCTCAAATCCATTTCGTCTAAGGTTCTTGATGTGGACACTCTGTCTAAATTACAAAAGGATCTTATTGTGACAATGTGCCAGCTGGAGATGTATTTTCCTCCATCGTTCTTCGACATAATGATACATCTCCTCGTGCATCTTGTAAGAGAGATTCTGATGTGTGGTCCTTTGTACCTTCGCTACATGTATCCGTTCGAAAGGTACATGGGTGTCCTGAAGAAGAAAATGAAGAACCGTCGTCACCCAGAGGGTAGTATTATAGAGGGCACTATCACAGAGGAAGTTGTAGACTTCTGCACCAATTACCTAGAAGGTGTCGATACCATTGGACTTCCACGTTCTAGACACGAGGGCAGATTGAAGGGTGTTGGCACGGTTGGAAGGAAACTGAAAAGAATTGACATAGACACTCTTAACAAAGCTCATTTAGTTGTGCTAAGTCATCTTGAAGATGTTGAACCATACTTTGATGAACACTTGTGTGTTTTAAGAGCACAATATCCAAACATGAGTGACGTCAGACTACAAAATGAGCAGAATAGGACATTTGTCCGATGGTTCAAAGAGAGAGTGTTGTCCGATCAGTCCACGAATGTGCCTGAACTGATTAAAGTAGTTGCATTTGGACCAAATCTGGATGTAATTTCTTATGAGGGGTACGATGTCAACGGATTCACCTTTTTCACAGAACGTCAGGATCAGAAGTCAACGAATCAAAACAGTGGTGTAGAGCTTGAAGCTTATCAAAACTTATATGACGTCGTGTCGTGGGTCATAGTCCTGTCTCAGTACAACAATCATATTTCGGTGTTATACAAGACATCTGGGTATTGGACTACAACAGCTACGAAATGTGTGTTTTCCGCTGTAACTGGGTTAACAACATTCATGGCTACCGTGAGGAGGAGCATGGTATGAAACTGGTTGATCTGTCTAGAGCTACTCCCACGGTTGAGCCATTCGTTGTTGGGACGAAGGTTAAGCAGATATTTTATGTAACTGATCCCTGTAATCCTAGATGGTCTGTTGTGCTTAAAGGGAGAAGAGGAATAGTTGGTGTGGATGGGTGTGGTTGATGAGGATGAGTATGATGCAGAAGATGAACCTCCAACTGTTCCTATTTCATTGGAAGAGGCTGAGGTCACAGGTCATCGTGAGTATATACGATCAGACCATAACGAGGGAATGTGGGTTGAGAGATAATGGTGTATGTAAGTTATTACTATAAAAATTTATATGAAATTACCACTCTTTTATTTATTGCTTGTTTATGACCATTATGAAATGCTTAATTTAATTCAAATTGTATTTCAATCCTTGCAGGCATGGCTGATCAGGACATGGCTGATGCAGAGTTCGATTTATTTTGTCGTGAGGAGGAGGAAAATGAGCAGAATGGTACCGGTCCCATCTACATCTGCCGCTGCTGTTGCCCCATCCACATCTGCCGCTGCTACTGTTGTCCCATCCACATCTGCCGCTGATGATGTTGGCCCTTCCATGAGTGCACCTTCTACGAGTGCTACTCAGAGACCCAGAGGTAGAGGTCCGACCCGTGGGTTGAAACTGTAGAAAGAGGATCAGATTAGTCTTCTGTGGGACCAGTATGGGAGGTATGGTGGGGGCAGCAGGTCAGAGTTCGGTAGTATGCTAGGGACTCTGGCCAGATCACATTGCTGCATCAACCACACATGGAAACAAGTCCCGCAAGAAGTAAAGGAGACCATCTGGAAGAAGGTGCAAGAACGGTACAAGATCCCAGAAGAAGTGAAGAAGACCGTTCTTTCTTTGGTGGCCGGCAAAGCTAAATCATTCCGCCACTACTTGGTTGAGCATTGGATCAACAGGGTGCCCCCACGTGAGCCTCCGCCGTATGTTGTGTACAACGGCATGATCACTGAAGAGGAGTGGAAGGAGTTCGTTGAGCGGCACGCCACCCCCGAGTTCAGGGTATGTTTGTGTGTACTCTTTTCTTAATTAATGCTCATAATGCTTTATCCCTGATTTTCTAATTAATTTCCTGTTGTACTTTCTTAACAGCAAGTACAAGAACAAGCACGGCAAAACCGTGAAGCTAATCTCTACCCCCACACCATGGGACGAAGGGGATATGTGGGCAGCCTCGAGGGATGGAAAGAAGCTGGTTTGCTGACACGGAGGAACGAGGATGGAAGTGAATGCCCGATCGAGGATGTCTCTGAGGCGAGGAGGGTGCAGATGTACATACTGGGACGCCAGAAAACGACCAGCGAAGGTCAGAGGATATTTCCTAATGCTGCGATGGAACAACTGGCTAACCAAATTGTAAGTATTTGAAAGTAGCTGTTAAATAATTTACTTATATACTCAAGTGTTTGTTGATCTTAAATTTAGTGTTAACTTCTTTGAAAATTGGACAGTACGAAGCGGCACAGAGAGGAGAAGTAGACTTACACGCTCCTCCTTCTCAAGACGACGCGCTCAATCAAATGCTTGGGAAGAAGGATCACCCGGGGCGTGTTAGAGGATTTGGGGGAGAAGTACGTCAGAAGAACGTATTCCCGCCATCTGCTAGGAAGGGTCAGATGAGTGCTGCTGAAGTCGAGGCGATGGTAGAGCGTAAGTTCGCTGCTGAGCGCCAAGCTAATGACGAGAAACAGGCTGCTGAGCGCCGGGCTATCGAGGAGAGGCTGCAGGAAGCGTTGAATGCGATTGCACATGCGACTACTCAGCAGCAGCAGCTAGATCCTCCTCGACTATCTTCCTCGTCTAGTTGTGCTCCGGCCGCTGACCCGTACCCGTTTGCCAACATCCAGGTTAACTTTGTTTAACTATTTTTCTCCTAAAATAAAGTTATTTAAATAGTATTAGATTGGACTCACTTATTTATTTCACGTATTATCTCTGTTTATTAAAGGAGCAAAAAAAATGTCGTCTCCAAATACCATTAGACGGGCACCCTGTAGATGCGGCCTACGGGACGGTGTTGCCATCAGGTCCACTCACGCTCATCAGTTTCGTACGTCTACCCCCATTCTACGCGCGTGTGACCTTGGACCTGATAGTTGATGGATTTGAGCATGCATACCTTCCGATGGCGTTTGACAACAAATGCACGCTGATCGAAGCGAAGGGAGACATATTGCCCTGGCCAGCATGTTATATTGTTGTCACCGATGAGGTAAGACTGTTTGACAACCATTTAGTATCTAATAAAATGCATTATTTAGCATTAAGTGTCTAATCTAATCTATTATAGATCCCTGAGCTTCCTCGCCGCGTAACCCGGCCCAGACTAGAAGAGACCAGCGCGCCGGCGAATCCTGAGATCCCTGAGCTTCCTCGCCGCGTATCCCGGCCCAGAGAAGAAGAGATCTGCGCGCCGGCGAATCCTGTCAGAAGTACAAGGGTATGTTCTAGATAATTGTTTAATGTTACTATAATAATCAATTAGTAATTATCTTTACATTGATGCTTTACTGTTTGTGTGTGAAGGGTAAGAATCCAGTGAGTCGGGGTGCGAAAGGTAAGAATCCAGCGCCCGTCCGGGGTCGCACCAGGACTTCTGAGGCGCCTAAAAATAAGCTCACACTGCCACAAAAACTTGTTAATGTTTTGGGGCCAAGCAGATGAATCTCTACGACAAGATCATGTTGAAGTCATCTCAAACTAACAACTTCATGATGACGCTTCCAAAGTCGATGTTTCACTACGAAGAAGATATGATGACGGCAATCAACTTTGAGGACATCAGAGAGATGATGTGTGGAGATTATCTGAACATTAACATTATTCAAGCTTATCTAAAGTAAGTGTTCTTTCCTCATACTGTAAAAACATATAGAATAAGTATCTATGAAGTTGCATTGGCTAACTTTTTATAGTACATGTGATATAATAGATGTCTGCTTGAGAGATGTGCTGAGAAGGACATGACCTCCATTACTGCGGTGTGCCCGGAGCGTTTATCGTACGACTCAGTCACTAGGGACCCGGGGAGGTTTTGTGAATACATGATTCATTGCTTCAATGTTGTTGATCAACAGAATAAATTATTCATTCTAATGCCGTATCACCAAACGTGAGTTCTAATATAAAATTACATACTAATTAGCTAACTTTTTACCTTCATTTCTCATTTCATTTTGTATTTGACATTGTAGCCACCACTGGGCTTTGTTTATATTCTGCGCTGCCACCGCTACTCTGCTCGTTCTAGATCCACTAGGGCAGTGGACAGAATTCAACACTGAAGACTTAATCAAAGAGTAAGTTTTTATTACTATTTAATTGTTTGTAAGTTTTTTGAACCAAAATTAATGTACTTGTTCATTTTGCTAAACGCTTTTGTTAATATATGTAACAGTTGTTACAAAAAAACCCCTCAGGGAGAGTTTGGTGATTTGACCGTCAATTACATCAAGGTTTGGTAATTCATGTATTTCATTCGTGCTGCTATTATCTTTGTACAATTGTTTTACATTTGTGAATTTTGGTGATTTAGTGCCCTACCCAAAAGGATTCTAAGAGTTGCGGGTACTACGTGATGCGGTATATGTACGAGTTCTGCGGGTACTTCCCAAGTTTTAAGAATGATATTGACAAGGTAATACGAACGCTGTCTTGTATTTAATTCTTTCGGCAGATTTTTTGTGTCTTTATCTTAATCTCATTATGTGTTCCATTCCTTTTCTTGTTGCAGATTAAAGACATATGCCAGATTCAAGACTTAGCTCCTGCCGACTTGTTTGCATGTCAGAGAGAGCATGGCAGCCATGGTTTATGAGAATGGAGTGGTAGACGCTAGCTCTGATGCTGTAACATATATTTTTTGTTAGTTGCTGCTCTGATTCTGTTAGTTGCTGCTGTAACAGATTAGATATGTGTAACAAATTATATTTTTGTTAGTTGCTCTGATTCTGTTTGTAATGAATTATGCTATGCTGCTGTAACAGATTCTAGCTGTTGTATTGAATGTTTCTGTTGCAATTGTGCGCAGAAATGAATTTGCAATTGTTATCTCTGTTGCAATTGTGTAACAGATTGAATATGTTACAGATTTTCGATCTGGTGCTTTATTAGATGTTATCTCTGTTGCAATGTGTTAACAGATTGAATATGTTACAGATTTTCGATCTGGTGCTTTATTAGATGTTCTCTGTTGCAATTGTGCGCAGAGAATGAATTGTGTTGTTGGTAACTTGGTATTTGATTCAGGTGGTTCAATTGTGCAGTTTCTGCCCTCTGTTGCTTATCTGTTACAATTCTGTCTCTGTTGCAATTGTGTAGATTTGTAAAAAAAATAAAAAAAATTACACTTTAGATTACGGTTCTAACAATAACCGTAATCTAAAGTCCTTTGGGCGCGCGCGCCAAAAGACTTTAGATGACGGTTATTGCCAAAACCGTCATCTAAAGTGTCGACTTTACATTACGGTTATTTGTAAAACCGTGATCTAAAGTCCTTTGGTTCGCGCGCGCCAAAGGACTTTAGATCACGGTTTTACAAATAACTGTAATGTAAGTCAATGACACGCGGGCCGGAAAAGGGACTTTAATTACGGTTTTAAACCGTAATTAAAGAAACGCCATCTTTATTGACCCCCGCGTAGATTACGGTCCAGAACCGTAATTATACACGGTTTTGGACCGTAATTAATGGGTCGCGTTCCACCAGTGATCGTAGTGTTGTAGACGCGTTTTATTATAACTTAATTGAACTGCTAAACTCAATTATCTCATCTTTAGTTCAGAATGACTTTTAATTACAACCATCTAATAAACTTGTCATAAGATGTTAAATTGCTTCTCATCCTGAATAACTATACTATAGTTAACTTAGATTTAACGAATTAATCTTACATTTAGTATTCACAAGGTATATTATATGTTTTATTATTACCTATACAATAAGGTGTTTAGTATAACCTTTTATGTATCCTTACTTACATTTAATTTCCTAAATGTTTTATTTTTACACACATTCTCTCTATAGACTATGCATAAACCTTTGTACTAAACTTCATTAAACTTAAGCCTTAAATACGTTTTAAATTGTTTTACAAAACCTAAGGTTTCAAAAGAAAAACCTAATAAATTAATTTCCTTTACTATATTTAGGATGGACAATATATCTACATAAAGTAGAAATTCTTAGAGAATTAAATTCTGGTTCATAAGTGAAATTGTTAATTATTTAATAAGATAATATATTATGAAAATTCCCATATTTTATATTCAAATAACCCATCATTATTTTCCCATTACCGTAAAGTATATCAATATAATATCTTATGTAACTTAGTTATATCTAATAAAAGGTCCAAAGGCTTTAAGTATCAAATTCCTATTTATAAACCTTCTATAAATTCTAACTACTAAATACCTCACTTAATTCTAAACTCACATCCTAAGTATTGATAATAAATGTTATAAATGTATTTCATATGGCTTATCTAATGCCAAGAAACTTAAGGACTATTATTTAGATAAATTCCAAATCATTGTTTAATATAGATTATATCATAATCCTTTTAATGATTCTATCTTAAAACATTAAGTTATATTTCAATACCATAAATGTTAAGAAATGATTAAATCTAGACTTACTAATCCACCTCACACTTAGATGTAAAAGTATTTTACTTATTTTATTATGGTATATATATTAAGAATATTTAGATGTAAATGTATTACATTTGTTTATCATTAATTATAGAATAAGATCTATTTGAGCAATATTTTATGTAATCTAATCACAATTTTTCCTAAGTTTTAACTTATTAATTACTTAATCCCAATTTTAGATTTACATTCTGATCATTGACAAATAATACTATACATGTATTTTAATATGGTTTATATATAAACCTTGGAAATTCAAAGGTAACTCTTTAAGCCTAATACATAACTATAATTTAATACCACCTCATATAATATTCTTCTATTAGTATTATGTAGAGGTTTAGTTTAACTTATTAATTCCTTCGTATTATATTTCCTATAAGGTATCTAATTTTATTTATGATTAATGTGTATATATTTATATATACTCGGATTTGTTCAAAACATTATTCATGTAGTTTCATTGTATTTACTTATGTTTAATAACTTTTAGGCATAACTACAACCGATATATGGTTTAATAAATAAAATGTTTCCCTTTATTTATTTAATACATATATACGTATACCTGTATTAGAATTCAATTAAGACATCCCCTAAATAACCCATTATATTTAAACTATCTTATTACTACAACCTTTAACTGTATTCCAAGTATGTTTCATAAAGTATATATTTTTTTACTATATCTTAGGATTCTAGCTCTTATAATATTTAGTTATTATAAGTGTTAATTTATTAGCTCCCTGTTTTACCCTAAGTTACTACTTTACTCCCTTTCATATATGTAAATATATATATATATATATATATTCATATTTTCCTTAGTTTTAATTAAAAATATTAACTCCCATATAATATAATAAGTAAAACGTAAAATAATTAGTTTCCTTGATTTAACATAAGTTTCCACTTAAATAAGTATATATACATATATGTAAATAATTTCACTTCTCTTAAAAGCTAATTATAAAATGTTAATTTAGTGTTCCATATTTTTCCCAGCTTAAAAAGTTTATTAACAAACCATACTTTAATTTTTGGTTACATTAAAAACCATATATTATAAGTTATTCTTATGAAAAACTCATAAACACAATTTTTAAAACCATTTACCATTGCCCAAAAATTCCTAAACTTAATATACATTAACTATAACATTTTAGACATATTATAAAATTTTTATTTCATAAAAATATCTTTTTAATTTATCCAAATAATTCTAGAAAACCCGTAACTTGCAAAAATCATAACTTATGTTTAAAAACTCCAAAACCATAATAATTTACATCAAAATAAACTAGATTAAATAAGGAATTTATGGTTAAAATTGCAAGTCAAAATACATTCGGGAAGGTATTTAAATTAACTCAACAAGTTAAGGTTATTTACTGGAATTTATAAAACCTTAATAAACTTATATTAGAAACGTTTTAATCTCGGCCGTCCAGATCTTTTAACCCCGATCGGACGGACGCTGAAGCCCCAGTTCTTCATCGAATCCAGAAACGAAGTCGAGTACTAAATCACTAATTTCTCACAATCTACAGAACCAAATTGAGTGATTATTGTTTCTATGGTTTCGAAATTCAATTACGGTTCTAATGATACCAATTTCCCCAATTATAATGCAGTATTCATCGGGTTTCGATTTCTGTTTCGAAGCTAGGGTTCTTAATGGTTTCCGAATTCGATTCTCTCTAATTCCCTCAATCTAAAGCGTAATTGATGCAATTAAATCATGGTTTTGACCGATAATGTAACATAGTTTAGCATGGTTGAAAGAATTTGAAGAAAACTTACCGGAGTTGTGCGAATTGAGTGAATTCGAATTCGAAAATCTGGAAAAATTCGAACTTTGAGCAGTTCACGAGGCCAACTTTGAGGATCTATAACTTGCAGCACAGATTGAGTCAGGCTATGTGTAAGGGCCTAATCGAAAGAGCAAACTTACCTCTACATATTGATAACAAGAACTAATCCTAACTCGCAACACACAAAAAGAAATCAAATCTAGAAGTTGCGAGTTTACCTTGCGTTTTCTGGAAAGAAAACTGTGATTTTATGTGGTGGTGAAACCGAAACTTTAGACACCTTGTTCTTCCAAACGGTTGGGAATTGGCTTAGGTCTTAAACATGAAAGTTTTATAGGGATTAGAGCTCTTCAAAACGAGCTAAAGAACATGAAATTTGGATGAGAAACGAAGAAGTTATGGCTAGTCGAAGTTACCTGATTCGAAGGGAAAAACTGGAACTGCAGTTTCGGTTTTGCAGGGTGGCTACTTTGACTCGCTTTTCCGGTTGATTCAGAACGAGTTAGGGTTTGTGTGAGTTATGATTGTTTAGAGGAAGTTTAGGATAAGACAACAAAGAAGACAACACTCAAAAATTCCTTAAGATGAGAAAGTTATGAAGGTCACAAGATAGGGCAACAAACTGATTTTTGTTGGCGAAAACAGGGAGAAAATCGACTAAGTGTTGGGCGGCCTGTGATTGACTGACACGTGGCAGATCTCAAAGTTTTGACTCTAAACTTCAATCTAGCATAACTTTGGCTAGGATGATCCGTTTTTGACGTTCTTTTTATCGATCTTCATGGTTTTCCATAACCTATTTATTGGTATAGGTTTCATGGGCTGGTTTGACCATTCCCAAAAAGTCAACCCTAGCAAGGCTTAATAAGCTTTAAGGTTTCTATAATTTTATTTTGACTTTTATGTTTCAAAACAATGTTCCAACTCTTTCTAAAATCTTTATAATATACTTGGAGTGTTTAGAAATTTTCCCAATATTTATTGACTTATAAATCTTATTATGAAATTCATAATACTATATAATAATATATAATAATTAAATATTTAATTGTATTCTTTAGAGTTAAATAGGAGGAATCCCCTAAAATAATTTCCATAATTCCATATAATATTAATACTCATAACTCCATACAATAATTTAATATTCATAATTCCATATAATAATTTAATATTTAATAGTATTATTTAAGATTTAGTAAAAGAAATCCCCTAAATTAATTTAAATTAATTTAGGGGTATTCAACGTGATCGAAGACCTTGGCCATATCCACCTTCGAAGCAAAGTGTCCTATTGTTGATGTTCATCATATGAATGAATTCATGTGCCACTATAATATTGTCATAAATTAATCTCTCTAGGATGAATGCTCCTTGATCTTCTGAAATGACCCATTGAATGAAATTTTGTATATTAAATAAGTAAAAAAGATTATACTATAAACTACTATTCTTAAACTATCTATATGTGCATATTGAAATACATTTTTTCCTTTTTTAAATTGAGTATATAATTTTTATTTTTTAATGTACAATTTTATTTTTATTGTATGTATAACTAATATAGAAATTTCCTACTTTTTAGATTTAGCTATGACTAATTGATAGCTGATCATTTGAGTGATGGACTAATTGATGACATTTTAGTCTGTTGAAATTGGGTGATACTGTGTGTGGTGCAGTTCTTGTATTAGATTGAGTTAGAGTTGGGTCTGATAGTTCTTACTTCTATTTATTTTTTTCATACATATAAATTGAGTTAGTTTAGTGTTTGTGGTTAGATAGTTTAGTCCATTATTTCCCATGTTAGAATTTCAGTTTGAGCTATTCAAAAATTTGTGAGGTTTGAATTTATCAAATTATTTTTCAAACTAAATTCATTATAATTAACTCTAGTTTTGTGATATTCTCTAATTTCTATATTTGTACTAAAATTTTAGAAAAAAAAAGTATAAAATATCATGACAGGCCGTTTAAATTGTAGTGTCTTTTCTGTTATTTTTTAAACATTATTAGTGCAATATCCATATAATAATCAACATACACGATACGTTCCACCAAACATGTGAAGACCTTGGAAATATATAAGATGAAATTGTTTGTGAAATACCGCAAACCTAGATATGGTAATTAAATTTTAAACTATGGTATAGTAAGGCTAAAAAGTGCCTTAGAAACATTAATAAACAATTTAAACCATAGAAAACACCATAAAGATAATTTAAGCAAAAACTTGCTCTAGACTTGGAATAACCTAGATTAGGACCCAAAGAGCTTTCTTAGACCTTATTAACATGTTAATGGACATGTTAAATCAAATAGCAAAAAAACCAAGCTCAAAACAAGTTAAAACACAAATTGTGCTTTAAGGAGTCTTAAAGCACATTTTTGAAAATTTGTCTTAGAAATGGGTTTTGAGTGGCTAAATGCCCATGATTATACCTTAATCATCATGAATATTTAGTATCAAATTAGGAAGCCTAAATCAATGAGAAACCAAAAATTTCACAAATTTGTGCACTAATTATGAATAGTGCCCAAATAGTGCTCAATTTTGCTTTAAGTCAACCTTGGTTAATTAAATGGTCAAACTAGCTCCTTAATACCTTATTAAGTGAAGGGGGCCTTTTTTAGTATGGTGAGTCATCACCATTGACCAGCTCAAATAAAGGAAGAAGAGGGAAAGTAAGTAAGATAACTATTACCTTTATAAGTTAAATATCCCACAAATTCTACCTCTCCTCGCTTTCTTCATTTCCCTCCTTCTCCACCATCTTCTTCTTCCTTCTTCCAAGCCAAACTGGTTATGCTACAACACTCCACTTCTCCATCTTCAATCTCTTGCCAAATCCAACTCTAAGCTCCAAATCAAAATCTAAGAGCATATTTGTGCTAGTTAGATCAAGGCCTTCATTTCCTTCTTTTCAAAACTTCAAAAGCTCAATTTTGATGCCATGGGGAAACTCCATTGAAGGGGGAAAAGCTCATTTTCTTGGACCTTACTACTCTCCTTTGATTCAAGGTAAGAAAATCCAAAGAAAAATCAAGTTTCCTTTCATTTTTGTACATGGCCGAAAATCACCATTTGTGATGCCTTGTCTTGCTTATTTTACTAGCTTGATTCAATCTTCAAAGGATTAGAAGAAGTCCTACCCTGCTTCCTTATCAAGCTCTTTTCAAATTCTAAAGTTAATCATCAATTCTAGTGTATTAAAGCATTCCTTGTAACCTAGAGTTTGTTCCATAAGTTTAAGTGTAATACTTAATACTCATTATCCTTAATTGTAAATTGATTAGAAGATTAGCAAGTGAACAAACTCCTTGGCCGATTTTCAATCAAGAAAACATGGGGAAAAGAAAGAGAGAAAAAACTTGAAGAGGAGAAGGTAAATGATCTATCCTAATGTAGTTTAGTACTTTAGGAAATTGAGTTTACATTGTTTTATAAACAACCTAAAGAGCCAAAGGAAAATGGGTTAGTAAAATAACCATGAGGTAAATTATAAGAGAACATGAGATTGATGTGTGTATTTGCATGTTGAAAGTAATATATATGTGGGAAATTTAGTGTTTAGATTTATGTCATTTAAGGGCCTAAGAGCCATGTCATTTAAGGGCCTAAGTGCCAAGCAATTTAAGTTTATGCATTATATTGTGATTTGGTGTAGTTTGAGTGTAAATTGTGTGTAGAGAAAATTTATTGTGGATATGAATGACTTTGGTTGTTTAAGGATGAAAAACTAAGTGTTTGGGTGTAAGAATGTACTAGGGAAGCTATGTCCAAATTTAGTTGAGAAACTAAGAGTTTTAAGTGTTCTAATGAGATTTTATGACCTAGAATGTGCTAGGAATCATTAAGGGTTAAATTGGTGGAAGTTGATAAGTTAAGGTGTTCTTGACGATTAGAATGACCTAGGAATTGTCTTGGAGGATTTAGAGATCAAATGGGTGAGTTAGACACACCAAGATCATGGTATGAGAAGTGTTAAGACTTGTGCAAAATTTGGTAGTAAAAGAGGTATAATGCCTTGTGGAGATTTAAGTGTGAACTAGAGAAGATAACCTTGGGAAGTTGAGTAAAGGACAGGTGGATGATTAATAATGTTTGAGGAGTTGTTATATTAGTTGTGAAGAAACACTTTGGTTAGTTAAAGTTGTAGGTGCAGACGTGTTATCGTGAGTGGTTAGGACTGGTGAAATTAAAATAAAAGAAAAGAAATTAAAACTCAAAATAAACGTCGGGCTGCAAATAAATCCCGGTCGTGGTAGTATAGTAAAGTGTAAGCGACCGGATATCGAACCGCGGGACTTATAGTGAAATAAGTAGTACCTAAGCTTGTCACAAAAGGGGGAGTTAATTGACTTGTTTTTGAAAAGTAAATAACAGATTAATTTAGTGAAATGAAGATGAATTGGACGGAACTCCGGGTTTAGGTTATTATGATCTGATTAGTTATGCTATCTCTACCGGTTTAATATAATAGTTTGGCAAGATTCCTGTTATTATCTTAAGGTCCGATGAAAACTCATAAGAACTCGTTTACTGTTGTAGAAATATGTGACTACTTCTTCAACCTAGGCAGTGTACCTATCGTTTTGCGGAATAGTGGAAATGTGGGTTGTCGTACTCTTGGGGACCTCGCTGTGGATAACTGATAGTATAATAAATTGACTGAGATTTCTATAAACAGATTTTATCATTTTTAGGGAAAGGATTAATAGCTAACTGATAAGACAATAATAAAACAATTAATTAAAACAGAAAATAAATAGAAATTATAAATCTTTTTGTGTTTTTAAGAAGCATCCCGGGTTACTCTGCTTACCTATTTTATTTAATCATATTAATATAACTTCCCACTTTAGCAATAAACTCAAGAATCTTAATTAGTTTATTGACCGTTTCCTGTCTAATAAACCCTATATAATCTAAACAACAAGTGCAAATCTTGCTCAAGTCATAAATAAATTAATCGCATTATTAATAATCCCTATTGGAGATAGATTAACCTATACGGCGAGAAACTCGCTTCTAGTCGTTAACCCATTTGACTTCTTATGTCTAGAACCTTGTCTCAGCATTGCATTTTAACAAAGAACTACAAATATCACTTTAATAATTGTACAAGAGAATTAAAGCGCATTAAGGAGAGGAATCAAAATACTGCTTAAATAAATTATACTGGAAAGCTTATATAACACAATTATATAAAATAGGCTTGCTTCTAACCCGGGAAGCTGGGTTTATTAATCACACATAATTATACAGTAAAACATAAGAAATAAAATAGGTGGAACCAAAGAAGTAGAACGAACAGATAATCGATTCCTTCGTTGGTTCTCTGGAAACTAACAGCATAAGGCTGATGAAGAAAGAAAATAAAATGGAGAAGTGGGGGATAAGAAGATGGAATGGATCGTAGGTGTGAGCGATGGATTATTTACTGGATGAGATCATTTTTTTTCATTTGAGCAGAAGGCTCGTGGGTTTTTATAGGAGAAGGAGAGGAAGAGGAAGGAAGGAGAAGGAAGAGACAGGCTGGATCACGCGTGCTAGTGGGTGAACAAGATAAGGGAGGTGCCAGTTGATGGAGTAGATGGATAAGTTGCAGAACGCGTGAGGATTTTCGGGACTGTCGGCCGCCCCTTATCTTGTTGTCTGTAGGCGCCGCAACGAAGAAGGAAGAATAAAACTGTTTGCGCGTCGAATTTAGTCTCGTCCGCCTTGTTGTCCGCCCAGATCCATGCGGACGCCTCTGTCGTCCTCGCCTCTGTCCGCCTTGTTGTCCGCCCAGATTCACGCGGACGCCTCTGATGTCCGCGCCTCTGTCCGCCTGAACTCACGCGGACACAATTCACGTCTGCGCCTATGCTTCTATCCGCCCAGGCTCACGCGGACGTCTCTATGGTGTCCTCGCCTCCGTCCGCCTAAACTCACGCGGACAGAATGAATATGTTTTCTATTTTCACGCGATCTTCAACCGGCTCCAGATTCTTCGTTATAAGTCCGTTTTACTCACCGTTTGTTGCGTTGGAAAGCTTGTGAGATAAACTATTTGATTCCAACACTTTTTCCTGTATTTGATACATAAAATCTATCAGTCCATATCAAGACATAAATCTTAGGAAAAACATACGATAAGTGAGAAATATTATCCTGAAAGTGAGTAAGTATAGGGTAAATTAAACCCTTAAATGTCTATGTATTTCTCACTTATCAAACTCCCCCATACTTATCTTTTGCTTGTCCTCAAGCAAATCTTTCTGACATAATGTTTAAACAAGTTAAACAGACAATAATCAAGTAAGGAGAGCACAGAAGAGGTAATTGCCAATCTTTTCAGATTTTAAACGGGTACTAATAACATTAATTTTATTAGATATATTTCTCTATTTCTGAGAATAACTCTGTAGTCCTACAAAAGAAAGAGAAGTAATACCATGAGAATTCTGCTTTTAACCCTGAGCCAATCCACCATCTTTTTTCATATTTCCTTGAACGACAAGGGGCATGAAGTAAAATCTTATTCCATTATACCTTTCAATGCCACATACTCATGATCCATAATGACGATTTTTTTCATTTAAGTACCGAATGCATAGATACTTCAATTTTGAAGTTCATTTTTCTTTCACCTCAGACTTTTCTCTCCACCCTTGTAGCGGTTTTGGGTCTACTATCCCAGATACCGAGTACCATAGGTAGCCGGGTGATGAAGCACCCCTAAGAACTTAATAACCGAGTGGACGAGGCCTGTTTAGGATCAGAATATGCCTGTTTGGATCAGAGGAGTACCTAGCCTTGTTCTTTTTCCACCATTTCATTCCAATTCAAATCCAGGCTCAAAATCAAAACAAAATACAAATGATAATTTCCTCAGATTTTTTTGTTGCATAAGGAGCGGAGTGTGTTTTTTTTTTTTGTGTACCCTTTAAACCTGTTAATACCAGCATTACTCCCTCTATGGCTCCTTCTTTGATTATTAATCACTTAACAAATTTAAACACAGTGTCGAAAAAGAAACCTTAAGAGCAAGCTTTTGATTATTATCTCTCCCCCACACTTGAACCAAAGCAATGCCCTCATTGCATAGAAAGAATTAAAATAACAGGGCATGCAAACTACCTGGGTAATGATCAAAAAGCATGGTAATAAGAGATATTTAAATTTAAAGAGCAAGGTATGGATAGTGTACTCCCTAGAGTTTGGCAGAGTATGTAGTGTAGCTCCCCCACACTTGAGTTCAGCTGACGGAATGTGTAAGATGTTCCTGTAATAATTATTCTAAACAGCCAGAAGAACTCAAGTTAATTCTCCTCGTTCTTTCTCCTCTCTTTTTTTTTATTTATAAAAACATAAATAGGAATAATAAGAAAGACAAAACATAAAACAAAAATAGTAGGGAAATAATATTTAACCACTGGGTTGTCTCCCAGTAAGCTGCCCGTATTTATAGTCTTTGGCTAGACTCCCGCTTCGTTATCCTGGATCAAAAATAAAAGTAGACAACAGCTTCGCCAGGAAAACAAAGTTAGCAGTTATTAAAAGCAAACCACCTGGATCAAAACAGAATGTTAACTCGGCAAATAAAATAGGAAAATGTATACTCCACAAAACCTGGTGTTTGAGGAGGTACTGCCGGTAACGTAATTCCAATAGAAGACCAGGTGGTGATGATTTTTCTTCCTCAAATTGGAGGATGTAAACATCCTCCTCTTGTTGTTGAGGCTTATGGAGGCAGGGTGAGAGTTTATGAGAGACCGGTGGTAGCGCTTTCTCCTCAGATTCAAGAATATAAATATCCTCTTCTGGTTGATGAGGCTCACACAAAATACCTTCAGCTTTTAATTGCTCCTCTTGTGCTGGGGATGGAGATGGAGGAGAATTGTAACTCTCAGACATTTGCTCCAACTCGGCGTCGGAGAAAAATGTCCTGATAAGTTTCTTTATCTCCTCATCAGAACTTGTAGCTTCAATAATATCTGGCTCGAATCGATCTTCACTCATTGGACTTACCACTGGAATCTCTTCTAGCGGCTTGGTCTGTCTCGGGAGAAATTCGTCTGGCCCTTGTGTTGATTGTTGTTCATTCTGATTGAAGTAGCAGTATCCCAACTGAGCTTCTTGGTACTGTGTATTAGCCTGGTCGATTTCCCACCAGTACGGCTCTCGATTTAACTGTTAAGGTGATTGATAATCCTTGACCAACCCTTGATATGAGGACATCTCCTCTTGCATGTGAGTCCATTCCAAATTGATCAACAATCTCTTCACCTCATCGTCGCCGCTCTCCATAATCAGTAACTATCCTACAAAAAAACAAAAATAAAAATACCAAGTAGAATAGAACTAAAAATAGAAAATAAACATAAAAACAAAATTAACTAAATAGAAAAACAAATATGAAATAAAACAGAGATAAAAGAAAACTGCTAAAATAAAATATATAAAAAAAAGGTATGTAAAATTACATAAAACAAAAATAAAAAGAAAATTAAACAGATATAACAGAAAATTTACACAATTAAAATATTAGCAGAATAATAGAAACAAAATATAACAGAAACAAATTTATAAACAGAAAACTCAGTAAAATTAAAAACTATCAATTAACCTTGCCGGAGGTCCCCGGCAACGGCGCCAAAAACTTGTTGTAGAAATATGTGACTACTTCTTCAACCTAGGCAGTGTACCTATCGTTTTGCGGAATAGTGGAAATGTGGGTTGTCGTACTCTTGGGGACCTCGCTGTGGATAACTGATAGTATAATAAATTGACTGAGATTTCTATAAACAAATTTTATCATTTTTAGGGAAAGGATTAATAGCTAACTGATAAGACAATAATAAAACAATTAATTAAAACAGAAAATAAATAGAAATTATAAATCTTTTTATGTTTTTAAGAAGCATCCCGGGTTACTCTGCTTACCTATTTTATTTAATCATATTAATATTACTTCCCACTTTAGCAATAAACTCAAGAATCTTAATTAGTTTATTGACCGTTTCCTGTCTAATAAACCCTAATTAATTTAAACAACAAGTGCAAATTTTGCTCAAGTAATAAATAAATTAATCGCATTATTAATAATCCCTATTGGAGATAGATTAACCTATACGGCGAGAAACTCGCTTCTAGTCGTTAACCCATTTGACTTCTTATGTCTAGAACCTTGTCTCAGCATTGCATTTTAACAAAGAACTACAAATATCACTTTAATAATTGTACAAGAGAATTAAAGCGCATTAAGGAGAGGAATCAAAATACTGCTTAAATAAATTATACTGGAAAGCTTATATAACACAATTATATAAAATAGGCTTGCTTCTAACCCGGGAAGCTGGGTTTATTAATCACACATAATTATACAGTAAAACATAAGAAATAAAATAGGTGGAACCAACGAGGAAGAACGAACAGATAATCGATTCCTTCGTTGGTTCTCTGGAAACTAACAGCATAAGGCTGATGAAGAAAGAAAATAAAATGGAGAAGTGGGGGATAAGAAGATGGAATGGATCGTAGGTGTGAGCGATGGATTATTTACTGGATGGGATCATTTTTTTCATTTGAGCAGAAGGCTCGTGGGTTTTTATAGGAGAAGGAGAGGAAGAGGAAGGAAGGAGAAGGAAGAGACAGGCTGGATCACGCGTGCTAGTGGGTGAACAAGATAAGGGAGGTGCCAGTTGATGGAGTAGATGGATAAGTTGCAGAACGCGTGAGGATTTTCGGGACTGTCGGCCGCCCCTTATCTTGTTGTCAGTAGGCGCCGCAACGAAGAAGGAAGAAGAAAACTGTTTGCGCGCCGAATTTAGTCACGTCCGCCTTGTTGTCCGCCCAGATCCATGCGGACGCCTCTGTCCGCCTTGTTGTCCGCCCAGATTCACGCGGACGCCTCTGATGTCCGCGCCTCTGTCCGCCTGAACTCACGCGGACACAATTCACGTCTGCGCCTATGCTTCTGTCCGCCCAGGCTCACGCGGACGTCTCTATGGTGTCCTCGCCTCCGTCCGCCTAAACTCACGCGGACAGAATGAATATGTTTTCTATTTTCACGCGATCTTCAACCGGCTCCAGATTCTTCGTTATAAGTCCGTTTTACTCACCGTTTGTTGCGTTGGAAAGCTTGTGAGATAAACTATTTGATTCCAACACTTTTTCCTGTATTTGATACATAAAATCTATCAGTCCATATCAAGACATAAATCTTAGGAAAAACATACGATAAGTGAGAAATATTATCCTGAAAGTGAGTAAGTATAGGGTAAATTAAACCCTTAAATGTCTATGTATTTCTCACTTATCATTTACCTGAAAATGCAAGGTCCGATGAAAACTCAAGCAAAATACGTGTAAACGGCAGAGGAGTGTGAGGAATTTTATTCTTGCAACTGAGTACTAACTTATCCGATGAAAATAAGTTTCCTACAGTTTTACGGCTTAATTAACCTATTTGTTTGTCCCCGATCAGATTAGAAACAGATTTAGTAAAGCTTTTTAATAAATCGATGAAATTTATTAAAAAGGGAGAGAGACAAAACTTTAATCGTAACAAACTGAATTTATTTTAACCGGTAGAAATATAGATTACACAACTAAACAAACCATAATTAAACCTTCGCCCGGAGTAAATCCTCCTTAGCCTGACATATTAACTGGTAATAAGTCAGACAGAGGTTGGACGTAATATTAATGCGGAGGTGTGGATGGTGAATGGAGAAATGGAGAGAACGAAGAATGAAGCGTGTACGTAGGATATTGTATGTGGAATGAGTGATTTGGAGTGTTTGAGTTCTGGGGAATCGAATGTGTGTTGTGGTGTACGGGAGAGAATGAATGGAAGTGAATGGTAACTGTGGTGAGCGATGGTCTGATTTTCTGGTTTTCTCCGTACGTCCGTTTAAGGTTGCAGGTGCTGGGTTTATATAGAGGAAGGGAAGAGGCAGATCTGGAGTGAAAGAATTGATTGCAGATTGATTGCTCATTGATTGCTCATTAATTGCAGGGGACAGAGCTGAACATACGCGTGAGGGAATTAAGGTAGGCGCTGCTCGGAGTAGATGGATATGGCAGAAGCAAGTTGCAGACAGTGGGCGAAGAAGAAAACTGTCGCGTCTGATTTTTAGTCACGTCCGCCCCTGTGTCCGCCTGTTATTATGCGGACGAAAATGGAGTTCTGTGTTGTCCTCGTTGGCGTCCGCATAGATTTGGGCAGACGCGTTGTGTCCTCGTTGGCGTCCGCATAGAATGGGGCGGACAAGGCTTGTCCTCATGGGCGTCCGCGTGGCTGTCCGCGTAGAATGGGGCGGACAAGTTGTGTCCTCGTGGCTGTCCGCGTAGAATGGGGCGGACACATTGTTTAGGCCCGCTCAAGTCTTGTCCGCATAGCTGTCCTCGCTTGTGTCCTCGTTGTTTTGGGCGGACGCTCATGCGGACAGGTTGTGTGGGCGCGCTCTCAAGTCTTGTCCGCATGGCTGTCCTCGCTTGTGTCCTCGTTGTTTTGGGCGGACGCTCATGCGGACACCATGCGGACACAAACTTTGACCGGCTCTAGATTCTTCGTTTGGACTCCGTTTTTCGAGCCGTCTGCGCCTATGTGTTCGTCTCTTCGTGTACTTTGCTCCTAGCTTGGTTTGTCCTCATGTTTAAACCAATAAATTTGTGAGATAATCAATAAAACATAAACTAGAGGAAAACATACGATAAGTGAGAAATGAGCAGAAAAGTGCTGATATAATATGAAATACACCTATAAAACATGCTCATTTGACACTTATCACACCCCCACACTTACTTTTGCTTGTCCTCAAGCAAAACCACGTACCCAAACAAGTAGGGAATGCTCAATACTAACAAATATTATTATGAAGGGTAGGATAAAGAGGTGAACAGTTCATGATCTTTTTAACTTATTGAGGAGTGTGATCCATCAACTGCTGGTGGCATAGGTGTGCTCAGGGTAAAAATAAAATATAGAGTTTCGGGGTATGATCCAAGGTACTTCAATGTTTCTTTTGTTTAGGTGACTGAGAACTTTTACCATGGCCAACTTCTCTCAAGAATGGGCATTGAGGAGAAAACAAAAGGAAAAATAGATTCATGCATTTGTTTCACTTTTGCATAAGGGATGAGAAAATGTAGGCATCACGCCTTTGTATTTAAGAACACTCTACTCTCTTTTGTTGGTTACCAATGGTGTCTCGCAAGTCCCTTATTTTTTTATTCTTCTTTCTTTTTTTTAACAGAGAAGCACCCCTTAGCAATCCCTAAGAGAGAAGACAGAAAGAAACCCTGAGCAATAAAATCCAACCATTTGCAGATTATTTGGTCACACCGCATAAGAAAATGCTCCTCAAAAGTAATCAAATGAAAATTTTAAATTTGTACCATTTATCCCACAATTCATAATAGTATTTGTTTTTAAAGAGAACAACCTACATTAGCAGGGTACATAATTTTAATTTTTGAACAAATGCAAGATAAGCAGAGAGATTTAAACATTTTAAGCACAAAATGCCCTGAAAAGGCTCTTCCCCCACACTTAAGCTCAAGCAATGCCCTCATTGCGTAGATGGAATAAATTAAGGGCATGCAATTAATAAAGGAAAGAGTGTACTCCCCAAATTCGTAGAGTGTGTAGAGCTCCCCCACACTTGAGTGCAGCTGTGGAATGTCATGAAATGTACCTGTAAGGAATATTCTACACAGCCAGAAGAACTCAAGTAAAACCTGCATTTTATTATAACATATAAAGGGAAATATAGTACAAAAAGGAAAACAACATTAAATTAAAGGAAAGACAAAAGATAGATAGTGGGTTGCCTCCCACCAAGCTGCCCGGGTTTAACGTCTCTAGCTAGACGCATGTTCTTTTTTATCCCGGATCATAAATGAATGTTGACAATGGTAGTACCGGGAACAGGAAATTGGCAATATGTAGGACCGAACCACCTGGATCAAAACAAAGAATTACGGCAACAATTACAGGAGGAAAAGACAAACTCCACAAAACCTGGTTTTGAAGAGGTGTTTGCTGCCATTAATATTGTATTGAAAACAGGGTGATGGTTGTAGTGCTTCCTCAAATTGGAGAATGTAAACATTCTCCTGTTGTTTAGCCGTATGGATGCAAGATGGTAGTGGTTGTTTGCTCAGAGTCGAGGATGTAAATTTCCTCCCCTGGAATGAAAATGAAGGTGGAAGTGGGCTTCAACGGGTGGGTTGGGTGGGCATTATTTTTCTTTGGAGAAGGGCCCAAATTTTTCAATGGATGTCCCTTGGTGCGAGGATCAAAGTTGGATGGCTCCTCCTCCTCAAATTTGAGGATGTAAATATCCTCATCTTTTTGAAGAGGCTCATAGGAAGAGCCCTGATTGAATTCAACTTCAGAGGAGATGGCTCCTTGAAGTTGATATTGGTGCTTTGTTTGGATGTTCTGGCGGGAGCGAGCATTTCCTCCTCTTCATTTTTGAGGATGTAACTATCCTCATTTTCTGGATATAGCACAGAGAAGGAGGGAAAATAACGGTAATTGACTTCAGAGGGAGGAGACTCCATGAAGTTGAGGTAGAAGTTGTCCTCTGATGGCTTGTCTTCAAGCTCAAGCAGAAGATTTGATGCGTTTGCTCATTTTCGAACGGGGGTGGTGGTATAGAGTAACTCAAATCCTCAGGTAAGTCGTCCACTATATGAACCAGTTTGCTCTCCGGTTGCTGTGATGTAAGGTCTAGTGGACCTTCCATCATTTCGTTTATCGCAACTAATTTGGCATAGAGCTTCAGTTGGTTCATGTCGAGGTATTCTTCCTCAGCCTGCTGCTCCACTTCAGGACCATTTCACTCTCGGGTTGTTGCTCCCTTTGAGCTATGTGATGGGCTGGTCCACTACGTAAATTGCTTTTGCATACTCTTTTGGATTTGGATTGGTTTGTGAAGGTAGTTGACCAGGAGGTCTTTGTTGAGTTAGAAGCTGTTGTATTTGAGACTACAAGGCTTTTTGGTCATTACGAAGGGCTGCGACTTCATCTTGCGTGTCTCGGGACTTACCCATCATCGCTTTAAACATCTCTTGCATTTGAGACATTTCAGACTCAGGATTCGAAGGAGGTTGAGTTGGTTGGCTCGATGAAGCTTCATTGCCATAAGGCTGTTGCTGATATTGCCTTTGGCCTCCTTGGAAATTGGACTGAGGTCTGTAATTTTGAGATGGTTGAAGTGTATGTGGGTTTTGAATATTGTCGGTGTTTGAGTAGCGAAGGTTGGATTGCATGTTACGTTGCCAAGGTTGTCTGTATCCTGAATTGTTGGTGAGATAGTTTGCCTCCTCTGTTGCTTTTAATTCTTGTAGTTGGGGGCATTGTTCATAGTCATGAGGCCCACCACATTGCGTACAAGAAATAACGGGAGATGATTGGGACAGAGGTGCATAGCCTGGAGGGATTGTAGATGATCGGGAAATCATCGACTTAGCTTGCTGGGGATAGGAGTTCATAGCCATCTGCTCAACCACTTTCTGCAGAGTACTTACTTTTGTTGCCTGCTGAGCATTGCTTTCCATGAGTTGCTCATAGCTTTTCATCAGTTGGTCGAACTTGTTATCACTTTCCCCAACATGGTATAAACCTGGAGTACCGCTCCTTGATCCACCGGAGGCCCAGTCTCTGATTTCTTCACAGAGAGACTCCATGCTATTCAGAAATTGTACTCCTGGCTTTTTCAGAATGTCAGCCCCTAACGAGGACAGTACCATTGTTCTGCACGAACCGATCAAGCCTTTGTAGAACAATTGTGATACTTGTTCTTTCGTCAGACCATGGTGAGGACAAGTAAGTAGTAGTCCTTTGAAACGGTCCCAAGTTTCACAAATATTCTCCGACCCAGGTTGCTTGAAATTATAGATTTCAGCAATCATCTCCAATGTTCGGCTCGGGGGTAGGAATTTGCCGTAGAACTTGGTGGCCATGTCATCCCAAGTACCAATGGTACTAGGTGTCAGGCTATGATACCACTTGCTCGCACTTCCCGTCAAGCTGTGAGGGAATAATGACAATCTTGCGTACTGGAGTACTGCGTCGGTTGCAGTAAGACTGTTGGCATGTTGCAAGAATTTTGTAATTATGTAACAGGGCTTCGTCTGGATTGGAACCATCAAACATGCCCAACTCCTTTACACATCTGATTTGATGATATGGCTTCAGCTTCTGCCACTCATCGTATTCGGATGGGCTAAGGTGAGGAAGGATGATGGCAGGTTGTTGTCCTTGGTTAGACGGCCTGTTAATGTTTCGAACTGTCGCTGGTGAAATTGCCATGTCAGCTTCCGGGTCAGATTCTATCACTGTGGTGGTAATGTTTTGTTGAGTTCGGTTCTGCCTTAGGGAGCGCAGAAGGGTTCTCTCGATCTCTGGAATGTAACCAACCGTGTGATTATTAATATTTTCTGGGAGGCTATTTGACCTGGTAAAAGGCATTCACCACTCAAAACAGAGAAAAGAAACTCGTTATGTGAGAAAATAAAAATGTTAGGAATTAGATGACAAAAATTTAATGTTAGTAATTAGAGACAATGGTAAGAAATGACAGAAAATTGAAATGACAATGGAAATTAAATGACAGAAAATTAAGGTTAGTAGTTAGTATACTGGAAATTTAAAGTTAGTAGTTAGTATACTGGAAAATTAAAGGACAATGGAAATTAAATGACAGAAATAAATGACAATAATATTAAGATGTTAGAAGTTAGATGTCCAAAGTCAGAAGTCCAAAGTCCAAAGTCAAATGTCCGAGGTCAGATGTCCGAAATTGGATTAACAACAAAATAATATTAACAGATTATTATATTATAACAGATGAATTAACCGGGGCTTAGGGACTAGAATAAATCAAGTCCCCGGCAACGGCGCCATTTTGCAGACGTGTTATCGTGAGTGGTTAGGACTGGTGAAATTAAAATAAAAGAAAAGAAATTAAAACTCAAAATAAACGTCGGGCTGCAAACAAATCCCGGTCGTGGTAGTATAGTAAAGTGTAAGCGACCGGATATCGAACCGTGGGACTTATAGTGAAATAAGTAGTACCTAAGCTTGTCACAAAAGGGGGGAGTTAATTGACTTGTTTTTGAAAAGTAAATAACAGATTAATTTAGTGAAATGAAGATGAATTAAACAGAACTCTGGGTTTAGGTTATTATGATCTGATTAGTTATGCTATCTCTACCGGTTTAATATAATAGTTTGGCAAGATTCCTGTTATTATCTTAAGGTCCGATGAAAACTCATAAGAACTCGTTTACCTGAAAATGCAAGGTCCGATGAAAACTCAAGCAAAATACGTGTAAACGGCAGAGGAGTGTGAGGAATTTTATTCTTGCAACTGAGTACTAACTTATCCGATGAAAATAAGTTTCCTACAGTTTTACGGCTTAATTAACCTATCTGTTTGTCACCGATCAGATTAGAAACAGATTTAGTAAAGCTTTTTAATAAATTGATGAAATTTATTAAAAAGGGAGAGAGACAAAACTTTAATCGTAACAAACTGAATTTATTTTAACCGGTAGAAATATAGATTACACAACTAAACAAACCATAATTAAACCTTCGCCCGGAGTAAATCCTCCTTAGCCTGACATATTAACTGGTAATATGTCAGACAGAGGTTGGACGTAATATTAATGCGGAGGTGTGGATGGTGAATGGAGAAATGGAGAGAACGAAGAATGAAGCGGGTACGTAGGATATTGTATGTGGAATGAGTGATTTGGAGTGTTTGAGTTCTGGGGAATCGAATGTGTGTTGTGGTGTACGGGAGAGAATGAATGGAAGTGAATGGTAACTGTGGTGAGCGATGGTCTGATTTTCTGGTTTTCTCCGTACGTCTGTTTAAGGTTGTAGGTGCTGGGTTTATATAGAGGAAGGGAAGAGGCAGATCTGGAGTGGAAGAATTGATTGCAGACTGATTGCTCATTAATTGCAGGGGACAGAGCTGAACATACGCGTGAGGGAATTAAGGTAGGCGCTGCTCGGAGTAGATGGATATGGCAGAAGCAAGTTGCAGACAGTGGGCGAGGAAGAAAACTGTCGCGTCTGATTTTTAGTCACGTCCGCCCCTGTGTCCGTCTGTTATTATGCGGACGAAAATGGAGTTCTGTGTTGTCCTCGTTGGCGTCCGCATAGATTTGGGCGGACGCGTTGTGTCCTCGTTGGCGTCCGCATAGAATGGGGCGGACAAGGCTTGTCCTCATGGGCGTCCGCGTGGCTGTCCGCGTAGAATGGTCTTGTCCGCATGGCTGTCCTCGCTTGTGTCCTCGTTGTTTTGGGCGGACGCTCATGCGGACACCATGCGGACACAAACTTTGACCGGCTCTAGATTCTTCGTTTGGACTCCGTTTTTCGAGCCGTCTGCGCCTATGCGTTCGTCTCTTCGTGTACTTTGCTCCTAGATTGGTTTTTCCTCATGTTTAAACCAATAAATTTGTGAGATAATCAATAAAACATAAACTAGAGGAAAAACATACGATAAGTGAGAAATGAGCAGAAAAGTGCTGATATAATATATGAAATACACCTATAAAACATGCTCATTTAAACACTTATCAGTAGGCAAAAGTTTACCACTTGGAGTCCTAAGACAAGTGTTAGGAATTTTTGTAAGAAATTGAGTACAAGATCAAAGAGTTAGATAATGAGTTGAACAATGATGTAGAAGGGTTGTAAAAGTGTCAAAATGATGTTAGAACATACTAGGAAACTTGTGGAAGAGTTTTGAACAAGATAGACATTTTAGGAAATGGTTCTGCAGTCGACTGACCCAGGGGACTGACCCTGGCTGGGTCGGTCAGACTGAAATAAACCAACCCAGAATGCTTCTACATTCGACCGACCCAGGGGACCGACCCTGTCTGGGTCGGTCGGGCTAAAACAGTTGAACCAGAATGCTTCTGCATTTGACCGACCCAGGGGACCAACCCTGTCTGGGTCGGTCGGGCTGAAATTGTTAACCCGGATGCTCTCTGCATCCGACCAACCCAGGGGACCGACCCAGGGTTGGGTCGGTCGGGCCTTATAAAAAAAATGTGGCATTAGTAGTAAACCCTAGTGAGTGTAATGAGGGTGATCAAGTGTGAGTTTAAATGAGAAAGTATATGATAAGATTATGCAAAGTAGTTAGTTAATCGGAAATCAAATATGATAATTAACTGACATGACTAATTATGAATAGAGCTGCATTTGGTGGTCAACGAACGCAGCAGGGACCATAGTATGGCTTTCTTGCAGTCTGTTTGCTACCGGTTTACACCGGCTTGTGTGTTTGTTTGTTTTCTGGATGTTACGACTTTATAAGATTAAAAGCATGAAAAGATTTTACAGCTATTGTTTTATTGTGACGTGTATGTCCTGTTACCGTCTAACCTCGAATACGTGCTAACCCGTTAGCTAACCAACGCTAGGATCACGTAAGAGAATGGTATACGGTTTTAAAGACCCAACTTACGGAACGTTCTAACTACGGCTATCTGTGTGTTAATTGTGAGTAGTATTGTTCTTACGTGCCTTATCTCCCTTGTGTGCCTAACTAGGCTTGAACACTTACGGTTTGAAACGGTATGTTAAATTTCATCAACGGAACTTCTAACAAGTGTATAACCGGGGGTGAGGAATCCGGGTGTCCGGTCACGCGTATATGTCGGGTGTCAATATTTGGATCAGATTCGACTCTCTCCATGTTTGATTGTTTTTCCTTCTTGGATTACAATCTCCCACAAGTCTAATTGTATGGCTTTCCTACCTTGACTTAAGTTCGGGGGTAGGGGGAATTTATGTACGGTGTGATTGGATCACTACATCTAACACATCTTGGGGTAAGTTAAACGTTCAACAAACCGAACGGTAACAAGTTATGTAATGGGCTTAATATTAGAATGGAAACATTCTCCAGGCTCAACCAAATTTGGCTAACTTTTATTTGGTTCGTTTCCTCAAGCGATTCGTTCCCATTTATGTTATGTGTATGTTGTTGCTATGCAATAAATGTTGCTATGTTTATGTATGTTGTTTGTTAAAATGAACTCCATGTCATTATGAGAATTAGTTGTGTGCATCCCGGTAGCCGACGGGCTGCACGTTAATTATACCAGCCAAGGGTTGCTGAGTCCTTCGGGGCACCATATTTTATTTACAGGATGAGGATCAAAGAAGAGGAGTCGCTTTAGTTCCGATGTGCAAAGAAATACTTTTGTTAGTTTTGGATAGTGAACCCGAGTTGCGCCTGTGCGCTCGTGGATATATATACTTGATGGAGTTAGAATGGAATGGTGATTTTGTATATTTACACTTGGTATAGTTGGTTTAGTAGTATGTGAAGGATTTGTAACTAGTGCTCGGGAGTCTGTGTCCATCAGACGGATACAACTTGTACGAATTAGCCTTGTTATCCACGTGGGTGGCTAACGGCATGTAACACCGTCCTTTTTGTTAGTGTTTATGTTATGGTTTTCTGCTGCGATTACTGTTAATTGTTTGAGTTTACAGTTTTGGTGTTACAGATTGCTTTAGAAAAATAGTGAAATTGAATCATAATGTTTCTTGTAACACCCCTACTGGCTACTCGTGAAATCACCATAATCACCATCTCGGTATAACATATCTAAACTTAATTTAATAATACAACATTAAAATACAACAAACATTAACTCGGGTGCTAACGTCATTACTCACCCATGTGAGTAATGAAGCATACAACTACCATATACAACATAACCACTGTGATGACAGAGATAGAAAACCAATATGTATAATACGTCCTTCCATAACCATATCCGTACAAGTGAGGAAACTAATTAATCTCAAAACGCAATACAACTGTGGTATATAATGTAATACAAATCCATAAGTGTGATAACAAAATACCGCTAACTACCTAAACGCATCCCACACTTCGGGTTTGGTCTTGATCAAGTCCCTATAAAATGTTGTCGTATAGGCTCATCAAAAAGCTGAATATGCTAAAGCATGATCCTAGAACCCTTTAGATGGCTTAAGTCATTTGGCCATCTTAACATGCAGTTCATGTTCATGCTGTTCCGGTTTACAAGTATATAATAAGATGTTGTGCAAAATAGTAGTGAAACTATCTTGCTAACTAATGGGCAGTGAACCCAGTAATTGTAGTCCAACAAGGTCGTATCCACAGGGAATTCGTAACTATCTAATCAATTATAAGTTTAGTGTTTATGCAAGAATATAAACAAAAGTGCATATATGTAAATTGGGGGTTTGGGAGGGGGGTTGGTTATGATAGGAGAAATAAAATAAAAGCAATAAAACTAAACTAACTAATCTTGGATAGGTGTAGCTTGGGATAGGAAATTGCACCCACAACCCTTTACTACCAATTGCCGAATCTTCGCTAAATAGCTAAACAACGGGAATTTAATTAATAGCCAAATCTTGATCTATTAATTCTAACCAATTTAGACGGAAACCGACTGTTAGTTCGAGTCTCCAATTCAATCAGAAGCATTAAGCACAGATCTACCCTAAGTTGCAATGAGAACCTCATCTCAAAAACAGTGAAAATAGGCTAATAATGATTTAGTCTCAACGGTATAGATTTCTATTCCGGAAACCCGTCCATAGAAATCCACACTAATGCTAAACTAATAGGTGATATCAAACCAACCAATTTAACAAAATGACAATTAATTAGAGCAAATCCCCAAATTAACAAAGACAAGCTCAAAGACCATAATCACTCAATAATCATCTTCAATTAAGAACAAGAACTAAAATATAGCATAAATATCAATCCAAGATTCAACAATGAAGTTTAGGGGATTTGGGGCAAAATCCAAATCCCGAGCTACAAGTGAGTCAAGTCTCCATCAAAGCACAAATAAGAAAAAAGGGAGAAGAGATCACCATGAATAAGGTTGGAGAAGAGCTTCAATGGTGAGGGGGATCTTCCTCTTCCTTTCCCTCTTCTTCTTCCTTTCTTCTTCTTCTTCCTCTCTTCTTTTCTTTGTGTCGCTAGTGTGCCCCCGGCTCGACCTGCCCTCTCTCCCCATCTTTTATGTGTTTTAAAACACGTCTTTACTGCTTCTGGGAGTGGTCCGGGTTTGTAAACCCGGACACAAACCTGGACTAGGGTGAAAAATGGGCAAAAACTGTGTTCTAGGAGTGCTCCGGGTTTGTAAACCCGAACACAAACCCGGATCAGGGTGAAAAATAGGCAGAAAGTGTGTTCAGGGAGTGGTCCGAGTTTGTAAATCCGGACACAAACCCGGACCAGGCTTCCAAAAAACAACTTCAACTTGTTTCTGCTTCAATTTCTCGTTTTAGCTCTGATTTTGGATTCGTTTGCGCTCATGCGTTCGTCTCTTCGTCTACTTTATTTCTAGCTATGTTATTCCTCTTGTTTCAGTAGTAATTGCGTAAAACACTAATAAAACATAAAAGTAGGGGAAAACTAGCTAGAGTGGAGAAATGAGCATGAAAAGTGTTGATAAAACATATGAAATACACCTCTAAAATATGCTCATTTAGACACTCATCACACCCCCCCCCCCCCCACACTTACCTTTTTGCTTATCCTCAAGCAAAACCAAGCCTCTAAACAAGTAAGGAATGCTCAAGACTAACAAATAGTAACATGAATTGTAGGATAGGAGAAGAAGCAAAAAGTGATTAAAACTTTTGAGGAGTGTGAGCCATCTCTTAGTGGTGGCATGGGTGTGCTTAGGGCAAAACAAAATCTAAGGTTTAGGGTATGATCCAAAGTGCTTCAACGTTCTAAAGATTATGTGGCTTGGAGAGCTTTACCATGGCCAACTTCTTTCAAGAATGGGCATTGAGAAGAAAACAAAAGGAAAAAAAGATTTATGCATTTGTTTCCCTTTTGCATAAGAGATGAGAAGATAAAATTTTGGCATCAAGCCTTTGCATTTAAGAATACTCAACTCTCATTGTTGGTTACCAATGGCATCTCACAAGTCCCTTAAAGGATTTTTACAAAGAAGCACCCCTTAGCAATCCTTAAAAGAGAAGACAGAAAGAACCCCTAAGCAATAAAAATCTAACCATTCAAGATCATTTGGTCACACCACATGGAAAATGCTCCTCAAAAGCAATTAAAAAGAAAAATTTGAGCATTTATCCCACAATTCATAACATTATTTGTTCTTAATGAGAACAACTCACAACACACAAGGGTCCAAGTTTTTGATTTTGGACAACCGTAAGATAAGCAGAGAGATTAAGCATTTAAGCACACAAATTCACTGAAATGGTCACTCCCCCACACTTAATTTCAACAATGTCTTCATTGTTAACCAAAAAAAACGGGGAAGGTTTCAGAAGACCTTTTTAGGAAGCAGACAAAAGAGAAAACACATGGGGCACAAGCAAGCATTATAGCACAAAAGCTATCCCAGCAGAAGAATTCCTTAAAATCAAAATGACGGAGAATTGAGAGACACAAAATTAAAATAAACTAGTACTCTCCTGGGATTGTTTTTGCTTGCATTGAAGGAACTTCCCCACACTTGAGTTTTAGCCTCAGTTAGCGTAGCTTGGTTGCGGTGTGGACGTTAAGTTGCACCTGCATAAAACACTAGAAGCAACCAACTACAAACGGGGTTAAAAGTTTGTAAAAATAAAATCAAAGGAGAACTTGACAAATTAAAATAAATGAAGATGAAATAAAATCATCTAGGTTGTCTCCCGGAAGTTGTCCATCTTTAAGGTCTTTGGCTAGACCATACCACATTGAAGTCCTCCGGGATCAAAAATGAATGTTGAAGTGGGCTTCAACGGGTGGGTTGGCGGGCATCATTTTTCTTTGAAGAACAGCCTAGATTTTTTGGTTGATGACCCTTGGTGCGAGAATCATTTAGTGGTGGAGCCTTCTCTTCGAAATCAAGGATGAAGACATCCTTATCTTCATTGAGCGATGCAGGGAGAACTCCGGGGCGGACTTTGTCTTCTATCACTGGTCTGGAATCAAAGGGGAAAATGGCTCCTTACTTAGCGGGTGGACTTTATGCTTCAACCTTACATCATTGTTACACAGATGGGGAAGGCCTTGATCCTCCAAGTGAAAATCAAAGATAGATGGCTCCTCCTCCTCCTTAGCTTCGAAGATGTAGTAATCCTCGTCATTGGGGTGAGGCTCATAGGAAAAGCCTTGATGGACATCAACTTCAGAGGAGGATGACTCCTTGAAGTCGATGGTGGCACTCTCTTCTGATGACTCGGAGGGAGGCGATGAATCCTCCTTCTTAAAGTTGAGAATGTAAGCATCTTCAATGTCTTGGTTAAGCACATGGGGGAAGCTCTGGAATAATCAACTTCAGAGGGAGCAAAGGACTCCGTGAAGTCAAAGTGGGGACTCTCCTCTAATGGGTCATCTTTAAAATCAAGTTGGTGGTTGAATGGACGTTGGAGTTTTTTATTCGAACGAGGGAGGAGTAGGAGAGTAGCTCAAGTCCTCAGCAGGTTGCTTCTCTTCATGAACCATTTGCGCTTAAGATATGGATTATTTGATTTCCATGATATCTGAACGCTGTAGTTAATGGGTCTATGTTGAAGGTGTTTTGCTTAGTCGGCTGCTGCATCTCATGAACCTTTTCGCTCTCAGGTGGTTGCTCCATTTGAGCTGACTGAGCTTGATAGTTCGTGTTGAAGGCGTGTAAAATTGACCAGAGCTCCTCCATACTGGGGGAATCAGCCTTTATTGTGATCTCAAAACAATGAGATCTCTCAAGGTCTCCTCCATACTCTCGGCACACAAAGATGAGGTTAGGCTTGGAAGATGACTTGAAATCCTCCAAGAGATCTCTGAATTCAGCCATTGAGACTGAACATTGGGGACTTTCATGGTACTTTTCGCACCTTTGACATACACTCTAATGATTGGTGTTCTACTCGGTGTAGTCGCCAAAGCAACCTCTTGCTGGGGGAGTGACAACTGATTTTTCAGTTTTCCATGAGAGCTCTCAGTTCTGACATTATTGTCGGACAACGGGGGCTCTCGTGATATTCTCCACACCTCTGACATATATCACATTGACTATAGTTCTCTGCGCCATAGGAGTAACCATACCAACCTCCTGCTTGATCATAGTGATCATCCATCAGAATTAAGTACCTAAGAATAAGGGAAAACAAAAATTTATACACAAAAGGGGCAAATAAAGGAAATGAAAATTTACACAAAAACTAAACAGATAATAAATCAGATAGTTGGACCGAAGTCCCCGGCAACGGTGCCAAAAACTTGTTGTGCAAAATAGTAGTGAAACTATCTTGCTAACTAATGGGTAGTGAACCAAGAATATAAACAAAAGTGCATAAATGTAAATTGGGGTTTTTTTTTGGGGAGGGGGGTTTGGTTATGATAAGAGAAATAAAATAAAAGCAAAAAACTAAACTAACGAATCTTGGATAGGTGTAGCTTGGGATAGGAAATTGCACCCACAACCCTTTACTACCATTTGCCGAATCTTCACTAAATAGCTAAACAACGGGAATTTAATTAATATCCAAATCTTGATCTATTAATTCTAACCAATTTAGATGGAAACCGACTGTTAGTTTGTATCTCCATTTCAATCAGAAGCATTAAGCACAGATCTACCCTAAGTTGCAATGAGAACCTCATCTCAAAAACAGTGAAAATAGGCTAATAATGATTTAGTCCCAACGGTATAGATTTCTATTTCCGGAAACCCGTCCATAGAAATCCACACTAATGCTAAACTAATAGGTGATATCAAACCAACCAATTTAACAAAATGACAATTAATTAGAGCAAACCCTAAGCAAATCCCCAAATTAACAAAGACAAGCTCAAAGACCATAATCCTTCAATAATCATCTTCAATTAAGAACAAGGACTATAATATAGCATAAATATCAATCCAAGATTCAACAATGGAGTTTAGGGGATTTGGGGCAAAATCCAAATCCCTAACTACAAGTGAGTCAAGTCTCCATTAAAGCAAATAAGAAAAAGGAAGAAGAGATCGCCATGAATAAGGTTGGAGAAGAGCTTCAATGGTGAGGGGGATCTTCCTCTTCCTTTCCCTCTTCTTCTTCCTTTCTTCTTCTTCTTCCTTTCTTCTTCTTCTTCTTCTAGTGTGCCCCCGGCTCAACCTCCCCTCTCTCCCCTTCTTTTATGTGTTTTAAAACGCGTCTTTACTACTTCTGGGAGTAGTCCGGTTTTGTAAACCCGGACCAGGGTGAAAAATGGGCAGAAACTGTGTTCTAGGAGTGGTCAGGGTGAAAAATAGGCAGAAAGTGTGTTCAGGGAGTGGTCCGAGTTTGTAAATCCGGACACAAACCCGGACCAGGCTTCCAGAAAAAAACTTCAACTTGTTTCTGCTCCAGTTTCTCGTTTTAGCTCCGATTTTGGATTCGTTTGGCCTACACTTTTGTCTCTTCGTCTACTTTATTTCTAGCTATTTTATTCCTCCCGTTTCAGTAGTAATTGAGTAAAAAACCAATAAAACATAAAAGTAGGGGAAAACTAGCTAGAGTGGAGAAATGAGCATGAAAAGTGTTGATAAAACATATGAAATGTGTAAATGTTAGATTTTAAACACACAATCCATCCAATATATTCACAACAATTCACAAACAAATCATCCACATAACAATAAAAGAATAATTGAATTATGAACGAGAGTCATTTTCTTATGAACAGTACTCATTACTCGGCCTTCAAGGCCCCAACGTTCGTTATCCAGATTTATAAGGGATATTGAAATCTCGCACTACGGTATATGTGATACTCGTAGGAGCATCCGTTTTTCCATTACACTTTTCTTATGTTGGGTGTCATGTTAGGACAATCCCTTATAATTATAATGTGTATTAAGTTTGGACAGTCGTCCTATGTGCACCAACAGTAGTGCTCTCTGGCCGATGATCTGAAGATCTCTGGACTTCCTCTGTGCCTAATAAAGGCATCCTTAAAAGGTCGTAGCCATGTACCAACATCAGGTACCATATGACCAATGATCCTGTCGGGCTCATCGAATTTTCCTCAACGAAAGGATTCCAAGTCTGGAAATCCTCTCTCGTGATCACACTGCGCAACCAGCTAGTCCGTATACTATCCTAGATTTCCCCTTTTACCATATACCAATTCTCACCATGTGATTAAGTGGCTTAATCAATTAACTTAAGATCTACTCTTAGGTTATGGAGAATACAATTTCATTTGGTTGCCATATAGGTCTTACACAATACCTAGAAGTAGTCTAGGTCATATTCATGTTCGAGTCCATGCTCTAGAGATTGGTGATACCGAATCTCTTTCCTAAGTTTTACACTTAGATTGATTAGGAATATATATTGTTCATTGAACTATAATAAGTAATTAGTTTCCTAATCTTGCTCGTATTTAAAGTCGAGTGGTAATCGGTACCACTTTAGTCCGATAGACGTTGGCGCACGCTTTAAAAAGTTTGACAATCGAGCAAATTAAACCACATAAACACATGCATATATCACACATATCACTCTTATGAAATTACCCTAGGAAACCCTCGGGATGATCAGACCACACAGTAACATACCATACACCCAACGGTGAGAAAAGAGAGAGATGCCCGACCCCGCAACTGTCCTCAGCAATCCGACCTCTACATATTACGATTTGGAATATATGCATAACACTAAGTGTTAATCCCTATGCTCTTAATTTGACTCGGTATCCCCGAATAAACGCTAATTCCCGCAGTAATTAACGCTAATCCCCGTAGTAATTAACGTCTTCTGTTAGTTACTATTACTCGGGTTGCGAATGTGTTCGGGATTAGTTAAAAATGTTCTCTAATTATAGTACGAGGATAATATAGTATTAATTTACTACGTAGAATTTATTCCAAACAGCCCACTCCATTTTGATTAGGCTATTATATATTTATATATACATACAACAATATAGTTTATTACCATATGTTATAATTGACCTTATAGTATTACTTAACTTTAAACTCTCATTTATATTATGAGTTGGTCAACTTGACCCTCTCTGGTCAATCAGGTTGACTTGGCCAATTGGGTTAACTTGGTCAATGTATCCAAGCCAATGTGTTGATATAATTCATATTATAATGCCTTGAATTATATAACTGATTATTTATTCAATCTTTTAGGTAGCATTCGGCATGCTCAAAATGAGCATAGATGGACAGCATAAATGTACCAGCATACGCTGTTTTGGACTCATTTATTTGTTTTTGTTGTTCGGCTAAAAGAGCATAAATATCAGCATAAATGTCAGCATAAATGCCCGAAGCAAAAGCTACTTTTTCGTTTCCGTGCTTTCACTTCTGCTTCTTTACTAACTTCATAATGCAATTACTGTGACTATTGATTTAAAAAAAACATTTTTTACAAGTTACTATATTTGTTACAAATTACATAATGCTTCAAATAATTTATAAAAAATAGTACTACTTCTTTATCTAAATTAAAAAAAAACACATTAATAATACAAAGCTACAATATATTATTTGTAATACAACATAGATTAATAAAATTAAAAAAACAATAAATATACACATTTGTTGATATATAAATTAAAATATTAAAAAAGTATATAGAAATATTAATGTATATAAATTTATTAACATACAAAGTTACAAAAATATTATATATTATTAAAAGTTACAATTTCACTAAATAAATTCACATAACATTATTAAAAAATTTGAAACGCTTGTTCTTTTTTTTTACGCTTTTATATTTGTAAGAATTATAAAATTTAGATAATAACACTATATTGTTTAGAAGTTACAAGTTTTGCTTAAATAATAAAAACTAAAATTTTATTGGTTATATAAATACTTTTATTTTCTTTGGTTTCTCAAGTTTTTTATTGTAAATTAAATACTTAGAGTAATATATTGTTTGTGAATTTTTCTATTTATTTTTACTAACAAAATAAAGTTACTTAGTGTAATATAATAAATTTTAACTGTAATACGAAAACGGTAAACACACTACATATAACTAACTTAACCTAACATGCTGCATATATACCACACCGCCAAACAACAGTTTTCAAAACAGATGCATTTATGCCAGCGCAAACCTGCTAGCAAATATGTTGCATTTATGTCAGCGCAAACCTGCTAGCAAATATGTTGCATTTATGCCAGCGCAAACCTGCTGCCAAATATGCTGCATTTATGCTGCCAAAACAGCCATGCCGAACAAAGCCTTAAACCTTAACATTAGATCTTTACATCTAATGTTTATATAATAAAGTTGCCCACTTTATCTCATCCTACACTTTATTTTATATGATTATGCAATCATATTATATAATCTACCTCACTCCATACATTTACATCCATCCTTATGAATTATAAAATTCATTATATAAATGATATTCCTTATGATTTCATGTGAAACAATTTATTTATATTATTTGTGCTATTTTCACATATCAACATTAAGATTATAATCCTAATGTTATACAATGTTATACCATACATTATATTAATATCCAAACTTTACTAAGCTCCCACCTAATCTTATAATTTCTATTTCCCAAAATATTCTCATTTTTTATGTGAACTATATAATTCCTCACCTTATATTCATTTCCTCCTTAATGAATATTAATACATTTCATTTGTTGTAACACTTATATCATTCTCCACCATATACTAAAATTCACCCCCCTCTAATTCCTAAATCACAATCTTACCACACTAAGTTTTATAATGTTACATTTATATTCCACATATCATATGTTTTGATATTTATACTCTTATATTTTTTTTAACCCAAAGTTTCTCCACATTTAATAATAACCAAACAACCCTTTACTGTCATGTATTTATTTACCTCACCACATACTTTTCCTAAATTACACAATGGCCCACATTATTTCCTAAACTTTATAATGTCATCCTTAAACTATATATTATACAATATCATCAATTTAACTCCAAAATTTCCAGAATATCTCCTAACAGCCCGTGGACTGTTTTTAAATCATTTTCACCCCTAACTTTTGGTAATTACAAAATGACCCCATATAAGTTTTCGAAACTTACAATTTATTCCTAAACACCTTTAAAATTCCTATTTGAATTATTCTCTCATCTAATTTGGTCAACATCCTTAACATAGTCAAGGTTGACCTCCAATATACCACCTTGACCATAAATTTCCATAAATTACAAATTGACCCCAGATTTTTCCTAGAATTTCCATTTAAGCCCTTAACTTTATAAAAACTTATATTTTTCATCTAAACCCAAATGAAGGCCTACTTTTGGCTATATATCATTTTAACACCCTAAATTTTATTTAATGACACTCAACCACCCATACTTTGCCCCTTTGTTCACTAGAACATTTATTAAGTTTATAATTACTTTTAAAACCTATTTTTAACCTTATACTTAATTTAATTACCACTAAATTCGTAGGTATTTTATCCTCCATATTTTCAGGTGATTAAACTCACCAAATACCCCCCTTAGTAGCATGTTTTCTCACCATACTTTATACTAACCAAATACTTAAATTTTAAAGCATAAAAAGCCTTAAATAACATAATATAAAGGCCGAAATATATGGCCTTATTAACACCTAAAAATATAACATACAAATGACATAAAATACTCCAAAGGACATATTTGTCATGGATTTTTACATGTTATACCCAGAAATTTTTTATAATTTCACTTTAACCCCTTTAATTTATATTTATGACATTATAAGTCATTATACACCAAGGTAACTTAGCCAAATGAGTTACCAAAAATTTTAAGTTCATTCATAAGTTAAACTAACCCATTGTAACCACCATAGTCTCGGCCTTATTTGTTTGAACATTAATAAGTACTTTAAAGCTTAAAGATGTGATTTAAGCTTAACTTACATGTTTAAGGCTCCAAAATCGGTCCTTCTCACCACCACCTCACGACACTATATTAAGAATAAGCTTGGGTTAGATTCTTGCCCAAAAAATAAGCTTAAACATGCTTAAGGAGTTCTTATGACTTAGTTAAATCACTTACCCTCCAAGAGTTAATTTTTCAAGTTGTTTTCCACCTCCTTGGTCAAGGTCAGCTCTAAAAATTTTAAGACTCATTCGGTCATGAATGGAGCATGGAAGAAAAGATCAAGTTAGGATCTTTTAAATAGCTTAACAAGATAAGGAATCTTAAGGCATTAAAATGAGCTTAAGATGATTAGCATTACCTTTGTGTTCAAAGGTGATCTTGGCTTCAAAATATCATACAACTAAAGAGGGATATTTAGGAGTTAGATCTCTTGTATATCTAAGGATATAAGGTAGATTTAAGTACATAGACTCCTTAAAAATGACTTACTCTTGAATCCTTTTGGAAGATGATTCCTTGGTGAAATTTTGCCCAACAAAAGGAGATAGAACATCCTTCATTTCAAGCATGAAAAGATGAAGAAAATGGGTATTAGAAATCATGATTCTCGTCTATAAAAATTAGAAAGGAAAAGATGATTCTTAAGGTACGATTTTATACCTTAAGCTTGAAAAGATCATCCTTGCTCCATGGTTTGTTTAATGCCAAAATTTTAGCTCCAATAACACTTGATTTTGAGCTAGGTTGCTGAAGGAAAGATCTTGGAATGATCTCTTCGATGATTTGAAGTGAAAAGGAGAAGATTTTGAGGTATTTTGATGTGTGAGATCAAAACACCATTAGTATTCTTGGTTTTCTTGATGGTATCCAGAACAAGAACAAAGATAAGAAGATGAAGGTGAAGATAGGAGAAGTACACATCAGTAGGAGAGAGGAGGGAGCAAAGAAGGTAAGATATTTTTACTTTTCTTAAGTGTAAAGTAAGATAATGGCTAGTTTTTCTTATTTTACTCTTATGTAAGGAGAAGTGATGACTATACTAGGTGAGTCACCATGAAGCTTATGCCTTACTTAGATATTTTAGGGCTGCCATTTGACCATTGACCAAGCTAGAAAAGATTAAGGCCTTGTTTGGCACTATTTGGGTACTATTCATAAATCATTGCCATATTTTTTATTTTTTTAATTCTTTGAATTAGGCTTCCTAATGTGATAAAATATATTACACATGTTGATTAAGGTGTATACAAGCCTAATCAATCACCCAAAGTCAATTTCGAGACACATTTATAAAAATGTGTCTTAAGGAGTTTTAAGACTCCCTTTTGTGTTTTAACTCATTTTTGAGTTTGAATTTCTTTGGTAATGGTTTTATCTTGTTAATAACTTATATATAAGGTTTAGGAATCCACTTGGGACCCTAATTCAGTGTTCAATCCTTAAGGCTTCTTAGGGCACATTTTTGCCCTAAGTGGTTTTAAAGTATAATTTTGATTGTTTGTGATCTTGGATTGTTCCTTAATAATGTTAACTCACATTTTAGCCTTAATATATCATCATTATATTTTTTAATCATCATTATTAAGTTAGGGGTATTTCATTTCTAGTTCCAATTTCCTCATATATTATCCAATTCTTTTGTAAGATGACAGCTGATAGCTTATGATACTTGTTAGTTGAAGTTAGAAAAAAGTAAAGAGAATAAGTATGTAAAAAAACTAGAAAATTAATATGACAATTGATGAGATGAACTCATTTCCATAAGCCTACAAACGAATGACACAATGATAAGAAATAATTTGACAGTTATTGATTGATGATTTAGTTCTAACCTTTCCTAATTTCTTTCAATGTATCTCTTTATAAACCAAACGCCCAATAAAATTAATTTTGTGAGTCGTATACCAAACACAACTTTACTATGTTAATGGCGCCATTTGCTAGATAGTCATTTTGTTTCATTAGGATTAACCATAGTAATGCCACTCACTAACTTATCACACTGAAATGATGTACTACACGTGACTAGTAGGCATGACAATTATTAACAGGTGCCCGCATCACACGATCAACTAACCCACCAAAACGGGTGAAAATGGGTGATGGGTGAAACGGGTGCGGGTGACAAGTCGGTTCAGGAGACAGTTTTCCACCCACACCCGAATGAATTTAATTTTAAAATATTAAAAAAATTGAAGAAATTTATACATTGCATTCTCTTCGTGCATGGTAATTTTGCAACCCTAACTGGTGACAAGAAGCACACATGCTATGCGCCTCTGTTCATTCTCTTCACTCGCGGTAATTTTACAACCTTAACTGGTGAACAAGGAACATACATGCTCTACCTCTGTTCATTCTCTTCACGCACGGTAATTTTACAACTCTAACTGATGAACAAGGAACATACATGCTCCGCGCCTCTGGTCATTTTCTTCACTTTCGGTAATTTTGCAACCCTAACTGGTGAACAAGGAACATACACGCTCTTCGCCTCTGTTCATGCTCTTTACTTCAGTAATTTTGCAACCCTAACTGGCAAACAAGGAACGTACATGCTTTGCCTTTGTTCATTCTCTTCACTCACGGTAATTTTGCAACCCTAACTGGCGAACAAGGAACATACATGCTTTGCACCTCTATTCATTCTCTTCACTCACGGTAATTTGGCAACCCTAACTGGCGAACAAGGAACATACATGTTCTGCGCCTCTGTTCATTCTCTTCACTCATGGTAATTTTACAAGCTTGAGAACAAGAAATATACATGCCCTACGCCTCTGTTCATTCTCTTCTTACTGAGAACCCGTGGTTGATGGTGAAACAGGTGCGGGTGTTGAAATTTTGAATGACGGATCAAGTCAGGTGGCGCGGGTGAAAATGGGTGACGGGTACGATGGAGCATCAAACAACCCAAACCCGACCCGTTGTCAGTGGCGGACCTAGACTTTAAAATCTGTGGGGGGCACTTTTCATCGAATAACAATCTGTAAACCAAATATTAAAATTTAATTTTATAACAATATTTAATATTTAAATTACAATTACTCTATATGAGTCTTTATCAATTGACAATAATATTTTTGTTAATGAACTTATAATATATTTTACTCTACATAAGTGTTTAGATTATCACCTACTAATTCATCTCCCATTTGAATATATTTCATGAGTGAGGATGCTCTTTTAACTGTAGTTGTACTAACTTATAGTATTAACCCAAGTTTTGAACATGCACTATTTTGAATGCTAAAACATTATATTTTGGTTACACTATTCAATTATCTAACATTAATTATTTATTTTTCCTATATAAAAACACATATATACTTGTATTTATTCAAAAACTTGTGGGGGCACGTACACTACTTTGTATAAAGGAAATTTTAAAGTCGAGAAAAGGAATTCCATCTAGTCATTTGTATAAAGGGAATCCATCTATAATCTAGTGTGCATCGAGATGTAGTAGTTTCTGTTAATTTATCTGTGCAGAGGCACAAACAAAAGAAGAGAATGAAGAATAACGTAGAGTATGTATTCTCCTTGATCGCTAGTTAGGGTTGCAACTTATCGTTTGATTCACAAGGTGCGATAGAAAAAATCTAAAACTTTTATTGTTCAAATCGCCAGAGAGAAGAAGGCAAGTTCAAGTATATTATCGGCTTCAGAATGACCTGCCCGTCTTCAATCTGGTGTGTAGTGAGATTTAGCAGTTCCATTGTTTTATCTCTGTAGAGGTACAAGCAGAAGAAAAGAAAGAAGAATGACGAGTATGTATGTTCGTTGTTCGCCGGTTAGAGTTGCAAACTGCTAGTGAGTGAAGAGTAAAGGGGGACGACAGAGAGAGCTAAGGACTGACGAAGGAAAGCGGTAAAAGAAAGATATGGCATGGAAAATAGCTTTTTTGTAGTGTATAATTAATAAATACTATATTTCTTATTTATATTTAGATATTTTATTTAATTTTAATTATTAAAACATACAATTATTAAATAGATTTTGTTGTATTTTAGATTTCGAGTAAAATTATATATTAACAATGTACATAAAAAAATATTTCATATTTATACCCTAAATTTATATAGTTTCTTGTATTTTAAATTTTGAATAAAATAATAACTTTAAGTATTAAATATAATTATAACATAAATGTTAAGTTAATATAAGAAGTTTAAGAGACTAATCTAACACTACTCTCGCTAAATGAATTATTAAGTTTAAAGTAGTTTGGTACATAAGGTTAAAATGATTTTTTTTCTTCATATATGTAAATTAGCGTTCGATTTTTTGTCAGACACTAATATCGGATGTTAATCTGCGTCCGGTATGTCCAATATAATTCTAGACACAATTCATTTGTCCAGTTATTATTGGACGCTAATATCGGATACTAACCTGCGTCCAGCTGGTGACCAAAATCAATTTAGACGCAATCCAGTGTCCAACAGAAAATCAGATGCTAATATCTGACGCTAATACAAAAATAGCATCTGCTTCTTAATCGGATGCTAATTTCGAACGCTAAATGAAAAGAGAATTCACCGTTTCATTGATTGCTCCATGAGTACAAGTCAATTACAACTGCTATATATATGTTATTTACATGAAACTATAATGTGGTAAAGTGAATCTTTACAATAGGGCCACTAAGTAACAATGGGCTAGAGAATGACTTATGTATGGGCCTTGTCTATATTACTCTTGTATCCCCCCTGCCGCTGGAAGCATCGGTGAGCTGAATCTGAGAGTGAAGCAGATGAAAGTGATGAGCACGTAGTGGTTTAGTAAGGAGATTAGCCACTTGTTCATTTCTAGAGAGGAACTGAACCTTCAAAGCTTTGAAAGACACCCGTTCACGAACAAAGTGAATATCGAAGCCAACATGCTTAGTGAAAATGTGCAGGACCGGATTGGCAGCAAGATACGTAGCCCCAAGGTTGTCACACCAAATGATAGGTGATTGGCGAAGACAGACGTGAAGGTCACACAATAGATTTTGGATCCAGATTAACTCTGATGCAGTAGACAACCACCCGATACTCAGCCTTAGTAGATGAGCGAGCCACAGTATTTTGCTTCTTGGATATCCAAGAAATAAGAGCAGATCCAATGTAGATGGCATAGGTTGTGGTAGATCGTCTATCATCGTGGAAAGTTCCTTAATCAACATCAACAAAACCAGTAGGGGGCAGGGTAGAATTGCGAGAAATGAAAAAATGAAGGTGTTTGGTTCTATTAAGTAACGAATGATCCGTTAAAGAGCAGACAAGTGAGCCTGAGTGGGCTTATGCATATACTGGCACAGCTTGTTTACTGCATGGGAAATGTCTGGGCGTGTGTGATTAAGATACTGCAAGCTACCAAGAAGACTGCGAAAACGAGTTTGATCTGAAAAGGAAGGACTATCAGTAGCTGACAAGGTGGAGGCAGTGGGCAGGGGAGTGGAGACAGGTTTACAACCTCGCATTTGAGCTTTCTCAACCAATTCATCAATGTATTTGTCCAACAGAGGAGCGAAGAACATGAATACCAAGAAAAAATTCAAGGCCCCAAGTTTGCAAACAGGAAAGATAAGGGAGGGAGTAGTGATAAACTAAGTAATCGGTTTGGTAGAAGTGCCGGTGATGACGATATCATCTACATAGATTATAAGGTAGAGTAAACCACTATGAGAATCCATGATTTAGAAGAGTATATAAAAGTTTGGCAAACCAAGCCTATGGGGCCTATTTTAGGCCGTAAATTGAACGTTGTAGTTTGCAGACATGGTCAAGTTTTTCAGGATCAACAAACCACGAAGGTTGAATTAATTTGTGGATGGTGTAGCAGAAGACTGATTCGTGAAGGAAGAAGAACTGTGGGAAGAAATAGAAGGAGTGGGACAGGAGAGGAAACCTGGACTCATCAAAGATAGCATGCCATGAAATATTTTTTTGTTAGTATCAGTGTCATCACAAATATATCCACGGAGGTTGAATCATATATACAGATTCATTAAATCACCATGGAGAAACGCATTGGCTTTTGTATAGGTCAATCCTTAAGAACGACAAGAGACAAAACAGTGGGTATAGTAACAAGCTTTACAAGAGGACTGGATGTCTCTTCATAATCAAGACCATGCGTTTGAGAGAAGCCTTGAGCTACAAGGCAAGATGTGTGTCTTTCCATATCTCCATTGGCCAGATATTTAGTGTGCGGGATCCATTTGCAGCCCAAGACATTAACATTAGGGGGCAAGGGACTAAAGACCAAGTGTTTGTTTGGAGTAAAGCATTATATTCAGCAGTCATGGCCTGTCGCTAGTGTAGACACCAAAACTTCTCACCCGCTCTTATATTAAAACGAAAAATACAAAAAACATGTGTGTAATAATAAACATGTTTTTAGAAGTAAGGTGGTCGTTCCCGTTTTCGAACAAAAGGATTTCTTTACCAAGATTTTCAAATCTCACATCCTTTACGAAAAAGAGCACGGGCCTTTTTATTGTAACCTATTTTAAAACTTATTGATTTTTGTTACTTTCGTTTTAAATCATTTCTCTGTTTTGTTATTACCTTGTGTTATTTTATGTAATTCCTACTTTTTTTATTATTATTATTATTTACTATTTCATGTGTCTTTTTTTACTACTATTATTTTTCATTTATTTTTTGCGTTTTATCTTCATTACGAGGCATTATTTTTATTATTTCATGTACCTATACAATTCTGTTTATTTATACCTGATTACACTTTGAACCTTATTTTTAGTTACATTCCATAACTTCATGCCATCAGATTAATCATCTAATTTTATTGTATACTTTCTTCTGGATTCATCGTGTTTTTAGAAGAGTTATTCAGTCGAATTTAGAGCTCTTGTATTATTTCTCTCACGAGTATACTGAGATTTGATCTAGCACAACTGGTTGAGATACTCGTCTTACAGCCCATTAGTCCCGGGGGAGAGAGACTGAGAAAGCAAGAGAGTAACAATTATTTCATACTCAAGCAAAAGACCGTGAAGAAGAGAAACATTAAAGTCATTATCAGATATTGGAGATCCAGTAGCAGACAAAGTCGTAGCAAATAGATCGAGCACGATGATAGTAGGTTTGAATATCATCCGCACCTTTTTTGATTGAAAATATTTGATACTTCAATTGCTGAGCCCTAGCAAGCGATTGAGATGAATAGCTTTCAGTGAGAGTTTTCTAGATTTGGAGAGTTGTGGTGCATCCAGTAACATGACCAAACATCTGATCTAAAAGGGAACTGGTGAGGATAGCAAACATCATTTGGTCGTTACGCTTCCATGAAGTGTAGTTAAGATTCAACTCACCATTGACGATCTAAGCTGGCTATGGTGAAGATCCATCAATGTGCTCACTCAAGCCATTAACGATGATAAATGGCTCCAGCTGAATGCGCCAGGTTAGATAAATGTCACCGGTTAGTTTAGTGAAATGCGATATGGGACTAATGAGATTAGGAATCATTTTGGTAGTGGAAGAAGGAACAGGGTTGAAGGTGGGTGAATTTATTTATGATCTTCAAATTTCAGATGCTACCATGATTAGAGAAGGAACTCCTCGAGCTCTGATACCATAGAGTGTAAACGAATTGAAAAGAGAATTCACTGTTTCATTGATTGTTAAGTACAACTGACTATATATATACTCTATAAATGAAACTAAAGTGAATCTTTATAATAGGGCCAGACTAGACTAAGTAACAATGGGCTAGAGAATGACTTATGTATGGGCCCTGTTTATAGTACTCTTGTACTCTTTTTGTCCGTACTTAACCAATGTGTTATTGTAACATTATTGACATATTAATCATAGATATGATTGTTTAATAAGAGGCTTAGTTAAGCGTTTTCCGTGCCTTCGCTACTGCTCACTCGTTATAGGCTTATAGCAGACTGACTTGATTTACTTTTGTATTTTAGTTTCACGTAGTGTGGTAGAGAGATATAGTTGGGTTAAGTTTTAGGGATAACAAGATGTATAGTACTTTTACAGATGGTATGCAAGCAAATTACCTGCATACAGATATAAGTAATCTGTTCGGTTACACAAAATTGGCAGGCAAGAATGCACCACTTCGCTATTGCATTTCCACAGCTAAATATACAATTGGTTTGCAAAGATACAGAATCAAAACTGCAGCTCAAGCTTAGGCTCGGTTTTCAGTTGCTTCGGTTGCAGAAATCTTCCGGCTTCTTCATCTCCCACGTCACTGAAAGGTCGATAACAGTTTTACACAAAGATTGTAAACTGTACGTATGGGAGGGGGAGGGGGGTTCGGGTTGTAATGTCAATGCAAATAACTGGGGTTTCATGACACCAAAAAACGAATAACGAAAGGAGAATGAAAGCTGTGAGTTCAGAAATAAAACCTGTCACTTGCTTCAATCTTCGTGATCAGCTTCATATCCTTTGATGCGAGCAGTTCAACAAAATCATTGAGGTCGTGTTCACCGCAGTACTTGCAAATATACTGAATAAAATCGTTGAACTGCTTTGGTTCCTAAATTAGAAGCAAAAGACACAATGTCAACTCTAGTACGCAATCTGAAGCTTATCCGCCAACTCTCTAACCCGAGTTAATTTGCCAAAAGGGTAGATCTATCCCAAAAAAGAGGGGGAAAACATACTTGCTCAATAATACATCCCCTACGTAGAGCAAGGATACACTCCACAGCTTTACTGTAATTGTTCCCATTGACAGAGTCCTCAATTAGGCCAAGAATTTTGTTCCTCATTCCCTTGATGGCTTTTTGGACCCAATCTGGGTTGTCCCTACGTGATAACATGGCTTCAAAATCTTGGACTGGGGTCAGATCACCAATCTTATCCACATTAGTAGTAGATTCTGAAGATTTTCCGCCTGTAATAGATAGTTTGATGTCAAGTTCCCCTCCTTGGACACCATCTCTCTCGTCATCTGACCCAGACAGCTTTTCTCTTAGACGTTTAGCTGATTTCTTCATCTGTCAATAACCAAGAGAAGAAGCGAGACGGGGAGGAATTACTCCAGCTCAAGATATCATTAAAGTAAAGTTTCAAACCAATAAAGAATACCTTAGGGTTCTCCTTCAATTCAAAGCATTTACGAAAATTTTCAACTATAGATTTGTTACTGGAGATAAGCTCTGGATCAGGCTCTGTTATTTTCTTCAAGGTGTTGTCTAGCGCAGGAACAGATGCCTCGGGATTCTTTGATCGTAACTCCAGAAAGTGAAAGTAGAGCTGAACAATATAAAGTTTTACGGGCAAAATATCTTCAAGTGCATAATGTGTCTCAAAAGGAGAAGAATAAGAACGTATCATTTATATGGTCCTATTTTTTAGAATACCTCGAGAACAGGGTTTGGTGTGACATTAGGCTGTAGGACCTCTGCTTTGTCAGGAGGTGAGAGGTCAAAAGATTTTACAAAATTATCAGCCGCATCTTGCTGCTCTTCAGTGGGCTGCATTCCTTCAGGCAAGTTTTTTAAGGAAGGAAATTGGAACTCTCGTACATCCTCAGCAAATGGCAGCGTATTGAAGTAGAATGAATCAGGCTGAAGATAAAGCAACAAACCAAGACCACAGATATGAGAGCAGAAGCACCAAGGGCATACAAAAGGCCGCAGCAGAGTGCTGGGAGAAACAATGACAGATAGAAACAACTTTCTTTTGGCAAAAAGTGGAACTTACAGTATTTCCCTTCTCTGCAACATTCGGTGTCAAGACACCTATGACAACATTTGACTGTCCTTGTCTGAATACACATCTTACGATGGCCACTTTATTCATTTCCTTTAATGCCCTAGCCAGAGCAGACACTGCAACCATGGCATTCTTATTGCCTGGTTCAGCAATGAAAATGTTCACATCTTTTGTGTAATAGTGTCTGCAAACCCAATAGGATAAGTTCTTTTAGTTTGGTATGGTTGACATGCACAAATATCATAAGATTATGAAACAGAACTCAAGTCACTGACCTTAGAATATTGGAAGAATCAGTAAATCCAAGCAACTTTACACCTTTTTCCGGTTTAAATTTGACAGCTTCCAGTTCAGCAGCTGAAATAGGGACCACGTGGGGTCCATATCGGTATCCTTTGATTCTTTGCTCTGGAGGAATAACTCTGCTGGAATCTTCAATGCTTTTGTACTCATAGTCTAATTTGACTTCATGAGTGGCAAATCTATCACTTGGAGGGGCTTTATCCGAATACTTCTTCAGAAGTGGGAATTTCTCCTCAGCTGTTTTCTTGTACACCCAAACCTACAATTGACAGCAAAACCATAAGTTATAGCTACAGCAAACTGACCACTCTTCATTTCTACTGCAAGAAAAATAACTGCCAGTATTATAATCATAGACAAGAGACAAAGCAAAGATACATTAGTGACTTAAGCAAACAGACCAATGATTTTATCTTATGTGCAGTACTCATTAAGATAAAAAATAAAAAGCTTATATGCAAGCAAATTAAGGAGCGGACTTAAAATAGTACTATATAAGAAATATAGAAAGGTAAACAAAGTCGTTCATGCCATGAATTAAACCTCACCTTGATCTTCAATGCTGAGCTCAGTTCAAGCTCACCTCTGAACAATGTAACAGGTGCTATGTTGCGAGTCCTCAATGCTCCTCGCAATGAAACAGAATCATCTACATAAACTGTCTTTGCCAGTGTTTTATTTGAGATTAGATCCAACAGCTGGTAATTCTCATCCATAACCGTTTTATTTGCAACACTGGTCGTGTTCTCTCTAACAACAATACATTCAAATTTCATTCCCTGCATAGACATTTGCTCAGCCACGATGCTAACTTGATCAGCCTTAGTTCCTTCATAAGGTTCTTTAACAGGCGACATAGCATCCGTGATCAAACAAACACGCTTTTTCCCCTTGTTAGTTTGACCATACTTCTTTATCATCAAGTCTATCCCAACAACAATGGCATCGATAACTGACAGTGAAGTCAAGGCATCAAAATATCTAGAATGATCCTACATGTAAAAGCATGATCTACTTGAATCATTGAAATTATACAGATATTAACAAACATTATAAACCTGTACCATCCACCCAATTTCCAAGGGGTACTTCAATAGCAAGTCTGTACTGAATACTATTAGGAAAACGTATAACGTTGATAATTGTCCCTTGACAAAGTCCTTCTCCTATGTGTAGCCAGATTCAAACAAGAGAATTTTTTTAAAACAGGAACATAACAAGGACAAATCTGAGAAATGCTGCAGTAGTGACAGAGGATACAATCACCAGCCACAGTCCCTCGAGGCAATTGGTGAAAGGCATCAACGAGATCACCATCCACAACTTTGATGCCACGCAAAACAACCACATGTTCATATCCCCCCAGTTCTTTTGTTAGCTCATTGTCAGTATCTGTAGAGAAAGACCAAACAAACTTCACTTTCTGCCTATTTACTCTATTAGAAAAAACAAATTGAACTTGCATCATCAAGTAGGCATTATGCAATAAAACAATAAGTGAGGATAAGTGCAATCTTATGTGGAGTAAAGAGGCGGACACAGTCCAGAGTAAAATTCAGTGGACTGGGCTGAGTACCTACCTTCAGCCCCAAACAAGACAACTCCAACTTCATCCTGTTTGCTGTAAATTAGCTGTGGAGTACAGAACAAAGACACACATCCATCAGGTGATATAAGGTTCCGGTATGCATTCAAGTAATGTGCATCAGCCAAAGAGAGACACAAACCTTCTTCTCTGAAAGCATAGAGCAAATTTTCTCAACCTCGGGTAAAAATTTTCCCATAGTTGGACTGATATCAATCAATAAAAGCAGCGATTCCTGCACGCAAGAAATTTCCATGATCTAATTGAAAAAAGGACTCCATACTGCATGTGGATGATTATGACGGTGTAATGTAATGTAAGGAAACAGTTTACATTCCAGTTTGAAATAAAAAGCCTAAACTGTGACCCAATTTTAACAGGTTTAGCACCATTGCACTAAACTCGAAAATGATCGAAATCCCTCGTCCTACTCAGAGCAAGAACCAAACAGGAGCTCGAACGAAAGCTAAAATAAACGGCAAGTGGAGCAATTTGTTATCTGCACACAGTAGCACTCAGTAGGAAATCGAGCCACAAAAAAAAAAGTAAAGAGCGGAATAGCAATCTGACCTTCATAGCTGCCTGCTACTGCGAGAAAAGTCTAGAGGAAGGGAGAGCACGGTCAGAGAACCGGTGGTGGTGGTTCGAACTACGTCGATGTGCGAGCAGGAGGCGAGAGCAGAGTGCAGTGCACGACGACAGCGACTTCGGGCCGGGTTGCGGAGCGGTCTCTCGGTCTTTCCTCTTTGCCGCCGAAACGAAAAGTGTAGGGAACCAAACGCAACGTATAAGGTTTGCTTCACAGACCAGACTAAGGAATATAGATATTATTAAGGGCTAGTAAAAGTCCCTTAACCATCTTGGACTAAATCTAAACCATTGGATTAGAAAAATTAATAGTGAAAGGTTCAGATTACGTCTATTATAAATTAATTTGGTATAAATTAATTTGGTAACCCTAACCAATATATACGCAGCGCCTCTGCCTGCATCCCCAACACCAGATGCGCCTTCATCCTCTTCCTGCACCCCGCCTCTATTCATCCTCTTCTTGCATCCCCACACCAGATGCTTCTCTATTTATTCTCTTCCTGCATCCCCTACACCAGACTGAAGACTTCCTGCATCCCCCACACCAGATTGAAGACGGTGATGAAAACAATTCATCCGGTAAGAGGGAATATAATCAAACTGTGTCATCCGTTGTTGTGAGCAATTAATGGTTTCTTTATTTTTCTGGGTGCCTATCTTTCTCCTACCCTTTCTGTAACTTTTTTTGAACTTGATTTCCGTTGAAACACTGCTTATGGTGGTGAGCAATTACACCTCTGTTCATTTTTTTTGTCTGCACATTTGTAGAGATAAATCACTGGAACGCAGCAGTGTGAACCAAATGACTAGACTTGTTGCATCTTGCACACCAGTTGAAGATGAGAAGGAGGGAACTGTTATATACGGTGTACCAATATGTGGATGTATTAATACCACTACTTCATTGAATTAGCACCAATTTTTCATACACGAAATACCATAAACCAATGTAAAAATAATTATATGTGAACTAAGTTCATGAAATACTATAGACATATATATACAAGTACCACACCATCTTCATTCTAATACCAACGTAAAATCTATAATGTACCAAGTCTAATATCTTAGATTGCACACCAGTTGAAGATAGGCTGAAAAAAGATTGAAGAGGAGACTGTTTATATACAATGTACCAATATGTGGGTGTATTAGTACCACTACTTCATTGAATTAGCATCACTTTTTTATACACGAAATACCATAAACCAATGTAAAAATAATTATATGTGAAATAAGTTTATGAAATACTATGGACATATATATACAAGTACCACACCATTGTCATTCTAATACTAACGTAACATTGTACCATTGTTCAAAACCTGCATTATTTACAACTTCAAACCCTACCAAAGCAAAATACCTACAAATTGTACCTTTAATATCTTAACAAATATAAGTAAAAACCAGTGTAAAAATAATTATATGTGAAATAAGTTTATGGTATACCAAAGACATATATATACAAGTACCACACCATCTTTGATCTAATACCAGCGGAATATCTATAATGCACCAAATGTAATACCATTTACATTTGATTAAAAACTGCACAAAAAGAAAAAAAAACTGTCCAGGACCGTTCAGGGATCACCTAAACGTCCAGGACTGAATCCACACCCCCAGACTAAGGCGCATTCGTCTGCGGTTTCATTTTCCACTGGGCCGTTCTTTGTAAGAGGTTTACAAATTGATCCCACATGGGTCCGACGTTCCTCCAATAAAACGGATTTGTCCCATCATTTGTTAATTTATTGGGAAAATTCACGACATACCCATGTTTTCTTTCGTAATTCATAATATACCCCTGTGATTTTTGTAATTTAACTTTAAACATGTTTAAATGTTGTCCAAAATTGCTGAAACTTTACATAGACGATGCTAAAATGTTATATTTTGGTCCAATATCAAATTTGAAGTTTTTTAAGCTCACATGTGACATGTGGGACCCAATGAACAGTCACATATTCATTGGGTCCCACAGGTCACATGTGAGCTTAAAAAGCTTCAAAATTGATATTGGACCAAAATATAACACTTTAGCATCGTCCATGTAAAGTTTCATCAATTTTGGACAACATTTAAGCACGTTTAAAGTTAAATTACAAAAATCACAGGGGTATATTGTGAATTACGAAAGAAAACAGGGGTATCTCGTGAATTTTCCCTTTATTATTTGACTAATCTAAAACTGGATACACGATTAACAACTTGTCAATTATCCATTGATTTTTTTTATTATAGTTAGTTTTATGGTAAATGTCCGTATAAAACACTAGTGGAAAAAACATGTTATACCACGGCTAAAAATGGCCTAATAACACGACTAAAAATCATGTTATATGTGAGCGTCATAACTATTAGGTTTTATAACACGGTTGGGTCGTGTCATGAAGTTGCTGGAACCCATCAAAATCAAGGACTTTTATAACACGGCTCATTGCTAGTCGTGTTATATAATGTGATTATATAACATGGCTAATACATCAGTCGTGTTATATAATGTGATTTTATACCACGGCTAGTAAGGAGCCGTGTTATAAAAGTCCTTCGAATACCAACTTAATCTGGACGTTATAACACACCTAATGCATAGTCGTGTTATAAAGTTGCAGTTTATTTTTTTATAATTTTTTTCAGTTTTGCTTCTTTCCCACACATTTGGCAGATCACAACATGTATAATATTCACTTAAGACATCCCAATGTCATATCACAACAACTAGACAATCCACAGAGGTCAAATACCTTGTAATTCTCAAACAAAATGCACATTTACATGCATTTACAAAAATCCTACCCAAAACTCATCCACATATCAACACCTCATTCCAATATCCATACTATCAACACCTCATTCCAATATCCATACTATCAACACTCATTCACATATCATAAGTAGTCACAAGTCAACAAAGCTTCACTTAAATACTATTCCAAAGATTATACAATTCTTACAAGTGGTTAAGTAAAAATAATGTCAAGTCTTCTCTTACAAAATATAGTTGTTTCTTGGTGTAAGTACGTGGTTGGTTGTCAAAATATTGATGCACCCACATAAAAGAAACAAAAGTTATTGTTAGAATATGAGTTACTTAATTAAATGCTAACAACTTGAAAAATACAATACATACCGCTTTGACAATCCCCAGTGTTAGAACAAAAATCATGCATAAACTTCAACATGTAATAGCCACATGTGTTGTAATCAGACTGCATATGGCCCTATTAAATTAAAAGGACATAGATAAAGTACTAATAAAAATAACATGTGGTGTGGTTGAAAAATTTAGAGACACTTACCGGTAAATGAACACTTCCCAATTTTGAGGTGGAAAGGCTCTATATATCATTTCCAAGCTTAGCATTAATAAATGAGCTGCAAACAATTTTTTATTTATTAATATTAGTATATATATAGATAAAATATTTAAAAGATAACCACTGAAATTTGTTTTTCATTACCTCCTGATCATGTCTTGAACCTCAATTTCATGAGATAATTGTCCTGTAGGGTCAAGCGCCAACATACCAGGTTCTTGTATTGTGACAAATAAGGAGGATCCAATGGTTACTAAAATGTAATAAGATATATTAAAATTTGTAAAATTAAAAAGGATAACTAATATCAACATGTGAATATACTTAAAATGACACACATTGGATGGTATGGTATCAGCACAAATTAGTCTTTCTCATCATAGTGACACCGAGTGCTCTTTCCACATAATCCATAAAACCTCTTCTATCCCTTTTTGCCTAACACTAGAAGTTATTTGCGGGCAAATAAATTTTACTCTTCTACTAGTCTCCCTCTCACATAGCTTCTCACTCAAGTTCCTTATCAAAGAAGATAAGTTCAAGTATAATACCAATTTCTGAAGAAGAGAGTGAAGAGCAGCGCTAAATCCACAGATTATACTTTGTAACACGGATTCCACATATTTATCTCTGCCAAAGAGCAAATAAAAAAAAATGAAGAGTGCATAGTATGTATGTTTCTTATCGCCATTTTGCAAAAAGTCTATAACATATAGTGGGAAGAACATATAGTGGCAGTTAAACAAAGACATAATTTTAACAAAAATAAGAATAATGAGCAAGAATGAAAAATGCATAACAGGCTTTTAGAGAGTCAAAAACTGTTGTAACAGCTCTATGGCACAACAACAATAATGATTAAAATGCGAAAAGAAAACAGCAGTTGCATCAGGAAAAAGAAACGAGCAAAAGTTCAAAATATTAGCTATTTACTTAACACCATGACCTGGAGTAAAATGATACCTAATTAAACTACACAATATAGACCCTTGGGGTGAAATGCTGTCTCCTTCTTCTGTTACCTTCCTTTCACCCATAGACATAAGTTTTCTTTCCAATTCACCTTCCTCCTCCTTCGGCGGGGTTATGTTTCACCTTCTTTTTGGGTTCTTAATCTTCTAATTATGATGAATTTCCCCTCCGTTTTAGCCATGTGGGTGGGTACTGTTTTTTTTCTTTCTATTTTAGTCTTAATATGGTGTTTATATCCTTACCTACTACAAGTTCCTTGCATTGTGTTTACTTTAACCTCATCTTCGGGGATGTGTTGGTGATGGTGGCTTTAATCCAATTCGTGAGGATAAGAAACACCAGGTTGGATTTGATTACCATTGGAAGCGTGAAGCCACGCCAGATACGAAGCTGGTGGGAATTGGATGATGCATGTAAAGCCAAGATTGTCTAGAGGCGATTCTCGGTGGAATCGGTTGTTTTGTTCCCACATGCTAATATTCATGGTTTCAGCAAAGGAATGTATGAGCTATTGGATGCCCATATTCCTGATGATGCATGTGGAGTCAGCGCCGACTTAGCTGAAATTGCTCGACTACTTCACCCAATTCGGCCGCTACCTCTACATGTCTTTTCTCAGATGAAGATGCTTAACGTGTTGGATCTTAACACAGCCTTCTTCAAGGCGATATTCCAATGGTGATTGTCGGTGGAGCAATGCAATTCAATCGGTTCAGTTTCACAAATAGCGGAATCCAATTATGATTTGATCGCTTACATTTTTTGTGAATTGGTGGAAGTTTTTGAGTTATTCTTAGTAAAAAAACAGTTTTTAACCATGTGGTAGCAGCGGTTGAAGCTGACAAAAATGGAAGCATTTTTTAACTGATAAATTCCTTTGTTGATTTGCTGATCGATTTGAGGTCACTGTCGTTTACTCAACTCATGAATTTTGCCGATATGCCCACCGATGTGTGGAGTGTAGCCGATTCGCCAGTGGAAGCTGAAGAAGAAATCCCAGAGAAATTAGGAAGCTGAAGCGGTGGACACCTTGAGAAGTTGACATGTGTTCAGGGACATACTAAGTTTTTGGTATAAAAAAAAAGGTGGCCTGGTTTGGTTTTGTGATAATGTGTTGCTGATTGGGGATGTTCATGTTGTTTGCCGTTAGTTTGAAGAAGCAAAGAAGCGCTTCAACGGACAACCTATGGCGCTAAGAGTTTATTATATCAGATGGTATATTGTGCGGGACGCTCGCTCTGAATATGGTGCGGTTGTATGGATGACTGGACTGCTTATATGGCATAATAAATTGGTTAATATTTGTATTAACTTTAAATAGTCATAACTTTTAAAATATAAGTCCAAAATAAAAAAATTGTATCATTATTCATCTAAATTCAAGCTCTTTAAAAAAGACCAGTCATTGATATGTTTTGACAAGTTTAAAATTTTATGTTATTATATGTACATATTAACATATTTCAACAACACTTATGATTCACCATGTACAGTTTAAATAAAATACACCATATAATATTAATAATACCCACAAAACAATAATGATTCAATATTTGTTCCGAAGTTTGTTATCTAATTCACCACTTATTAGTTAATGAATCATAACACCAATTTCAATGAATCATAATATCAAATTTAATGAATCATAACATCATTTTGGTGAATCATTAGTCAAATATAAAAAGAAATTTTTTTAAACAATAATATAGCATAAAACAATATTTGGTACGTAAGAAAAATACATCATTCCCATATAAGGTTTAAAATATATTAGAATACAATAATAATACACTGAAAATAATAATGATTTTTTATCAGGTCTTGAGTTTGTTATCTAATTCATCACTTATTAGTTAATGAATCATAACACCAATTTCAATGAATCATAATATAAAATTTAATGAATCATAACATCGTTTTAGTGAATCATCAGTCACGTATAAAAAGAAAAAATTTAAACAATAATACAACACAAAACAATATTTGATACATAAAAAAATACATGATTCACCATATAATATTTAAAATACATCATACAATAATAATAATAATAATAATAATAATAATAATAATACATTACAAAACAATAATGATTTTTATCGGGTTCGAAATTTGTAATTTAATTCACCACTTATTAGTTAATGAATCATAATAACAATTTTAATGAATCATAATATTAAAACTAATGAATCATATATGATTTTAGTGTATCATCATACACATGTAAAAATAAGTTTTTTTCAAAGGTGTCAAAACATATCAATGACTGGTCTTGTTTTGAAGAGCTTGAATTTAGATGAACAATGATATAATTTTTTTTCATTTTGGACTTATATATTAAAAGTTACAACTATTTAAAGTTAATGTAATAAAAAGGACAATCCAGTCAGCAAAACAGTCTAGTCAGCAGCTGACTAGGACTGCCAAATAAACAGCTCACATGATCTTTTTGGACAGGACGCTCGTACGCTCGAATTTTCATTATTATACTCCCTCCGTCCCACCTTGACCGTCCTATTTACTATTTGGACATGTCGTTTGACTTCAATTTTTAACATATAAGATAAATTAATTTTGAAAATTTAAGTTTTGCATATGATTCCTTACATGATAAACTATATGATACAAAATTTAGTTTTATAAAATTATTTTACCTTATATGTTTAATATTGAGGTGGAAAAACGTGCCAAAAAGCAAACAGGACACTTATGACGGGACGGAGGTAGTATATAGGTTTGCTTATGCAATTTTTGACGTGGAATCTCTTGCAAATAGCATTTAGCGGACACGGGCAATGGTATTAGGATTAGATAAAGACACCTGATTTATCTTTATCATGAAGGCAATAATATAAGTCATTAATATAAAATTATATATGTCATGGGTGTACATAATATTAGCCATGATTATATATAAATAACAACTATCATATAAAAAACTATCTTAATATATAAATAATTGTTAGTAACAAAATTAAGTGAATCTTAACGTTTATGAACAAAAACTTTCCTATGGTGGTTTTTAGGGTGTGTGGTATAGGAGAATCATTTTTTAACTTGTTTTATATTTTATAATGTCGTCATTGACTCGACACATTTTAAAGGTTTGTGGTAACGACTTTAAACCCTTCACTACAAACCCTAAAATAGGTTTTCTTTGTTTTAGCTTTCCTATGGTGATATTTAAGATCTACGCTGACTAACATGTTCGGGTATATGTACGACTAATAATCTTTTATTTATTAGTTTAAACTTTTATATACAAAAAATTGTTGTCATAGACAGTAAGATATGTAAGCCATGTATACATAAATATGTATGTCATAGCTAAATAAAATATTGGCCACGGTTGTATATCGTTAATATTCCATTGCTTATATAAAGGGTTTATGGTTTAGGGTCTTACAATGCTTGTATTACAAACCCTAAAAATGTTTTAGGTATTTTTTAACTGATCATATAGTGGTTTTTATGGTTTGTGGTATAGGGTAATGTTGGTGTAGAGTAATCTTAAAAAAATCATTTTTGAGGCTGGCTACTGAGCCTCTAGCTTGTATTCTGTCGCCAACAGCCTATGAATGCATTTAGTAATTTTGTAACTGAAAATAACAACATCCTTAAAATATTATTATTACTTATCTGGTGGCTATCAATTTTCATATATATGACCAATATTATCCTATAAAAATGACTAATATTTTTTTCTCCATATAGACATTAATACTTTTATATAAAGACTATTTAGTTGCCTTTAGTGTAACCACGCCCCGGACAATGCCTCATTCTCTATAATTTTGGGGATAGGACGTTGACAGTGTTGATCGTCCTTATCACTTATCAGCTGTATTTTGTACGCTTTTGTTCCATTGGGGGCTTTCAAAAAAAATAAAAAAAAATTGATAGTATGGATATGCATAAATTATAATTTGGCTGTGAGTTACAAATTTGTTGGGTCATGATCGAAATCGTGATTAATCCAAACTCTATTTTAGTTTTATATACATAACACATATTATGAACATCTGCACACATGAAATTGAATATTATATACATTAAGTTGTATTTAAATTTTAATAATTTCACATATATGTATTTATGAAAACATACATTTTAAAATTAATCATTGGTCGAAAGTTTAGACATTGACAAAACTTCGAAAAAAGTTATATCCAATTCTAATAAGATCTGTAACTAAAAATAAGGACCTTATAGACTATATAAGTCAACTGAATAAACAATAAAACATCATTAGCAAGGCACCAAAATAATTAACTCTACTTGATATGTCATAATATAGTCTTGGTACTTCAAATAAAGTTTGTTGCATAAGCTTAAAAGTAAAATTAAACTGATTCCACCTTTTAATTCTAAACTCCATGAACTACATATTTTTTTCTCCTAAAATTAATGATGTTTCCAACTTTATTACTTTCACATCTGGTGTATTAAAAAACAATTCTAATGTTTAAACACTTGATTGATTTAAAAAGAGTTTAACTTTCTAGGAAGTCTTAATCACCAGCTGAAATCATGTAGCTATTTTTTAAAAAATAGATATAAGCTAAAAATGTATTGTTATATTTTTTAAACCAAAAACACATATCATTAGTCGGTACAAAGCCAAGAGAATTAACTTGTACACAAATATCTTTTTGTCACTATCTAACATCATCCAAAGCCTGCTTAACCTGGATTGGAACAACTATATCTTCTTTCCCTCCTCAAATAATTAGCATTAGCCTGCATCTCGTTATTACACAGCTCTGACGGATTTCTTCCCACTCCTCAACACAAATCTGCTTCCTGTAAGTGTCACCCAGTTTCTCAAGCAGATCCTGCTCGATGTCCGACTTCATCGACTTGTATGGACTCTGGTCAAAGTCAGTAGCAAAAGCGACAAACTCTTCCATCTTCCTAAACCATTGAATAGAGATTTTACTTTTCTCAAAAGTTCTTTCATCTTACATCCACACTCTATCGGGTCTCATACTTAGACTAATCAAACACTATAGTAGTCATCACTAATAAAGTTGTTTTAAATTTAACCTAGCCTCCCCTGTTTTTTTATGTTTCCGCTTATTTATAAGCTTCCAACAAGTACGGTTCACAAATTGGTTATCAACAAAACCAAATGGATTATCAACACAATATTCAGAATATATTATAATATATTCAACAAGCATGTACATCAAACAGTTATACAATACTATGCATATATATATATATATATATATATATTCATCTTTAATTTTTATTTCTCTATACCACATATAAAATATCTTTTTCATCCAATTTAACATATATACTTTTACGTATGAAAACAAAGAAAATACATTGACACTTCATCCTTTAATTTTATGTATTTTACAATTAATATTTTTAACTAATATTAACCTTTTTATATGATCTCTTATGTATGGTCAATTTTGCTATTTATTGTGTTCATCTTCAATTTATATTTCTCTACTATATACTCCCTCCTCTACCCAATAGATGATTTTGGGGGTCCATTCACTACTTTCAAAATGTAAGATGTTCTAGCATTTTTGTCATTTACTTTCCAATTCCACCCCTCATCTTTTACTTCGCAGCTCTACATTCAAATTATTTCAATTTCCAATGCGAAAAGTAAGGATAAAATAGTCTAAATTTTTCCTCCTTAATTTTTGTGCCTAGAGCTAGAAAATCAAGTATTACGAACCGTCCGTCGCTAATCCGTCACCAAAAAGCAAACCAAACAACGTCATTTTATTAAGTTGAAAATAAGCTGGGGCGAGAAAACGACATCGTTTCTTAATATTTTAGCAATGGACGTCTTTGTGTTATTCCGCCGCCAATGTGAACAAAAACGTAATCTTTTCGTGAAGTTGGACTCGAGCTGTCGTGAGAAAAAACTAGAAAATACAAGTTTTTGTGAAATTCTGCTATGGACTACCTTCGGTCGCGAATGTTTTTTTTTATTATAGGGCTAACTAGCGATCCCTCGCTAAATTAGCGAAATGTCCACGCTAGTTTGTTGCTAACATTGCACCAAAATTAGAAAATTACACACCATCTTCCCCATCCTTATTCCGTCGCTAATCCGTCACAAGACCGTGGTCAATTGTGGAACGTGGATTCCGTTGCTAGTCCATCGCTAATTGGCAACATAATGTTTTGTCCATCGCTAATTCCATAACTAGTCAGCTGTTTTCTAGTAGTAAGTGTGTACCTTCCATAAGCCTGCTAGATCGCATCATTAATCCCCAGTAGAACTTGAGCCAGCTCTTCAGGTTACAATCCCAACCATGCAAGTCATAATCCATCATGACCTGACACACGTGACGCGAATAACCCATCCCATCAAGTCTTATTGCTCAACTTGCCTCACCGTCCACTCATTTCTCTAACACATCATATAATACCTCGAGACTGATATGTTCCCCGAGATGGATGTGCGACCCAGCAAGACAAAACTTCCTATTGGCGGGAAAACCTGGATGACGTCAGCCCTACTCCCCTGCTTGGATGTAGCCCACGTTATCTGTCCGACCAGCAAGCGCATGTCGAGCCGACTCTCGCTTGTCGTTTGCGTATAAATAACCATCAATGTTTTTAATTTAAGGCATGCTCACTTACATCCACTAGTAGAAAAAGGGCCTATTTCGGCGGTTCCAATGGGCCTATTTCGGCGGTTGTGAACCGCCGAAATGAGCACCGCCGAAATAGGTGTACCTATCTCGGCGGTTCTTAGAGCACAACCGCCGAGATAGACCCATGGGATTGACCGATGCTGAGTTTGACCATGAGTCTATCTCGGCGGTTCTTAGAGAACAACCGCCGAGATAGACTCATGGTCAAACTCAGCATCGGTCAATCCCATGGGTCTATCTCGGCGGTTGTGCTCTAAGAACCGCCGAGATAGGGGTATTTTTTTTTGTTTTTTTCCATCCAGCTATATATATATATATATATTCACCGCATTTGTTTCAATGAGACCTGTAATAAAGCTTCATCCATACAGGGAGCTCCAGCACACATTTAAAAAGTTATAAAAGCTCCCAATTAATACCAACGACGCACCACAATTTGAGAGTTAACAAAACCAATGCAATTACACTTATTTACACACTTTCATTACAAATAAAAAACAACATTACAATTCAAATCTACCATTACACCATCCACAAGTGTACAGAGTTACAATTACATACTAAAAAGTTCACAAAACATCTTCATGATCATCAATTCATTAAACTTGTGCAGACGAACTCCGACCATTCCTCAAGCATCTCAACAATTTGAGCATCATCATACTGACCACCTTTGAACACTTGTTCGTAAGCCTTGAAAAAAAATGAACATTAATCTAAAACGTACAAGTCTAACAACATGTAAAGAGCATAACTGAAACTTTCAAAGAATGTTACCATGTCTAACGAGTGCTCTGGTAAAAGGTTTGCCGCTCCTACTATGTCACTCATGAATCTCATGACATAGTATCCACATTCTGAACCCCCAGGCTGCACCGGACACTATACAAACGCACATATTGACAGTTATAAACAAGTTTAAACATTATAACACAAATTTATCAATTAATAGAGTACCTTGACTAGGTTCCAAGGGATGTCACGCTTCATTGTTTTATTCTGGAGAGATAATGCAGCTCTCATGGAACTATATACATCAGCAATACATATAGTTTTAAGCATCAGTAGCAAGTTATGAAACAGTTAATGTTAAGTAATAATAATTGTTGTTTACGATAAAAACTAATTACCCCAGTATTGCGGTGGAGATCTTCGGTCTCTTGGCAGCCTTACCAAGTGAGTCAAATTGCAAGATTCGTGGGTGCTTCAACATCACCAGCACAATCAATGACCAATGTCGACTGTCCACAAATTACACAATGTGTTGTAATCATTAAGCAACTAACACAAACTATATGTTTTAGATAATACTAAGAGAAATAGTCAAATATCATACCCTGAATGATATGGCAGCATAATAAATGACTTGTTAGAACATTCAAAGAGGGCATTCGTCATATACTGCATAAGGCCTTCCATATCACTTGTCATCTGGACTTCACTGCACATAGCAGGACACAGGAATCCGAATCTGTGATCTTCATAGACATTGATCGCCTTATCATGCACCCACCTATGAGGCAATATCATTAGTCGATCATTAACTTTTTATTCAAACATCTAATTCATCATCAATCAATGAATTCAAAATACAAAAGGTAGAAGTCACTCACATGGCGGCGACTTGATAATCGACACATTCAACCAATCCCTCCTGAAGCACTCCTCGAAGTCGGACATATACATCCCAAATCGATGTATATCTTCTCCTTGAAACTAAAGTGAAATATCCGCTCGGGATCTTCCACAGTGAGGGAATCACAATCAGGTGGTAGCAGCAACAAGGATGAATGCAGAATCTGCATATTAGTCGCAAGCCGGCCAATATTCTTTTCTCCACCAAAGCAGGTCTAAGCACGAAATTTGTGGATGCCTTTGATTGCACAGGCGCCAATTCTTTTTCCTTTGCCCTTATCAGTCTTCGGTCGGCTCATATCCTATGATATTAGTAATTAAGTATATGGATGCAAGGTGGTACACCAATAGTTTTATAGCAACGGTTAAGAGTAATACCTGCCCAGGGAGTCTGACCAATCGTACAGGCCACTGCACTGTCGCAGTTTGTGCGGAACGCAAGGTAGGTCTTTGTGACCGGCACCGGTAAACCGACGTCAGCATGCTCTGCAACAAATTCGTCCAGAAGCACTCGTGCATGGTAATGTCGGAGTGGTTCACCGTGCACAATATCACTTGGAAGAGAGGGGAAAAGTTTTCCCCATGCAACCATGACCTCTTCTACTCCAATTTGTAAAAACAGATGGCACTCAGTGGGTGCCTGAGTGTTATGTGGAACTTGTTTAGATAAAAATTGAGAATTCTTCTATGATGATATTAGTGATCAAGTGAAAAATTAATCGTCATGTACTCAATTGAAATGTTAGTCTAACCTTTAGAGATGCATAGGGAAACGGATCAGCCGAGTGGACACTACTTCTCACTACCGGTGCACTCTGCTGCTGAATGGGTGACTGATCAACTGGTGGTCGAGAAACCTCTTGGCTGTCATGCTGCTGTGGCTGAAGCCTTGACATAGCGTGAGCGATCCTCTCGTCGACGTTCTGAGTAATCCTCTGCTCCATCTCAGCCAACGCTCTCAGGTGCTCCTCGTAGCTAATCGACTTTCCCTGTGACTTCTGGACCCGGGTACGCCAAATGCCTGGCGGATACCAACGTGCCCACCAAACCCAATGGCACGACCTGGATGATCCTTCTTACCAAGAGCGCGTGTAAGAGGATCATCATTCCTCTGTGAGGTCCAGGTGCCCTGGGTGAGCTGAGAGCTTAATTCACCCTAATACAACACACAAATACAGTTATTAGTTTAACATAAGTTCATATACAAATGAAATGAACAGTTTGACTAAAAATGAAATGATATCACTTACCATTTGAGCAATAACTGCTCTCGTGGCTTCATCGTATTGAGGATTTTCGGGAGTAGAGTTCTTCGGAATGTGGCTTAACTCCCACACTTTCATTCTTCTGCCACTGGCATCCAATGAGCCATCCGTGGGCAGATATCCCTTTTGCTCCCATTCTGGTACCCTTTGAGCAATACTTTTTCCACCTAAGTGGTGAGGGTACAGATTCTTCTTAGCATTTGCTTGTTGTTGCGCACGGAGAGCCTGCATAAATTAATGGGATCATGTTAAGTGAAATTGAACACAAAAAAACATAAGAAATTAAGATTAATTTATGTATGTATGACAATAAAGTGCACCTGGAACTCCGGTGTGTGACGCCTCTCAACAAATTGTAGCCATTGCTCTTCTGTTATGCCCTCGTAAACCTCCCATGGTGGTCTCTCACCGTCTCCACCATGATCTGGATCATCTGGATCTTCTGGAGTAGGCATCTTGTAGATGAACTTGTCAGCCAACTTATTCTTGTGGTCCCGGAACTGTTTCGACATCGCTGATAGCACATCCTTTTTAAGTGCGGGATCCACGGAGAAACGAGACTACGTACATGATCATTCAGTTAGTAAAGTAAACATAAATGTTCTATTATTTCACAAAAGATCATAGTAATAATGTAGAGATTTACCTGAAGACGCTGAAACATAGTATCCTTCAATGATTGAGGCACTTGCTTCCAGTTGTGGTTTATGTTGCAATATGACTTCACCAAATGGCTACCGTAAGCGGTGAAGTCATTCTTCCAATTTCCATGGGGTTGGTTGAACTGATTGAAGTCCACCGGTTTTGTAGGAGGGCCCTTGTTAGCCTTCAGCCCACGTGTTGCACCTCTCTTCTTTTGCTTCTTCGCCTCTGGTGGGACAACTGACTCCTCTTCGGTCTGCTGTGAAGGGCCAGCCTCAGTCTCGTGTACTGCTAACTGGTCCTTCTTCTTCTTTCCTCCTCTTGTGACCCGCTTACTTGGTCTATTCTGCTGTGGCTCAGGTTCTCCAGTCGAGATAAGCCGTCCAATGGGGTCATCCATAGGGTGATCATCCACTGCAAAAAAAATAATAAAGCATTTTCATCAGATAAACTCATAACATAAATACTATGATGCATAACAATAACAGTTAAGATGATATTACAGTCTACATTCTACTAACAACATTACCACACGTACAAAAACATAAATCATTTCATATTTTCTACCCAAACACCCTCATCATGGTCTGATCGTGCGTAGAGCAAATCGTTTTCGGTATCATCAATCGAATCCGGTAATCCAGTAGGAAACAAGGATGTTTCCTCTACAGTCCCATTTTCATCGTTATCCTCATTTTCATTTTCGATTACAACCGGCCTTCTTCCTGGAAGAACAACAGACCATCTGCAGTCTTTCGGATCCTCAACATACCACACTTGTTCGCAATCCTTTCCCAGAACAAATTGATCATCATTATAACCGTGTAACCGTGAAAGATCAACCATGGTAAGCCCTCCATCATTTTGGTACCCGCGTCGGTTGTCCACCCACTTGCACCGGAACAACAGAAAGGAATCAATGTCATAGTCTAGTTCCCAGATGTCCTCGATGACACCATAATACCAATTACTAACTGGTTGAGATCGGTTACCGCTGTGGTACTCAGTGGCAGCAGCTTCAATTTTTACCCCACTATTCTGGTTTATCGATTTGGCATCTTGGCGTGCAGTGTAGTATGTATACCCACTAATATCATACCCCTCAAAGATGTAATATTAGTTTCAGGTCCGATTGCCAAACATCTGATCTCTTCGCTTACAGCTTCTGGATCTGATGATGCTAATGTCAACACATGATCTTTGAACCATTGGATAAAAACTCGGTTTTGTTCCTTTGTCAGCCAAATGTGGCTTTCAAAGGATTTTGATGCCTTAACTCAACCATATGGGTTTCCAAATAAGGTTCAACAACCTCAAGATGTTGTAAGACAAACAAATGTGCTTGATGAATAAGTAGACGCGAAACTTGCACGATCTTTCTACCAATAACACCTTTACCCTTAAACCTGCCATAGTGTCGTGGTTTTGGGATACCAATAGACTCTGCCTCACTCAAATAATCGGTCACAAATTCCGTGACTTCCTCAGTCACTGTTGCTTCAACAATGCTCCCCTCTGGTCGATACCTATTCTTCATTCTACTTTTCAGAATACCCATGTACCGTTCAAAAGGGTACATGTACCGTAAGTATACCGGACCACAGAACTGTATCTCTCGAACGATGTGCACAATTAGATGTACCATTATATCAAAGAAAGATGGTGGGAAATACATCTCTAGTTGACATAATGTGATAACAATTTCACGTTGTAGATCATCTAGAGACGTTACGTCAATGCCTTGTGTTGCACTGCAGCTTTGCAAAACTCTTTCAGCATTTTGTCAAAATGTTCGCCTCTATCACCATACATCCAGTCACGCTCCATACTACATGTGCAACAGATCACAGGTGTGAGTTAGAGCCTTTGTAGAATATGGTCTGTATTAAGTTGCACATGTATTTCTAAATGGAGCATGACTGGGATGATTGTCAATTAGTCTAGCCTAACTCTAAGGTTGCAAACACAAAATAAACTAGCATTTTAAATTTAAGAAATTGTTGCACTTCTAAAACAGAAACCGGTGTTTAAAACAATATTACGAATACTTTTTCTACAAAAAATTCGGCATGACCTTTGCATAATTGTACACATCCCGTGCTTATTATTCAGCACACCAAAGTCATCACAACCACAAACATTCCAACAATGGCAGCAACCAACAATTAAAATAAATCAATTCTTTACTAGCTAACTGAAAACCAATTGCAAATTCAGATCATCAAATCAACATTTTCAATTCTCCACTGTATAAGTTCAACCAGTTTAGAGATTAACAAAGAATCGAGAGTTAAAATACGTACTTGTTTTTAAGGATTTATGGATAGGGGAGACTGGTGCCTGAGAGGTAGGCTTCTGTGCGAGAGATGCAGCAATACCACTTCTGATATGTCTCTGCAAGGGAGCAACAAAAAATAAATTACAAAAGAAATGCATCAACAAATATGGAATGAAGCTAAATTATGTACTAGCACTTATATTTAAATACATAATTACATTTAGTAAACAAAAAATAAGGTTTAGTTACTTACTTGTGCACAGAGGAGGAAAGTGCAACAGTAATGGAAGAAGGCGGGAACAAGAAAGGTGATTCACGGACTTGAATGTAGTGAGACCTGATAAAAAAATTAGATATTGTTAGACATATACACATACATCAAACAATATTAATTACGAAGAGATTGTAAAATAAAAATCGGCATGACTTTTGCATAATTTTACCTATCCCATGCTTATTATTAAGCATTCACCAACCATTCATCAACACAAATTTCCATCACAAATCAAACTAATACCAACTTTATCCATCAAACCAAATTTTAATAATTTATGGAAATCAAATACAAAGTAAAAAAAAGACACAACCATGCCTATTATTAACCATTCACCAATTATTCAACAACACAAATTTCTATCATAAACCAAACTAATATATACCAAATTTATTCATCAAACGAAATTCCAATAATTTGTGGAAATCAAATACAAAGTACAAAAGAGAAAAATGATAAGTTAGATTATATTACCGGTTCCAAAATGAATTGTTCTCCGCTTTCAATCTACCATCAAATGGTAAAGAACCTTCTTAAGTATTTATCTGTAGAGACACAATACGTATAGACACAAGAGAAACTCAGTAGTTGTGTTTGTTCCTTATATGCAGTTAGGTTGCAAATTTACAGTGAGTGAAGAGAATGAAGAGTTAAATTAAAAAAAAAATACCGGTTCATAAATGAATTGTTTGCAGCCCCTCTTCTCAATCGGGCGTGCGAGACGCGTGTAGCAACACCAATCTCTACAGAGGCAACACATAAAGATTGAACAACATTCAGATCAATTAGAATAATTTTATATTAAACTTAACGACTATACAATACTATATTATATACACTACCGAATGTTTAATATTATTTTTACCAATGAATGAAGTTGTTCATAACAACTCATAAATGACAAGATCAAACTATAACTTACATAACAACCTAAATTGTATTTTTCATGTTTAACATGTTATCCATAATTTTCAATATACCACTTATGCATCACACTCTTGTATTAACGATAATATAATATCATAATCAAATATATAAATTATAAACATTATCGTTAGCTCATTCAAACAAGCACAATAAGAATTTTTTTTAGTATAACTATAATACAATCTACAGAGAGTGGGAACTTAGTGTCAAAGATGATAACTCATCAACTCGACTACATTGTTTATGAAGACAAGGAGAAACTCTTAATTGCTTAACTTATATTACTTGTTCGAACAAGTAAACTTACATTTGTGATTAGTACAAATTTTGCTTAACTTATATAACTAGCAGAGATCTCACTCACCAATGTATATTTACAATGTATATTACTTATGAAATGTGAATAAACAAGTAATTTTAAGTGGACAAATAAGCTACCTAACTATACTTAAACAAATAATGCTCAAACATTGTTCCCCCCCATATATAAGCATAATAAATCTAGCCCAAATAAGCTAACCTAACTATACTTAAAAGAAGGGCCAAAAACAGCAAAAAAATTCACTCGGACATTTCGTCGAACACCGTGTGTGCATACATAAATTTAATAGTTTAACAACCAAATCTTGCAAAGATTTCACACACAATAAATATCATCATCCACAATCACAATGTGACAATCTATCAATTTTAACAACACATTAACAATTAAGTAAACAAAAACGAAAATGAAAGTTAGGTTGCATACCTTGCCGCGTCTGTTTGCTGGGGGGAGGAGGGCGGCGACACCACCGACGCGACAACCACCGGCGGCGCGACGTCAGCGAAGGCGGGAGGAGGAGGCGGCGACGGCAGTAGGTGGTGGTGGCGTCGGAGGTTCGTCCAAATCGCCGCTGCTAACAGAGATCGAGAAGAGGGGTTAATTTAGGTTAATCGCGTAATAGCGTCGGGGCGGGCTTGGGGGGTTAATTAAAAGGACCTATTTCGGCGGTTCTTTGTTAGAAACCGCCGAAATAGGCCATATTTAATAAAAAAAATTAAAGAAACCTATTTCGGCGGTTTCTAACAAAGAACCGCCGAAATAGGTCCTCAAATTAAAAAAAAGAAAAATAGAAAAACCTATTTCGGCGGTTTCGTGTAAGGAACCGCCGAAATAGGTCTCTTTTATTTTTTTTAATAATTAAATATAGCCTATTTCGGCGGTTCATATCCAGGAACCGCCGAAATAGACCCCTGCTTTATAGAGCTAATACATCTCGGGCTCCTATTTCGGCGGTTTTATCTACCCGCCGAAATAGGGGCGCCGAATAGACGTTTTTTTGTACTAGTGATCATTCAAGACACCAAAATTTGTATTCTCTCTTCAGTAAATAGTAAAAACCTCTGTAGCACACCCCATGGAGTAGATCGTCAGAAATCGAACCACGTAAAATCATTATCTCACCATTTTCCTACTTCATTTATCATCATATTAGAGTCACATTCAAATATCCAAGAGATATGATAGTCAAACCCATTACATATTATACTTATGGTAATGAAATTGATTTTTAGAAAACCAAAGACCCTGTTAACTAAATTCTATTAACCAAATGAGGTGATTAACCTACCATAAGAAGCCCTATTCATACCCAAGAAACAAAATTGTCTACCTACCCATCTTACCTAGATACTTCTTCTATCATAAACATTTCTTTCCACTATAGTCCTTTCTAAGCCTTTCTATTGTCAATCTTGCTCTAACTCTACGATTGCACAAATGAAACATGAGCAATAATTTGTTGAATCCAATGTGTCATGTCTTACTTCCTTGACTTTTTGTCTTCATTGTGGCTTTGAGAATGGAACTAGATTTCTCTGCATTGTCTCGATTTTTTTATTTCTTTTTCAAAAAAAATCTCTTGAGGGATTATCCTCCTATTCATTCAAGATAAATTGCCTTGAGGTTCTCCAATGGTGATGACTTCTCATCAACCTCACATCCTAGTTTTTTGTTTGGCAAGCTCAAGAGTTTGCCACACCTCATTATCTACATCAACTTCAATCTCATTATGTGTTGGTGGCGTGGGATTTTGAAGCTGTTCACACTCTTCTTATCTCCTTTCTAACAATTCTTGTCAATGTGTTATGTGTGTTTTGTGCTGCTCACACTCTTCGGATGTTGTGGTAATCTCAGCGAAATCCTACATCAACACAACACAAGTAACAATAGTAAGTAAGGTGTGAACTGAACAATGTAAGCTGTAAAGTTCAAAATGTACATCGTTGTAATTAATTGCAGCAAATCTCAAGGACAGGCCATGCATTGTCCTTATTATAATTGTCCCCTTTGGACTTTTATCCAGCGGTCGGCTGTGGTTCTAGGGTAGCTGTGGCTCCGGCTGTTTGGCAGGCTCGAGAATTCAAAATTTGTCATGCGCGCACGCACATGTCTTGGTTCTGCTTCCAAGTACCCAACTAATACACGCGCAGGCAGGAACCACACCCCTCCGTACACATATAATACATCAACATGCATGCTCAGGGCCGGGGTCTGTGTTATAAGGTGGGCGTAGGGGAAGCTACAAACCCGGGAAATCTGCATTCACACATGTGGAACTGGATAATCACTCACATTAATTAGACAACACATTTTTTTTTTTAAAAAAAAGAGAAAGATTCTCGACAAGTCATTAAATAGACATTATTATGCTCCTTCTAATTGCAACTGCATTAATGATATAAACTAGCTAGCTTTGTTCATCGTACGGCCCGTTTGTATACAAATTACTGTACATTATGCTGTACACAATAATGCCGACATGTAATCAATTAACAACAAATAATTCCCATTACATTGTATATTCTCTCCAAACTAGTAGCATTTACATACATTAGAAATTACTCCACATTGTAAGTTATCTAGATTGTTATTCAGGGAGAGCGGGAAACGGAATGAAATCAGGATAGCGACCTCCGGTCAATGATTGTTAATTATAAAAAATAAATGCTTAATGGTTGTTAGCTGCCGACCAACAATAATAAATTGTCAGTCAACATTCACCGGTCACCAGTCAAAAGTCATTAATTATCGGTCAATGGTCATATGTCACTGGTCAAAGTATACTCATGAAAGGGAATATTTTTCACTAGTATGGGAGAAGAATCGAGATAGAAGATTTTGGGTAATCTCATTCCCGAAAAACTGGATCATTGTTTCAATTTTATATTTTGTAAATTATTCTAGCTAGTAGTATATTGTAGATTGCATCTGTGGCTCTGTGCTATCCCGTACATAAGAGATAAGACGAGTCTTACATATTGGGATTCGAACTGTATAAGCATACTACTCCCATATAGTATAGTAAAAGGGACGATCAGTGATATTCTTCCGATAGAAGCTGTGATTGCCATTTTATGGCATTGAAATGTCATGTGTAGAAGCAATTCAGAGGCTTGTACGGATCTGTGTTTGTGCATTATACTATCAGTACTAGTGTATGTTTAGTTTGTTCGACCACGTCCAGCTTCTCTTCTTTCTTTTCTTTAAAAACACCTATTGTTTTTTTTATTCTCCAAAAAAACACCTTTTGTTATTATCGTTTATACGTAAACAAAAAATTTTCTTCTTGTTAAAGGAAAAACAAGAGACAGACCTTTCTCATTAAGACGCTTCATACGACATTTGAGTATGGACAATTATTTATGTATTTTTTTATTTTTTTTCAACTCATATAAAATTGTTTAATTGCTCCTACGATGGATAATATGATTAAAAAAAGAAATCTCACATTAATTATTTTTTTGAAGATAAAATCTCGCATTAATTATTGATACAGTTCTAAAAGGTACTCCTTCCGTCCTAAATTGACCGTCCTGTTTGTTTTATGGCACATTTTTTCACTGCAATATTAAGCATATAAGATAAAATAATTTTATAAAACTAAAATTTGTAATATATAGTTTATCATATAACGAATCATATGCAAAACTTAAATTTTCAAAATTAGTTTATCTTATATGTTAAATATTGAAGTCAAATGACATGTCCAAATAGTAAACAAGACGGTCAATTCAGGACGGAAGGAGTAGTATTTGTTTTTCCTCTATTATTGTTTGACAGAGTTCTTTCATCAATTCTTTGACCCGGTCAATAAAACCAATTATCGAATTATGCACTACTATATTGGATTTGATGCTAGTTATTTTGTCAGCCGTCGAATTAGGGTTCGGATTAGTTGCTAAGATAGAGGAAAAAATGTGCCATCATAGTCCATCATGCTGGAGGCTTACAATGGATGCATTTGATGCACTTGCATCCCAAACATCTTTCCAAACTTTTACACTTTTTCTCTATCTCTTTTATTTTAACATCTAATACAATAACTCATGAAACACTAACTTCAAAACAGACCCGATAGTACGTAGCACTAGCATTGGTCCTTTTCTTCTTGGAGAAAATATAAGTCCTTAATGTTATTTATGTAGGTTGTATTTTCATAGAAAACAATTTTGTAAAGAGCTGACGTTAATTGGTAACTAAAGTTAAAGAAAAGTAGAAAAAATAGATAAGTAAACAAGTAAAAACTTGATATGATAAATGATATGTGTAAAAAAAGTTGATCAATTACTTATTTTTATAATATTAAAAGAATTGGACCGCAATACACTTTTGAATTCATCATCTTTAAAGAGATTAGAAGTTCTCAAAATGAAACAAATATGAAGGGAAAACGAGAACAGGATGGAACAAATTTGATCAAAAATCAGGCCACATGATATGAATGATTGATTCGATGCTTGTTAATCATACCTAAGTATAGATTATAAAAATAAATTTATTTGATCTGCTCAATTTTAATATTAATTTTTACAATTTCTCTAATTAATTTTCTTTTTTTTTGTTCTTTTTCTAAATTCGGCAACATCAATACAGAAAAGCAGTTGTTGGGAAAGAAACACCTTTAAAAAATTCAGATTTATTCCTTAAAAAATATCAAGTTTATAAAATAGTTTTTGCATAATCATAAAATGTTTTAAAACTCTTTAGATAATATAATACTAGTTAAAAGTTTATGATACGCAAAATATCACACCGTAATATTTAAATTTACAATATATCACATAAAAAATTTTAAATTCATGATATACTAGACCAAAATTCTTCAATTTAATACATTGTAATTTTTTTATTCTCCCTTTTTGAATAACTAGTTTTAATATTCTTGATCATGTTTAAACAAGTCATCGGTTGTAGCTATGCCCAAATACCAATGATATTATCAACAAACGCCCAATCATATATAAATATATAAAACTATTTGTAGTTTGGATTTTTAATATTGAAAATATAGAATAATTCGTATTAGAATAATTACATAAAGATCTTCAAACTAAAAATAGAACTTAAGATATGTTTAGATAGTTATAATGTAAACACCAATACACTTTTATTAGTTAATAATAATGAACTCGAATATGAAATAAAGACATGCACATAAAAGTTTGAATTCATAGTTAGTTGAACTTTTTTATTCTCTTGTTTCCCAATGGCTGCATTATTGACCCTATTTAACTCATCAAGTGGTTGTAACTATGCCCCAAAACTCATGAAATTATCAAAAAGCTCCCAATTATATATAAAAATGAAAATTAAAAGTATTAATTAGTAGTTTTAATTTTAAAATATTGATAATATAGAATAATTCGTATTAGAATAATTACATCAAGAACTTCAAAACTAAAAACAGAATATCGAGATATGTTTAGATAATTAATAATAAGATTAGTTAATAATGCACATAATTAGTTAATGAAAAGATAGATACGTTAATTCTAGGCATGATAATGATATGGGAATCCAACGAACCAGACGATATCTTAGAAAAGCCTGGAAAAAGGAGAAAATCATGATTGAGAGATTAATATGCATCTTTAACATTTCTTAATCTAATCGTAAACAACGAATGAGTAAGTATTCATGCAATGCGATGATCATCATAATATACTATAATTATACTATCAAATATGAAATAGATATGTCAAGACTTGAGACAACTGAAGCCACTATAGGAGGAGAACAAAAGGAAAAAAGAATTAAAACTAGGTTGATAATTTCTACTAATTTTGGTGAGCCACAACTACTAATCCAAATGTCAAATGAATTTCTAGTAATATTAGGGTACATTACCCAATTTATTTGATACCGAAAAGCGAAGGGTCCAGTACTCCACAAGTCCTTATGTTGGTCCATCCTTAGTCATAGGTTTCGTTCAGAGAACGTACACTTTTGTGTTGTAGCCCTAATATTTTTTAGGGTCGTATTTTTGATAAAATTATTAAACAATCGCATTGTCAAACAATAGTTTTCAAAACAACCATAGATATGTCAGCTCATAACAGCCAACGGTTTATACAACAAAGAGAATGAGTACCGTAATTTTATAAAATTATCATAATGAAGAGAATGAATACCGTGCATATTATTGTTTATAAGTTAGAATTGTAAAATTGTAACAATGTGAACAAAGTTTGATTTTTCTCCACAGAGTTAAAGTAGTGGTGCTCATAAAATTAGAATCAAACTTGAAAAAAGTGAACAAAGTTTACTTAAATGTTATCGGTTTTATTAACTAGAGTATTCAAATTATTTGGTTCTAGTTATTTATTTTATTGGGAAGATATTAATTGAAAAATCAATTAAGTTTTCAAGTTTAAGTTTTGAATATTTTATACATAAGAAAAACTATATGATTAATTATTATAATTGTACTAGAAATGATAAAACTGCATTAAAACATACTGTTAACTAGTTCAACAACACATCAAAACAAACTGTACACTTTTTTACCAGTTATAATTTTTAAAAATATTTTGATTGATTTTGGTTAACCTTAAAATCGGTAAACTGTTTTAAATTGAGGATTAACTAGTCTCATTTAGCCGTTTTTACAATGAACTGGTTACGGTTAGTAATTTTTGATCAACCATTGAAATACCCCAAACCTAAGTATGCTAAGTAAACATCAAGTTAATATGTAATAAGTCTAAAACATGCCTTAGAAAGATTGGTAGACAATTTAAACCAAGGAAAACACAAGAAAACGCCTTAAGGGCAATTTAGGCAAAAATGTGCTCTAAGCAAGGAGTGACTTTGATTAGCACCCAAATACCATTATAAGACTTTATTAACATGCTAATGGACATGTTAAATCAATTACCAAAGAAAACCAAGCTCAAAACCAAGCTTAAACACAAAATGTGTTTTAAGACTCCTTAAAGCACCTTTTTGAGAAATTATCTTAGAAATGGGTTTTGAGTGGCTAAATGCCCATGATTACACCTTAATCAACATGTGTACTAATTAGTATCACATTAGGAAGTCTAAATCAATGGGAAACCAAAAATTTCACAAATTTGTGCACTAATTTATGAATAGTGCCAAATACTGCCTAGTTTAGGCTTTAGTCAACATAAGTCATTAAGTTGGTCAACCAAGACCATAAATATCCTACATACTAAGGGGGCGGTTTTAAGTGTGGGGAGTCACCACATGAGCCAGCACATTAAGGAAAAGAAGAGGAAAGTAAAGAAAGTTACTATTTGCTTTTAAAAGGTAAAATATCTTACTTTTAGCCCACCTTCTCTCCTCTTCTTCATTCATTCTCTTCTTCCACGGTTTTCTTCATCTTCTTCACCCTCTCAAACCGTGAGAACCACCTCCATTGTTGCCACACCTTGCTTTGCCCACCAAATCTCCATTTTAGCTTCAAATCAAAAACTAAACACATATTATTCTTAGTTAGCTCAAGCTCTAGCTTTCTATCTTTTCAAAATTGGAAAAGCTTCATTTTGGAGCCATGGGAAATCGCCATTAGAGGAGGAAAAACTAGCTTGAGGTGTTCATTGTCTTCTCCATTCATTCAAGGTAAGGAAAATGTAAGAAAAGTCATCTTTCCACCACTTTCTTACATGGCCGAAAATTACCACTCATGGGGCCTTATTTTTATGCCTTGTTCTAGCTTGTTTTATTCACCAAGGACTAGTGGAGGTCCTCTTTCATTCATTGCCCAAGTCTACTTTGAGACTTCAAAGGTAATCATCCACTTTTATACCTTAAAACACATTTTTAACCTAGGAATGATTCCTTAAGGTTAGTGTATTATCTAGCACTCATGAGAGTCATTGTATATTGATTAGAACATTGGCAAAGGGAATTAAGTTGGTGGCCGATTTTCCATCAAGAAAACTAAAGGAGGAAATTGAGAGAGAAGCTTGGAAACAAGGTAAATTGCTTACCTAATGGTGGTTTAAGGTTTAAGGGGTGGTATGTAGATAAGTACTAATGTAGATTAAAGCTTACATTAAGTAATGAGTTATATAACATATGAAAAAGGAATTTAAACAAGCTTGTGAACTTGTGACTAATGAGCCAATGGAAATGAGTTAGTAAGATGAGTTTAAGATGGATTTTAAGAGCATTATAACTACTATGAGATTGATGGGTGTAATTGCAGGTTGAAAGCTATTACATGTAGGAAATTCAGTGTTTAAATTCATGTCATTTAAAGGGCCTAAGAGCCATGTCTTTTAAGGGCCTAAGAGCCATGTCATTTAAGAGCCTTAGTGCTATGCAATTTAAGATTATTGCACTATATTGAGTTTATTATGAATGAGTTGATTTGGGTGAGAACATATGATGAGAAAGGATATAATGTGTGTGAGATGATTGTATGAGAAAAACAATGCATTTGGGCATGATAATATACTAGAGAAACTATGGCAAAATTTGAGTATAAAACAAAGTGTTTAAGTGGTTGTTGTGAATTAATATGACCTAGGATCTACTAGGAGTCATTAAAGGAAATTTGAGTGAAAATAAGTTAACAACGGTGTTCTTGATGATTAGAACGACCTAGAGTTGTTTAGGAAGAATTAGAGGTTAGAAGGGTGTGATATGTGTACTAAGATCGTGTACTAAGGATTTGAGTGTTCATGATTGTATTAAGGGTGAGAAACTAAATGTTGGGTATAACAATATACTAAGGAAGCCATGTCAAAATTTGGAGAGGAAACTAAGTGTTTAAGGTGTTCTAAGGAGATTTTATGACTAAGGATGTTCTAGTAAACATTAAGGGTTGTTTTGGTGAAAATGGATAAACTATGGAGTTCTTGAGTACTAGGAAGACCTAGGGATGTCTAAGAGGGACTATGGGTTATAATGGTGAGTTTTATGCACCAAAACCATGGTTAAGGAAGCTAGGGAACTTGTACAAAGTTTGAAGGAAAAATAAGGTATAATGACTTATAAGGATGTAAGCATGTGCTAGATTATATATGGCTTTGAGAAGTTTGAGTAAAGCAAATGGGTATGCATAATGAAGCTTGAGGAGTAACTAAGATGGTTGGGAAGAAACATAATGATTAGTTGAGGTCTTAAGCAAAGTCACAAGAGGGAAGTGTAAGGAATCAAGTGTTAAGTGTAAGAATTTTGTAAGAAATTGAGTGTCAAGTTTGGTGATTTTTGAGGAAGGTTTAGTACATGTTTTGAGGTGTTTAAACATGTAGGAAACATGTGGAAAGATTGTGGAATGAGTGGGAAAAGATTGGGGTGAATTTGGAGTTCAAAATGAGGAGAAAAGCACTTTGGAAATGGGTTCTGGTGTGGACCGCCCCTGTGGGGTGGTCCAGTGGAATTCTGCAGCGTATGAGGTTTCTGGTTGGGACCGCCCCAGAGGGGCGGTCCAGTGTAGAGAAAAAAAAATTAGTTTTTGGCTTCTAATGATGGGGGGTTGGATGGTAATGGTTTTAGATAATGTTTAGGCCTTGTTTGGTGACATTTTATGACCATTAGAAGGGTGGACAAGTATGAGGAATAATGAGAAATGATTAACTTATGAGATTGAGTTTTAATTACAATGACTAAGTGGTCCAACATTAGAGGAGTGATGATGATTAGAAAGATAAGCATATAAGGACTTAAGAGGTTAAGGTAAGTAAAATGGTTTTAAGTGTTTAAGGTTAAGTTAGTAAGAATTTAAGAGGTGCTAGATGGGGATTGATATGTAATGATAATATAAGGTTGTTTAAGACATATTTGGTGAGTAACAATGATAATTAAGTGGGTGAATAGGTATAAGGAATGAGGAGAAGTGATTCACTTAAGATTAAGTTTATAAGAACGTAAGTGGTATTTAGTTGGAAATCATTAGTGATTAAGTAAGCTAGGTTAATTAAAAGTAATTAACCACCAAATTCGATGAATGTTTTAGGACTTGGGAATTTGGACTCCGGAGAAGAGTAAGCAACCGAAACGACCAACGGTGAACGGTACAGTCTTTCTTGTGACCTGCTTGCTAACGAGGTGTCCCTCGGCTTGTGTTCTATCTGTTTATGTGTGCCGGCTAAACAAGATAAAGCATGCAACCGGAATATTGTGTTATTTGTATTGTTGTGTGATGTTTAAAAACTAACACAACTTACCGTGAGAACTTACTAACTAATGTTTAGTAAAGAATTGTGTGAGACTAAGGAACACTCCCTAATATTAGTTTGTTAATAACCGAAAGAGGTTTAACAAACAAACATTGTCTTGAGACTTCTACTAACTGGAACTTGGGGGGAGTGAGGAATCCGGGACTGAATCCGGTCATGCATGTTAAGGAAAGGGGTCGGTATCTAAAGCAGATCCGACTTCCGCTTAAGGACTTGTCTTCGGACTTGTTGCCTAGGGTCGAATGTCGGCTCAGCTACATTGGACATCCAGTCCAAGGTAGGAGGCATTAAGATGGTGCGGTAGGATCACCTAAATCCTAAATTTTAAGATGAGTTGTTTATTCAACCAATGGAGTTAATAACTCATTGGCTAGGGTTGCTTTTGACCCGACAAAAATAAACATTGAGATAAGATACAATCGTTTCTATTTAAAGAATGGTTTGTATTCTAAGATTAAGATAAGGTTTGAGATAAGATACTACCATTTCTATTTAAAGAGTGGTTTGTATTCTAAGACTGAGATAAGCTACAACCATTTCTATTTAAAGAATGGTTTGTTTCCTAAGACTAAGATAAGGATTATGATTGAGGTAAGATAAGGTTGGACTGAGATTAAGAGGAAATTAAATAATTGACTCACTAATTAAGGGAACGCATTTAAGTCGTTCATTGTGTTTGAACTTTGATTGTTCATATTTGGCTTGTTGTTTATTGCACTTTCTATTATGTTGTGCATCTAATCAACCTCCATGCTATCAACAATTAGTAGTCGTAGCCACGTTAGCTTGGGGGCCATGAGAGGATCGTACCAGCAATTTTGTTGACCCCCTTTGGGGGCTGTTTTTACTACGTAGGTGAACGCCAGAAGGCGCCCGTCATGAGAGTAAGATGGGGTAGACGTGTTATGGGTTAAGTGTGGCCTACGAGTTGTGCATGTACACTCGTATGGTATTTTGAGTTAGTAAGTTGTATAGGATGTGAGGGGATTGTAAGAATGAAATGTATTTGGTTAAGACTTGTAAGTACTAATGTTTGGTATATTCTGTTAGTCAGACTGTGGCAAGGTCCTGGAATGTATTTGAATCCGCTGCAACGTTTGTATATATGGTGATAAGATTGCGAGAACCACGATTGGATCGAGATGGGGTGTTACAACCATCAACAAGGTTAATGATAAATAACCGGCTTACTGGTTATAAGGGCATCCACAATAAAGAAAGTTGATTTCACCCACTAAATAATATACTTTTATCGCATTCCCTCACAGTCTCTCTTGTTCATCAAGATCTCTAAAAAAAGTTATTTAACTAAGAACTCCTCTCGCATCTCTCACATCTTGTATTCTCCACCCCATCATTTTATTTTTTATATTATCACTATAATTTTCGTAAAAATGCCGGTCTGAAGACAAAATTACATGCGGTGGTCTTTTTTCCAGAAAATTATGTGGATGTACCAACGAGTTACAAAGAAGCAGCCCTGTGGGTGAGACAGTTTGCCAGAAACCGCCCCGGGTTGAGAAGGTTTCTAACTTTTTTTTGCCATAAACCGCCCTGGTGCCAAGGAGGCTTCTGTATTTCTTTTTTGCCAAAAACCGCCTCAGTCCGAGGCTGCTTTCAGAAACTGCCCCGCTCTCAGGGAGGCTTCTTTGCCAAATCTGTCCAGAATTTTGTTTCCAATGTTTGGACTGTTGATGCGATGCTTAAACAGTTTCCGAACTTGATCAAATTTTGTAAGATTATAGTTGAACAGCTGTACTTTGGAGCTAAGTAGTTTTCTAGAGTTTCAGAACCATATGAGACTCACATGACTTCATTTAAACAGCACCAGAGTTAGTGTTTTCTCGGTTTTCAAAATTTTCGGTAAGGTTATATTTTGTTTTATTAACCAGAGAGGTGTTATTATCCGGTGAGACAGAATAGAAGATAATGAAAGAAAGGCCACACTCTTGTTCTCCTCAAGCCGATGGACAAGATCACCGACAAAAGAATTATCATTTCATTGTTGATGTCATTCTTCGTCCTATCAGTTGTAACCCAGGTGTGAGTGTTCTAGATGTCATAGAAGAACAAGTCTGTGGCCAATACAATAGGACCGTTTCATACTGGAAAGCTTGACTGGCGAGGTGCAGAGCAATAGGAAAGATGTACGGAGATTGGGTCGAATCATATGCCCAGCTGCCAAAGCTGTTCATGGAAATAAAGCATAACATACCTGTTTTGATTGTTAATCTAAAATCAGTTCCAGGTTATGAGGATGACACACAAACAATGCAAGTCAAATTCTTCCAACGATGCTTCTGGGCGTTTGGACCATGCATCTCAGCTTTCAGGCACTTCAAACCTATGATGCAAATAGATAAGACCCATATGTATGGTAAGTTCAGAGGTAAACTTGTGATAGCAGCGACACAAGCTGGGAACAACAAAATTATACCAATTGCATTCGCTGTTGTTGAGTATGAAGATTGGGCTTTTTGGAAGTACTTCCTGGACAAGGTTAGGTTGCATGTCATAGATCAAAGGACCGATGTCTCAATAATTACAAATCGTGCATCTACTATCATAAGCATTATGTAGTCAGACGATTATTGGAGACCCTCAATGGGTCATCATTTCTACTACATAAGACATATTACATCGAATTTTAACTCACGGTTCCACAACAAAAAGTTGAAGAAGTATCTGATCAACACATGTATCCTAATTTATTCATTAATATGCTTTACTAATTTAATTAAGTTACTTCAATGTTTAACATTGAGTTATTATCATGTATTTAGCGTACGAATTAAGAAGACATCATGTCTAGAGAAGATATAATCACCTTCTATCCCAGAATACTGACATCGAACGTTTCTTCAATGACTTACCATTTGAGAAGTGGTCCTAGGCATATGAAGGAAGGAGGTAGGGGCATATGACAACAAGCCTGGTTGAGTGCATAAATGGAGTACTAAAAAGTGTCCGATTGCTACAGATCATTGTCATTGTCACCAGCACGCTGTACAAGCTGGTAACTTATTTTAATGATAACCTTGACACATACGATGACCAGCAAATAGCGGGTTCAACATTGTATACAAACCATGCAACTTCCAAGATAGAGGAAAACCGCAGACTATCTAATAGTCACAATGTTAATTGCTATAATGAGGTCGACCCAGCGTATGAGGTTGAAGATTTTGGGTTAATGGCTATGAGAAGAAACAAGGGGAAGTACAAGGTTGATTTCGATGACAAGAGCTGTGAATGCAGGGAGTGGAAAGCGTTCAAATACCAATGCTCTCACGTGATGGCGGTGTGCTCCAGAACTGGCATGCTGTGGGAAAATTACGTGCATCCGGTGTACAAGCTGGAAACAATGATCTAGGCATATGGTGGTGACCCTTTTACATCGCTAGGTAATGAACACAACTGGCCAACATGTATAGGGGCGAAGGTGGTACCACAACCCGATGCTATTCAAACTGTTAGGGGAAGACCAAAGTATTCAAGGATTTAGAATGAAATAGATGACAACAACGAACCAACTACAGAACGTAGACGTTGTCATCATTATTTGCGAACATGTCATTACAGGAAGAACTGCCCAAATAGAGGATACAATTGATTGTAGTTTTTAGGTGTTAAATGATTAACCGTGCACCTGCAAAGACGGGTTGTGCCTTTAGCAAGCACAGAAAAAATGTATGTTTTTTTAAAGCTGAATGAAGTGTGTTTTTATGTCAAGAGTATAATAAATGTGTATTTTACTGTAAGAGTTGCTTACAATCTATAAAATGTTTGGGTTCATACCAAAACAATGTTTTTAAAGAATATACACAACACTGACTTTGGAGCCATTTTAATGTAGTGGTGTAGGTCCCGTGTAAGTTTAAAGCGGCTATACCAAAGACATATGACAAAAGTATGGGTGTTTGGTTGCTGTCTTATAAAATTTCGTTTATTTCTGAGACCATTTAATTATTGGGCAAGCTCACTGAAAATTGGAAAAAAAGCTAACTCTAGTGCCATATTAATAAATCGTCTTGGTCCCGTATGAAGTTGTAGCGGCTGCCAATGTATCATAGGACATGAAAATATAGGTGAAAAAATGGTTAATAAAACAAAATATAACCTTACCGAAAATTTTAAAAACCGAGAAAACGCTAACTCTGGTGTCGTTTACATGAAGTCATGAGGTTTCTAAAAGCAGCCTCAGGCCGGGGCGGTTTTGGGCAAAAAAACCAGAAGCCTCCTTGGCATCAGGGCGGTTTCTGACAAAATGTTAGGATTTACTAAATCTTCTAGACTTATCCTATGTGTCATTCTTTCCCTTTTCTTAAACTTGTTAGGATTATATATATTTCTAGCATAATCTTCTCTATCCTTTTCTGTATTGTCTTTATTAGTTTAGTTATTTTGGCTAAATTTCCAATTGGGTGCCTTTATTAGTTTAGTTATTTAGGCTAAGTTTCCAATTGGGTGTCTTTATTAGTTTAGGCTAAGTTTCCAATTGGGTGTTTCCTATTAGGAAACCCCTCTTGTATAAATACCTATCCTGGTTATTCACAATACATACAAGAAATCATTCTTTCTTTCACAATGCTTTCATCCCTACTTCCACGCTTTTGCTTTCTCGATCCTATGTGCGTTTCCTCGCAAACATTTGCTTAACCCTCCATTCAATTTCCATTCTTTCCTTCTTGGTCCTCGCTCATCTCCAACGATTTCTTCACAAAAAAAGTCATAAACCTCCTAAGCTCGGGGCGGTTTCTAGCAAGCCACCTCACTCCCAGGGCTACTTCTTTGCAACTCGTTGGTGTATATCCTTGTAATTTACTGGAAAAAAGACCACCACATGTAATTTTTTCCTGAGATCGGTTTGTTACGAAAATTTCCATTATCACATAGTGCTGCTCATTTTATTTTCATAGTTCTACAATGAGAAACCATGTAAATTCCCTAATAGTAAGGAGATATCATACATACGGACTCCTTTATCCTTGTTTGAGTGACACCTTAAATATCAACAATTTATCAAAATAAACAACAATGGCGATACAAGAAACCCTACTATCTTCCCAATGTCCGACAGTACTCTAATCTGTGGGAAAAAAAATCTGCTATAGGTCATTCACAAATTTTCGTAGTTAATTTCATGAAATATTAAGTTTTTTGTTTAAGAAATATCTTTAAAAAAGTCACAAAATATTTTTATAGAAATTCATAAAATGTCAATATATCATTATCAGAAGGAAAAAGGTAAAAATATCCATACTAGTTAACAGAGTAATTTTAAAGTTCATATAAATGTTAAAAATTAACTAAAATTCACAAAAAAATCAAAATACTATTAAAATATAGAAAAGTATAAAAAATATTTAAAAATAATAAAAAATTGAAAAATAAAAATAAAAAATATCATAAAATATTGAAAAAAATAAATATTTCTTAGATTTTTTTTCAATTACTCATGACCATAAAAAAGAATATAGTGTTTTATATATACCAACTTTCTACTAATTTATATCAATTAAATATCATACATTTTTTTATTTTTTTCCTACCAATTTAAATATTTATTCAAATATTATTTTATATTTGACAAATATTAGGAAATTTATTTTTTAAAATTTATATTCTATTTCACTAAGTATATTACAAAAAATATTATGTCATAAAGTTATATGAAAAATAGAATATAAATTATAAAAAAATATTTTTAATATTAGTTAAAAATAATAATAATTTTTTTGAATAAAAAATCTATAATGTTTTTTCAAAATATAAATTATTTATCCAAATATATAATTATAATTTTGAATTAATGTTTAGAAAAATTATTTTACAAATTTATATTTTATTTTGTAGTTAAATTTATAACATAATAATATTATTTTATAAAGTTATCTGTATAAAATATATTTTTTTAAAAATGTTTAAATATTATTTAAAAATATGAAAAAAATTGATTATGAATAAATAATTTAAATCAGTAAAAAAATAATCTAAAAAATGTAATATAAAAACTATGACATGTAATTGTTAAAATTATGGTTCCTAAGTAGTTTAAATTGGTAGAAAAATTGGTATAGATATTGTGTTTAGAACGATATATTTCTTTTATTGTACTACATAGTTTTAAAAAATCTAAGAAATATTATCTTTTTTCAATATTTTATGATATTTTAATATATTTTATTTTTCTAATTTTATAGTATTTTGAATATTGCTGAATTTTAGTGAATTTATAACAATTAGAGTATATTGTGAATTTGAAAAGTATTTTGTTAACTAGTAAAAATATCTTTTTTCTTTCTAGTCAATGACATGACGATATTTTATGGATTTTTACAAAATATAATAACATTTTTTATATTTTTTTTACCAAAAATATAATAACATTTCATAACATTTCCCTAGGAAGAAAATACAAACGGTAACTATTTCAGCAAATTCATCAACTATTTTTATTTTTTCAACCGTTAACCATAAGTTACTTTATACCAACTGTTGTTTGTCAATTATCAACCGAAATCAACCAGTAAACTATAACAAATATTTTGAAAGTAAAATCAGTAATTAGCAGTACCATGGAAAAGACGTAAATGTGTAGACATATAAATATGAAAAGTGATAAACGATTTATTACACTTTACAAATTAACTTCCTAAATAAAGTATACTTATGTTTTATACTTTTGACATCTTTATAGTTATCGGCTTTCATCTATTAGTAGATGTCACTCCAACATACAAAAAGATAAAAACAAAAATTATTAGTACTTTACAAATTACCCAAATAACTCAACTATTACATTAGTGTAAAACTTTTTTTTCTAACATGTTTTTTTCTCTTAGAAACTAAATGCTGATTAGGAACTAAATGCTTTTAGAGGCTAGACAGGCTTTGTCTCACCTTTTCAGATGCGGGGCTGTCTTACCTACAACTAACTGTAGCCAGTTGGTTACATCCAGTGCCCACGATCACGATTTTGTTTTTTTTTTCTTTTTTCTCTTTTCTGTTTTCAAGCGCATATCATTTCCTTTTTTTATTAAAGATTTTTTATTTCTTTTATTTTCTTTATCATAAAAACTTTAAATTGTTGTAACTTTTAATATATAAGTCCAAAATGAAAAAAAATTATATCATTGTTCATCTAAATTCAAGTTCTTCAAAACAAGACCAGTCATGGATATATTTTGACAACTTTTAAAAAAATTATTTTTACATGTATAAAGCATAAAACGTATAAGAACACTTGTACAGACGGTCATACAAACATGTACAGATGGCCATAAAAACATGTACAGATGTTCATTAAAGAACATGTACATTCTCACATTAGAACATGTACATTGTCACATTAAAACATGTACATTGTCACATTAAAATATGTACATCATCACATTAAAGTATATACGACTTCCAAATAGATTACCCAACCCCAAAGCACCTCAAAACCTACCTAAGAAAGTTAAAAACATCGAATTCACCACTTATTAATTAATGGATCATAATATTAATTTTAATAAATCATAATATAAAATTAATGAATCATATTATCATTTTAGTGTATCGTTGTATACACGTAAAATAATTTTTTTAAAAATTATCAAAATATATTCATGACTGATCTTGTTTTGAAGAGCTTGAATTTAGATGAACAATGATATAATTGTTTTTTATTTTGGACTTATATATTAAAAGTTATAATAATTTAAAGTTTTATGATAGAATAAGAAAAATAATAAATTTTTTAAAAAGAAAAATGAAAATAGAAGTTCACGTTACGTACCGCGCGAGAAAGAATGAAAAAAAAATTGTTGCACGCACTCCCCCTCCTCCTAAGATGTAGTCAGATGGCTACAGTGGGTTGTAGGTAAGTATTTGCGTTCAGATGTAGTCTCTGTCTTGGCTACAACTAAATATACCCAAATTGGCTACATTCTGGTGCCCGACTTCTTTTTTCTTTTTTTTAGCGTGCCTCCGACGCCTTTTTATTTTATCTTGTTTTTGTTTTTACTTTTTTTAAAGATTTTTTTTTCTTTTCTTTTTTTATCATAAAAACTTTAAATTGTTGTAACTTTTAATATATAAGTCCAAAATGAAAAAAATTATATCAGTATTTACCTAAATTCAAGCTCTTCAAAAAAGACCAGTCATGGATATAATTTGACAACTTTTTAAAAATTATTTTTACGTGTATGGAGCACAAAACGTAAAAAGAAAACTTATACAAATGGTCATGCAAACTTGTACAAATGTTTACTAAAACATGTACATCCTCACATAAAAACATGTACATTCTCGCATTATCAACATATAGATAGTCATATAAACCTGTACGAATAATTAAATATGTATATCCTTAGATTAAAACCTGTACATATAAGGAAGAACACTTGTACAGATGGTCATACAAACATGTACAGATGACCATACAAACATGTACAGATGTTCATTAAAGAACATATACATTCTCATATTAGAACATGTACATTGTCACATTAAAACATGTACATTCTCACATTAAAACATGTACATTTTCATATTAAAGTATATAACGACTTCCAAATAGATTACCCTAATCCCACACACCCTAAAACCCACCCTAGGAAAGCTAAAAAACGTCGAATTCACCACTTATTACTTAATGAATCATAATATCAATTTTAATGAATCATAATATAATATTAATGAATCATATTATTATTTTAGTGTATCATCATATATATGTAAAAATACATTTTTTAAAAAGCTGTCAAAATATATTTATGACCGGTCTTATTTTGAAGAGTTTGAATTTATATGAACAATGATATATTTTTTTCCATTTTGGACCTATATATTAAAAATTACAATAATTTAATGATTTTGTAATAAAAAAAAAAAAAAAATAAAAAAAAACAAAGCACTGCGGCGCCTAAAAAAGAGTAAATTACTCGAAACCCCCTTCAGGAATGAGCATAATACGGTTAACCCCCTTGTGTTTATTATAATTATTGGTAACCACCTTGAGGTTATGGTATCTCTGACCATGAGCCCCCGAACTATAACTTTGTTATCAAAACGTTAACTACATGCTGACCCATCAACTTAATCACATTATTAATGCTAGCATGGACACCAAAACTATTTAATCAACATCGTTTAACTCTTCCTCATCCCAATTCAGATGCATTTTCGAGGTAGGGTTGACGTTTTTTGGACAATAAGAATACTGATTAAACAATATTTTTTGTCCAGTATGTCATTAATAATGTGATTAAGCTGATGGGTCAGCACGTGGTTAATGTTTTGATAATGGAATTATAGTTCGGGGGCTCATAGTCAAAGATACTGTAACCTCAAAGTGATTACCAATAATTATGATAAACACAAAGGGGTTAACTGTATTATGCCCAATCTCAAGGAGTTCCGAGTAATTTACTCAAAAAAAAAAAAAAAAGAGCAAAGCGCTCGATTTGCCTCAGATGAGATGAGCATATAGAAAAATAAGCGTCCCTGCTAATATTTCCAGGCAAGTCTGTAGTCCACTCTTTTTGAGCCAAATTCGGTAGACAGTCAATTTCTTTTTAACAAGTAGACAGTCAATTTCTTTTTAACAAGTAGACAGTCAATTATTGTATATTGTTTATATTATATATGTACTGTTCACCCATACTTATATACATCCGTTGTATTGTCTTGTGTTGTGCCTGCCGCAACTGGTTTAAACTTAATGTTCAATGTACATATTCTTACTATAAAAAAGAAGAAATTCAATGTATCTAATTTTGTACGAGTTCTCTAAAAAAACAATTTTTGCACTAGTGCTATTGGTGTTTGAATCCCAGTCCTTGATGAAACGCTCTAGCTTCAGGCCGGCGTTGTACAGTATTGAACGGTTAGGATTAACATGAAGGATGAGATCGGTTCATGTTTGAGAGGCGTCACATGCCTGCATGTGACTATTGTCAGAGCGGGCCGATCGAGTCCCAGATGAAAAAATAGAGGAAATTTTTTCTGAAGGTAAATACCCGCTTAACTCTTCTACCTTTTTCTTCTCTCATTCAAAAATATAAAAGAAAAGAAAAAAAACTCTACGCTTGTTCGTTGTTTGTCCCTCCCTTTTGTTTGTCAAAATCTAACCGCGTGGCTTCCACGTCCTTTTTTCTCCACTTATTCTTCCCAGATCCACGGTGGTCCGGCGGTTTGACGGTAGCCGGTGTTTGCTTCTTCTGTACGGTCACAGTGGTCGAAGGATCACGTAGCAGCGTGAGCTTCTTCTTCTTCTTCTTCTCCCTGCTCGCTTTCTGACCATTTTGTCCGAAGGACTCCCACACATCTTATCCAGAAGAGGGAAGTCTTCTCATCTTCTCCGACCGCTTGCATCATCCTTCTTCTCTGGCAGATACTCTACGATTAGTATATCTCGTGGACAATTTACCCGTGCTTCTATAACATGTCTGAAGAAGGCGTCTGCTTCAACGCCATCCGTGTGGTCTGCAAATAGCAGGGGGAGCGAATCTATCTGGTAATTGCATCTCTGCCGAGTTTACTCCTTGCTGCTCTCTCTTTTTCGATCTTCTCCCCCTCTGCTTCCTCAGTTCGCTTCGTTTACCACCACCTATCTGACTATCAGTTAGAACCACAAAGGTGCATCTGCCTCTTATTTAGAGAACTCATTCTCCTCCCGTCATTATCGCGCCCCGGCACCGAACAGACGACCATTTCTAACTCGCTATTGCAGATTGTCCTGTTCCATCTCTAGATAAAAGAAGAAGCAGAATCAGATAGATTATTATCATTTTGAGCAACCACACCGGCTCCCATCTCTACTATTAATTCCTGCCGATATCTGGATGCTTTCACCATGCCAGACTACACAGTCAGCACAGTTGACTAATTACTAGATCTTATAGCTCACCTTTCATCAGTAGTTCTTCTTGTTCACACTGTGGTTTCGATCAGGATCGGGTTGGGATCCGCTCTCGCTGTTGAAGCAGGCAGTATTGAGATCACAAGAGCCTAGTCGAGAGTTCTGTCTGTTACGATTTCTCACGTATTATGTAGAAGTACCTAGTACGTTTCGAATCAACTGTTTTTCACCCTATGTACCATGGATAATTACATGATGGACGACAATACAGCCTCATGACTCTATCAGCTGCATATGTGATTTATATATCCCTTATTTGCCCCTACTTCCTGTTCCCGTTACACATTGAAGTATGAGTGATTAGAGGATTTGACATTAGCGTGTTTATGCGAACTTTGATTCTATTGGCTTGGATCAATGTAGAATGACGCACCTGCTAATGCGTTCATTCACCTATTGTCAGGCGAGTTTGTTAGTTCGGTGGGGATCTGCAAACTGCCTCTACAGTTGTGTTGCTGTGCTGAATTCGGGAGAAGCCAACAATGGAAGTGACAAGGTTAGCAGATTGAATTTAGTTTGTTTTGCGCTTATCTTGAACTTTGTTGGCTTAGATCAAGTTAGAATTGTAAATGCATTTACTAGGCTAAAGCTATCTTCTTGACTAAATTCCAAAAATTAGAATGAGTTGAAATTGGCCAGTTAAAGCTGCTCGCTCTTGCATATTCAGCCAAAGCTTGTTGATATTGATTTTAGATGATAAGTTTGGTGGCAACTACAATTGCACTTTTGTGCTCTGAAATTTGTTGGCAACTACTGTCGCATCTTTGTTCACCATTAGGTTCTCCTGTTGAATTTGGGAGAAGTCAACAGAAGTATAGGAGGTTACAAAACAATGATGCTAGAGTCGTACCTTTCCATTTTCCGTGATTACAAGACAACTGCAGACAATGATGGTGCTGTTAATTTGGAATGCTGACAGTAATATACGTAGAGCAAATGACCTGGATTGGCTCACTTGTAACAGTCAACCTGTAAAATGTCTATATATATTATACCATTAGTGGGAAATTTGTCTTCATCTAAGTATAAGAAGCCATTTTTTGAAAACCATCTACTAATATCAAATGCTCTCTTTTCATAAAAGATGATCTCTTTATATTTCTGTGTCATAAGAGAGTAATTACATGACAATGAAAAATGAAGTTTGATTTGTTGGGTTTCATACATAATATGCTTTGATTGAGGGAGTGGAAATGTTTTTTTTTTTCTTCCTTTTCTGCTACTTTGGGAGAGTGGAAGCCCTGAGTTTTGATACACATTTGAGATTGCAAAATGCTTGTGATTCTTTGAAGAAACCATGGTGGAATTTTGTGGTGATGGAGTCTATTGTTTTATATCCCATGAACATAGGTAAGCATACTCTTAATAAATTATCCAAAGAGCTTGTTCACCTTTCCATTTTGGATATATATTCTTTTCATTACCAATACATGTTGCTGAACACTGCACATGTAAATGATCCAATTCTGTGATGTTGGGTTTGATTTGTATTTGAAAGGCCTTTGTAGTAGATCAATTTTCTGTTGTCGATGGTGATTATATATTGTCAGGGTGTGGGGTGGGGATGAAATTAACACCCTCTTCTAAGCTCTGCACAACTGGTGCAATCTTCGGTGCTCGTTTGGGTGATAGCATGTAGAATTGTGATGCTAAATGTCTGATTATCTAGATTGGCAAATCTCAAAAGATTTGGCACTGTTTCTCATTGTTAATGTCTCTTCAGATCGTGTCACTCATATGATGCAATAGTTTTCCTTCTGACTTTCATCCCATGAGGTTCAAAATGACCAAAGTTTGTGCTATCCATATTTCTGTGTTCCTTAATAGTGACCCGTATCAGGCACGGTATATGACTATAATGATTGTTGTCATTTCAGGGATGCCATTTATATATGAGTTTAAGGGATGACTGGTCCATTGGAAGAACGAAAGAAACTGATGCATCATGAGTATGGATCTTCATGAAGAGAGCTCGCAGTTGGCATCATTAGTACCCACAGCATCAAGGAGGCTATCTTCTGCATCTTCAGCTTTCTATTCTGCCAATCAGTCTCCGTTCTTTTCCCCAAAATCTCCAAAGTCTCTTCTATCTGAGTCCACTCACTCAGAGCGACCATTAAAAGATGTTTCTCGGACAAGAAGTAGGCCAGTTCCATCCGATAATATTCCTTCAGCTCAAGTAGCAAATGATTTCTGCATTCTAGAACGTGCATCTTCATCAGCTAATGAAGCGACCTCTAGTTATAGCCAAGGACATCTCTATGAGTATTGTAGGAAAAGGGAGAGGAAAAGGAAACTGGAGAGGAACTTTGGAATCCCGTTTCATTCCAGTGCAGCTGGCTCTCCTAATACAAGCAGAATATGGAACTGTGATATTTATATAGGGTTGCATGGTCGAAAGCCTTCTATGTTGAGATTTGCCAACTGGTTTCGTGCTGAGTTGGAGATTCAAGGCATCAGTTGCTTTGCATCTGATAGAGCTCGATGTAGAAACTCCAGGAAACTCAGAGTTGTGGAGAAGGCGATGGATTTCTGCAGCTTTGGTGTTGTGATCATAACTAGGAAGTCGTTTAGGAATCCGTACAGCATTGAGGAGCTCAGGTTCTTTGCAAACAAGAAGAACTTGGTTCCTGTATTCTTCGACCTTGGACCAGAAGATTGCCTTGTAAGGGATATAATCGAGAGAAGAGGTGAAATTTGGGAAAAACATGGGGGTGAAGTGTGGAGTTTGTATGGTGGACTGGAGAAAGAGTGGAAAGAAGCAGTCCATGGCCTCTCGCGGGTTGATGATTGGAAACTAGAAGCCCGGAGTGGAAACTGGAGGGAATGTATATTGAGTGCCGTCGCGTTGCTAGCAATGAGATTGGGGAGAAGAAGTATAGCAGAAAGATTGAGCAAGTGGAAACAGAAGGTTGATAAAGAAGAGTTCCCTTTTCCTAGAAATGATAACTTCATTGGCCGAAATAAAGAACTAACGGAGTTGGAGTTCATATTGTTTGGGGATGTGAGTGGAGACTCAGAGCGGGATTACTTTGAGCTGAAGGCTAAACAACCCAGAAGAAGAAGGAATTTGACGATTAGTTGGGGTAGGAGTGGTTCAGGTAGGAGTGGTTCACTGAGGAGTACGAAAAGAGGTGGAGAAGAAGAATCATCTGGCGTAGTGTGGAAAGAATCTGAGAGAGAAATAGAAATGCAGGGTCCCAATTTTCCTAGGCATCATCCACAGCAGCATCAAGCATCCATGAAGAGAAGGAAGAGGACGCTGAACATTGTTTACGGTAAAGGGATTGCCTGCGTGACAGGAGACTCAGGGATAGGCAAGACAGAGCTTCTTCTTGAATTTGCGTACCGGTACCATCAAAGGTATAAGATGGTCCTGTGGATTGGTGGGGAAAGCAGATACATACGGCAGAATTACCTCAACCTGTGGTCTTTCCTAGAGGTTGATGTGGGAATTGAGAATTCAGCAGAGAAGTGGAGGATGAAGAGCTTTGAAGAGCAAGAAGAGGCAGCCATCTCCAGGGTTCGTAGAGAGCTCATGAGAAACATACCGTATCTGGTGATCATTGATAACCTTGAGAGTGAAAAGGACTGGTGGGACCACAGGCTTGTCATGGATCTTCTACCTCGTTTCGGCAGCGAAACTCACTGCATAATATCGACTCGGCTGCCACGTGTGATGAATCTCGAACCGATGAAACTCTCTTTCTTGTCAGGAGTTGAGGCCATGTCGTTGATGCAGGGGACCATAATGAGAGACTACCCACTGTCGGAGATGGATGCTCTTAGGACTATTGAGGAGAAGCTTGGGCGAAGCACCATGGGGCTAGCCATTGTGGGAGCGATCCTCTCGGAACTACCTATCAATCCCACCAGGCTGTTGGACACAATCAATAGGATGCCATTGTGGGACTTCTCTTGGAGCGGTAAAGAAGGCAGCGTTCTCAAGAAAAACACTTTCTTGGTGCAACTGCTGGAAGTATGCTTTTCCATATTTGATCATGCAGATGGGCCTAGGAGCTTGGCGACAAGGATGGTCCAAGCAAGTGGATGGTTCGCGCCAGCTCCAATTCCTATCTCTTTGTTAGCTTTAGCTGCACACAAGATGCCTGAGAGGTATAACAGAGCAGGGAGGCAGATGTGGAGAAGGATACTGTGCTCATGGCTGTGTGGGTTTGCTTCCTACGCCAAGAAGAGGTCAGAGGCTGAAGCAGCTTTGTTGCTACTGAGGTTCAACATTGCTAGGAGCAGCACGAAGCCTGGACACCTCCATTTCAACGAGTTGGTGAAACTGTATGCTAGGAGGAGGGGGATCACCGGGGCAGCTCATGCCATGGTTCAATCCGTGATCAGCAGAGCATCAGCTCTCCAGTTGCTGTCGGAGGCGCATCTGTGGGCAGCTTGCTTTTTGATCTTCGGGTTCGGGCATGATCCGGTGGTGGTGGAGCTCAAACCCCTGGACCTGTTGATGGTGGTGAAGGAAGTGGTTCTGCCTCTGGCTGTCCGAACATTCCTGACCTTGTCACGGTGCAATGCTTCTCTGGATCTCCTCCGGTTGTGCACCAACGCACTGGAGGCGGCTGATCAGCGGCTGGTTGAACCGCCAGACAAGTCGCTGTGCTGGGGGCCAGTTCAGACAAAGGCTCAGCTGAACCCTGAACTTTGGCAGGAGATGGCGCTGGCGAGATCAACAGTTTTAGAGACAAGAGCGAGGCTGATGCTGAGAGGGGGACAGTTTGATGTGGGTGATGATTTGATACGGAAATCCATATTTATCAGGGCATCCATTTGCGGTGAGAATCATCCTGATACCGTCTCTGCCAGAAAGACGTTGGATAAACTGGCCAGGCTCCAAGCAAGTGCACAAGCGAATGCCTCGAAATAGTGTGTATCAGTTTAGTTTAGGTGGCTACGGATGTTAAATTAAGAAATAGGTTTTTTGTTATATTTATCATACAGTTGTAGGCAGCAAAGGAAACTCATATAGTAGAAGGGTTCTCAACACCCAATTGAATACATCTTCAAACCTCACATGGTCGTTTTGATAATTTAACCATCTTTTTATATACATCTTCCAACCTCGCGGTCTTTTATATTCTTTACCATCTTTTATTTTGTGTTTGACACCAGCTGACCTTAATAATTCTCATGTAGAAAGAAGGAAGGAAGAGAAAAGAAAACATTTATTGGGTTTAGTAGTTATTCTTGACATGGCATCAATGTTGAAGAGGTACCTGAAGCCTCTGATCTTGTAACTTGTCCGTGTGGTCTCATCTGTTGACAAGATACTGAAAGTGAAGCAGCAGTTCCTGGATATATTTCCTGACAAGAATTACCCTGTTGAATTCCCTTACAGATCAGAAGTTATTCTTTTGTTTCAGAAGATTGAAGGGGTTGTGAGCTTATTTGGGCTGCATGTGCAAGAATTTGGCTCCCAGTGCAGCCATCCTATGTCTCTATATATCATATCTTGATTCTGTGAAGTACTTCAGGCCTGATACTAGAACTGTAGCTGGTGAAGCCCTTCGGACTTATGTTTATCGTGAGATATTGATTGGATCCCTAGAGTATTGCAAGAGGAGAGGTTTCTCAACCTGCTATATATGGGCCTGTCCACCAGTCAAGGGGGAAGATAACATATTATTAGGGGTGGCAATTTTTACCCAACCCGATAACCCGATCCATACCCAACCCGAAAATAGTGGGTTTGGCTCACGATTATTGACCCATTTAATTATTGGATCGGGTATGAGTTACCTATTAAATTTGTAGGTTGGGTATGGGTTTAAAGTCCTAACATGTAGTCAACCCGACCCGTTTATTTTATTTTATTAAAAATAATAATAAATAATTAATTAGATAAAATATAAATATATTACTAAGTAAGTACTAACCTACTATTAGTATAATACAGATTATATAGTATCTTTTTATTAGAGGTTGTTTATTTGATAATACTACTTTGTTGTATTTCTTTATAAAGAAAAAACAAGAGTATTCGTTATGTGGATTGTCAAAAGACAGTGTGCTGCTCTCTCCTCCACAACTCCCACTGTGGTCCTATCTCTTCTGTACTCTGAAATTTTTTGTCTATGTTTTGATTCTATATTCTGAAGGAGAAAATACAGTTATATTTGGCCCAGACGCGTATACATCACCTTCTTCTGTTAAGTGTCACTGAGCACGACATGTATGTGAAAAAAGAGAAAAGACGGAGGATAATGAAAACTCTGGAATATCTACCATATGAATGTATGATTTCATTGATTTGTAACTCCGTTTGAGCCATCATATACAAAATTTAATTCCAGGTCTTTTAAATTTTGCTAGCCTAATTATGTAGGGTAAAACGGGTCGGGTATGGGTTTAATCATTTTATATGAGTTGGGTATGGGTTGATCATTTGTAACCCGAATATTATTGGGTCGGGTATGAGTCAATATAATTTTAATCGGGTCAGGTATGGGTGAGCTTCAACCACCCATTAACCCGAATTGCCACCCCTACATATTATACTGTCACCCGAGGTGCAGAAAACACCAAAGCCTGACAAGCTGCGGCAATGGTACCAATCGATGTTAAGAAAAGCAACGAAAGAAAAGATTGTGGTCAATTACACAAATATTTACGAGCAGTTTTTTGTACCTAGTGTAGGATGCAACAACAAAGTTACAGCAGCTCGTTTTGTAATACCCTCATCCCACATCGGGATATGAGCTGTAATGTGGGTGGTTTATAATAATATATATGTGTTGACTACAACAACAGGCCTTCCACTTTTCAGCCCAAGTGAGGATTGAGGGTCTAAAGTGGCTAGTTTTCAAGCCCGGATGGCTTGGGAGCTAGGTTGTTGGACAGTTACCCATATGGGGTGTTACAAATGGTATCAGAGCCGACTCGGGACCGTGCCGGGATGAGCTACCCGACACCTACCGAGGAGGTCCATGGGACTTGGATGTTAGGCTTGCGACGAGGACGTCGCGTTCTTTGAGTGGGGGAGTATGTAATACCCCCATCCCACATCGGGATATGAGCTGTAATGTGGGTGGTTTATAATAATACATATGTGTTGACTACAACAACAGGCCTTCCACTTTTCAGCCCAAGTGAGGATTGAGGGTCTAAAGTGGCTAGTTTTCAAGCCCGGATGGCTTGGGAGCTAGGTTGTTGGACAGTTACCCATATGGGGTGTTACAACCATACTTTGATGGTGATTACTGGTCTAGCGTTGCTGAGAATATGATAAAAAAGATCGAGCAAGAATGTGCAGGGGACTTGCAAAAGAAGGTAAAAAAAAATTACACGGAGAAGTTTAAAAGCGATGGGCCATACGAATCCCACTGATGGTGATGCCAAAGACATTTTACTGATGCAAGAATTGGGACAGAACATCGCGTTTGCAAAGGAGGACTTCATCTTTGTCTATTTACAACCCATCTGTACACACTGTCATGAGGTCATAGCATCTGGAAAGCGTTGGTACTGCGGTCAATGCAAGAACTTCCAGTTGTGTGAAGGATGCCATGGTGCTGGTACGAATTCTCAGGGCAGTCATGTCACCAGCAGCGGCCAAAAACATGAGCTCTTTGAGGAAGCGGTCAATGAGGTGCCAATTTGACACACTTCGTCGTGCAAAGCACTCGTCTATGATGATTCTATATCACCTCCACCATCCAACTGCAGCTACAGCTGGAACCACTTCATGCTGCCTGTGCTTGAGGGATATTGCGCTCGACCCAAGATGGAAATGCGAGTTGTGCCCAGATTTTAATGTTTGCTGTCAATGTTATCAAAGAAATGGGATTGGCTGTCACACGCATAACTTATCTCAGCATTCACCACAATCTGATCCTGGGAGAAAAAACAAGATAGCTGATATGATTAGGGAGCTGCTGAATGCTGTACTTCGCTTCAAAATGTCATTCAATGGCTACTCAGCCCTGTAAATACCCAAACTGTCAACGTGTCAGAAGACTATTCTTACATGCTCGTTCTTGCAACATTCGAGTTGCTAATGGCTGTCCTCACTACAAGAAATTATGTAGTGTGCTGATAATGCATTCTAGGATCTGTGTAGATTTCAACTGTGGTGTCCCTCGGTGCAGGGACTTGAAGGAATTTGGAGAAAGAATAGACCTGCGGGATGAAACCCGACCACCTGAGACAAAATCGGATGATGGTGTCATATTCTGATGCCATCACTCAAATATGCAAGCATTTTACAGTGGTTTCATAAGTTTATTTTGCCGTGGTAGAAGAAGCATAGAATTGCACATTCAGTTAAGTGGCAGGCAGATTGTACAGAGTGATAAAAGGTCATGGTAGGGGAAACACTATCAAGCGAATACTTGAGAAGTTTTGCACAGGCTATGCTAACTGATGTTTAGGATTATTAGGTGATGAATGCGTCCCTTTTCTGTGTATGTTCAGAATGTGGTGCTTGCTTGAGAAGAGAGAAGCGCTTAACAAGCACGGGCGCCCTTTTTTTGAGGGGATGAGTAGCATCTGTTACAATATGTATGTGTGCCTTATAGTTTTTTAGCCTTGGAAATAAATAGGTGTCATTTCTCTAGAAAAACTAGTATCAGTTTTATCAAGAGAGGGTGCATGAGTTAAATGGTTGCCGTGAAGTCGAAGAAGATGAGATGGCAAGCTCAGAGTTGTCGGAACTGAGTGTTCCTGATAGGAGAAAGGGAACAGATTACGACTAGATGAGCTCAGAGTTGGAACCGACAGTTTCAATAGGTGTCTTTGAGTGTGTCGATTTGGTCAAAACTCAGGGTAAAAACCTCGGGACCACGGTATGATCCAAACTTCCACTATAATATTGTGAGATTACAAAAGAGGTACTGCAACTAGGGTGTGAAGTTCCGAATCCCGGTCTCACCAAGGCCAACCTCCTCAGTCAAATCCAAGCTCATATGAGCAATTAATTGAGCAAATAAGACTGGATAACTGGCAACGGTAAGGACCAAAAATTGCAGGAAGGATCATCATTCAGAAGTGGTTTTCGTAATGAAACTCTAAATGTGACCCGACTGGGCCTATGAGTAAAGGTGGGAGTCTGGAGATGAACGAAGGCTCGGTAGAAGGAATTACCGTTTTTCATGTGGATTTTTATTGGTTTGACATCCCTCAAGGAGTACGTGCAATAATGCTATGTTGGTTGATTTGTGGTGTCTGTTTGTTTTATAGCTTATGCTTCGTTGAGGTTGGATCCCATTCTTGAGTCCAGCTGTTTTAGGCTTGTACTAAGGACATGGTGGGTACTCTTTTTCCTTCTCAAGTTTTCTCCCATTGGGTTTTACTTAGGAGTTTTTAATGAGGCCCGAAATACCAGTCCGACTATCTTTTATTAATCAAATGGCGAAAGCCCAAATTATCAAAAAAAACAAAAGAGGTACTCAATCCTCACCAACTCTCTAATTCCAGTGCAAAGCGAGTTCAGAACTTGGTGTAGGATATTACAACTTCTCTTTTCTTACACTCACAAAATTACAAACCTCTCAAATATATTACCAACTCTCTCAAAACTAAATCGGTTATTGGATGGATGGATTGTGCCAATAATAAGCCTCTATTTATAGTGGTGGGTGGTCCTTGGGGTCTTCTAGAATAACCATGAGTTATGGTGCCCATAAAATCTGCATTAAATGCTTACTATTAACTCTCCACTAATAAAACCTCTACCATAAATGTTGACCATTAAATCCCCCACCATAAATGTAGACCATTGAATTCTTCAGCATAAATGTCGACCATTAAACCCCCCACCATAAATGTAGACCATTGAATTCTTCACCATAAATGTAGATAAGAATTCAAGGAAACTTTACAATTCTCCACCTAGACTTGAGTTCGTCAACAACTTGATGCTTCACCTTCACTTGACTGTTTGCTGGTCAAGAACCCAAAAATCAACAACAATCTCCCCCTCCAGTAAAAAGAAGGAGATTGGATCATCATCGTTAAGGTTTGAGATGAATAATTTGCCTTTTGTACGTCCCCATCGTGTAAACCAAAACCTCCTCAGAAAAGCGGACTTGTTTTTCATTCTTCTTCACACGAGCCGAAGCACCTTCAACATAACAAATGTTGTTAGGCTTCATCTTACCTTGGAAAACGTAGTGTTATCCGTTCGGCGCCTTCAAGGTCTTTCCTTGGCCATAATATCTATAGCCTTCACATAACAACTGCCCCAAGGAGCTGATATGTGTGCTGATCTGTGACACATACCTTACATTTCGAATTTGATGCTCCTTTCCATTCTTCAACTTCAAGCGAACATCTCCAACACCTTGGAGCTCCACCTTTTCCTTGTTACCAACAGTAACTTGACCGAGATTTTCCATCTTCAAGGTCGTAAATGCGTCTAACTCCTTACACATATGCATGGAGGCAGCGGAATCGAGGACCCACGACTTCGGATCTTCCGCTATCTTGGACCCATTATCAATGGCCACGCGCACATCATCATGTGCATAGTTTACATCATCTTCATCTTCCACCTTGGCTTTTCCTTTCTCTTTGGAACTCTTGAACTCCTTCAGATCTTCCTTCAGCTTATGACAATATGCTTGGATGTGACCCACCTTGTCACAATAATAGCATTTTCTGTCTCCTGATCGTGAAGCAGATCTCCTCCAAGACGCACCTCCTCTTCTTAGATTTCGACCACGTCCTTCAGTAGCAGCCAAGGCTTGGTCACCATCTGTGGATTTTTTCTTATTAAGCATTTGATCATTGTCACGAACAATGGCAATAACGTCATCCAAATCCAGTGTGCTCCTCCCAACCACGATCATCTGCACCAGGGCTTATATGAATTTGGGAGTGAACCTAAGAATAAGAACGCCTTCTCTTGTGGCTCAATCATCTCATCAACATTAAGTAGCTGACTCAATAACTAATTAAAGGTGTTGATGTGTTTTTCAAGAGATCCACCTTCTTCCAACTTGAGGCCATAAAGCTCCATCTTTAAACACATCTTATGTGTCAAGGACTTCGAGGCATAGATGTTCGTCAACTTATCCCACAACGCCTTTAGGGTTGTCTCCGTCAAGAAATTGTATTTGACCTCTGGGGCGAGTGCCAATCGGATCGTGCTTGTCGCCTTTCTCTGGAGGTTTGTCCAATCTACAGCTTTCATTTCTGTTGGCACCGTCTACTCCAAGGCTTGGTCAAGGCCTTGTTGCACCAAGAAATCTACAATGGTATTTTTCCATATGGTAAAACTCATCTTTCCGTCAAACAACGGAATTACAAACTTTGCTTCATTTCCACCCATAGCTTTGATACCACTTGTTGGGGTTCACAGGTATAAACCAGAATATAACACGCCCAAAGATCGAACAAAAATAAAGCAAGACACAAAATTTATGAGTAAAACCCCTTCAACTCAGGGTAAAACCTCGGGACCACAGTATGATTCAAACTTCCACTATAATATTGTGAGATTATAAAAAAGGCACTCAATCCTCACCAACTCTCTAACTCCAGCCCAAAGCGAGTTCATAACTTGGTATAGGATATTACAACTTCTCTTTTCTCACACTCACAGAATTACAAACCTCTCAAATCTATTACCAACTCTCTCAAAACTAAATCAGTTGTTGGATGGATGAATTGCGCCAAGAATAAGCCTCTATTTATAGTGCTGAGTGGTCCTTGGAGTCTTCTACAATAACCATGAGTTATGGTAATAAATCGCATAAAGCTGTCCATAAAATCCGCATTAAATGCTAACTATTAACTCTCCATTAATAAAGCCTCCACCATAAATGTCGACTATTAAATCCCCCACCACAAATGTAGACCATTGAATTCTTCACCATAAATATCGACTATTAAATCCCCCATCATAAATGTAGACCATTGAATTCTTCACCATAAATGTAGATAAGAATTAAAGGCAACTTTACAAGGCGAAAAAAAAAGTTACTCTTGACGGATAAGGAAAATAGTAGGAAGTAGTATGACTTAGAAGACAAAATGCAGGAATCACTGAATCATAAAAACTTGATATGGGAAGAAAAGCTAGGTTAGTAAGGATGGTATGTGTGAAATATGTATTTAATATATTGTCTATAGTGGATTTTGACAGGTGGCCTCTAATTATATATAAAAAAGAAGCTGACGTTAATAATGAGTTACCAATATTAAAGTAAGAAGTCTTTTCACTTCCTTCACCATCTTAATTTGCGGGGGTGTTTTTTTTCTTTGGTAATATTTATGGGTTGGAACTTTTAAGTTTGTTTTTTTATCATTCTGTAAATGATTCATAAGAACGATATGCAACTAATAAAAAATTATCTTAATTAATTTTTATGGAAAAGATAATTTTTAAAAGGATACTTTTTTTCAGTTCAGTTTATTAGTTAATAATAAATCATCATAATTATTTTTTGTGGAAAAGGTGATTTTTTGAAAAGATACATTTTAAAAAAATTAATCAGCTAATAATAAATCATCTTAATTAATTTTTAGGAAAAATGTAATTTTTTAAAAGGATATTTTTTTTATAAATATAGTTTATCAACTAATAATAAATCATCTTAATTAATTTTTATGAAAAAGGTAATTTTTTAAAAGATACTTTTTATCTGTGTAGGAAAACATTATACATAGAGTAGCAGATAGGAATTAATTTAATTCAAACATCAGAATGGGGTAGAAAAAAATTCAGACATAGAGGGAAGCAAACAAATTGTCCACTACAAGAAAAACCAGATTTAGCTACCGATGATTTGCTACCGCACATATATTGGTAGCTACTTTAAAAAATCGCTACTGATTTTTGATGGTACTTACATAGTGATGTCTATTTTGCTACAACAATGACAACGATAGCTAAAATTTTTAAACAGTAGTCAAATCGCTACCGTCTGACAAGACTGCTACCATTAGTAGTAGCTATTTTTTATTTCATCTTGGTTCTTTTAGTAAGAACAATTTAGCTACCAATGTTGGTAGCTAAATTAGGGAATAGCTATTGATGGATGTTGCTAATTCAATCATGGTAGCTATTGTGCTACTATTAAAGCAACAATAGCGAATTATTTTATAATTAGTAGCTAAATTGCTACTATCTTAAAAGTTGCTACTACCAAATAGATAAGCTAAGTTAATGAAATTGCTACTGGCACTTCATCATAGTTGTTGTTCTGCTACTATTTGGGCAATGGTAGCAAATATTTTTAACAAGCAAAAAAATTGTTACTATCTTAAATTATGGAATTGCTACCGACTAATGATGTTAATGAGATTCTAGTTGATATTGTGCTACATCATAAGAAATGATAGTTAATATTTTTATGCGGTAGCAAAATTATAATTCTCTTATAATTTAAATGTGTGATAACTATATAATTCAAAATACACACCCATTTATAATTAGAAGAAAGATGGATTTTTAAGATATTACCTCAATTAATGTATATAAAGATAAGTATGAGTATTATTTTGCAAAATCCACCATAACTTGGAAACTATGGATTGCATAAAAGGTTAACTACCCAAGCAACAATTTTAATTACGTCATTATTATCCTGATAATAGTTTATCATCCAGACTTAAAACCTAAACACACACAGATCCCATCATGTTAAAGTGTTGTCTTAAAGCAAAAACAAAAATTGAATTATTGTTAAGCATTATTGGCAACTAGTCAAGTACATTAAATCGGATCACCTGTAATCTAAAAAAAATCGAATTAAAATTAGGCTTTTAAGATATTAAATCGAGTAAACTTAGGGTTTGAATTGAGAGAAAAGGCATCTCAAATTCGAAGGAAAATTTCTAAAAAATCTAAAGTAAAACGGGGACCTATGAATTGCTACTACATGCATATTGGTATCTAAACTGAAAAATTGCTACTAATTTTTAATGTTATAACAATGTGGTAGCTATTGCTCTATAGGAGCAACAATGGTAGCTAAGTTTTGTAACTTGTAGTCAAATGTCTAGCGTTTTACAAGATTGCTACACCAATAGTAGTTATTTTATCCTTCATCTAGCTTCTTTCAGTAAAAAATAATTTTGCTAGCAATATTTGTAGCTAAATTAAGGAATTGTTGTTGCTCATGGTAGTTATTGTGCTACTATTTCGATAACAGTAGCTAACTTGCTACTATCTTAAAAGTTGTTACGGCCAAGTAGATAAGCAAAATTATGAATTGCTATTAACACGATTAAAATTGTTATTTTGCTACTATTTAGCAAATTTTTGAACAAGTAGCTAAATTGCTACTATCTCTAATTTTGAAATTGATACGACTAATAATGCTAATACAATTTCTGTTGATATTATGCTAGAGCATAATAAATGAATGCGGTAGCAAAATTATTATTGTCTTATAACTTAAACGTGTCATTACTACAAAATTATATATACTGCTATTGCCATAATGGATATATTATTTTTTAGATAAATATATTAGTTTTTATAGTATTTTCAATATAGGACATTTAATATATTTTACTTGTTACCTTTTAGCTATCGAAATTTTAAAAAAGAACTATAAGTAAACAAAAATTGTCTAATTCGTGAAAAATAAATAAACTACAAACCACTACTAGAATTTATTTAATCATATAAGATATACCTAACATAATATATTTTTGATACTTATAATATTTTTAAGTCTCAAAGTATCACACATATTAATAAATTATAAAATAGAGTACAAGTATTAATAATTTAAATTTGTACATATATTGGTTAAAATTTACAAAATTATTATAAAATAGTAGTAATAAAAATAATTTAAATTAGTAAATTGTATATATAGGTGGGTGTGTGTTTATATATATAATTTAATACATTTTTTAATAAGTTTTACTATTGATGCTTTTAATTTACAAAAGCCACATAAACTAATAAAACATAAAAAAAACTAAAAGTAATAACAATTTAAATTAGTGATGTGCTGGTTAAAATTTGCAAAGTAAATATAATATATGTATGTATGTATAAATTTTTAAAAAAATTTAAAAGTTATACAAAATTATAATAAAATACATAAACATATTGTATATTAATGTTTTTAATTTACAAAACAACACACAAATTAATAGGATTTTGAAAATAGTAAAGTTATAACAATTTAAATTAGTTGAGACTGTAACAATATTAACATCTATTTAAATTGTATAAAAAATATTATATTATACAAATTTATTATACAAATTTATAAAAATAAAATATATTATTTAGAAGTTTTAATTTCATGAAATGATGTATATTATTTTGGTATTTGTAACACTATATAATATGACTTACTAATATAAGTAACTTTATATAATATATTATCCTTTTGTAAAATTTTTGATATTTCAAAGGTTTTAAAAGAAATATAGTATATTTTAATTTTTTATAATGTTAAGCCAACAATATCTTAAATTTTAATTATTTCTATTTGGTCGCATTAATTAATTTGTTATATTATGTAAATTAAAGTATTAATGTAGCACAATCAGACGTATATCTATTTTTAATTTTTATATATCCCTCTCGTTTGATCATGTCTCAACCATAACTTTCACTTATATTTATAGTATCAAACATTCACTATATACATGTAGTCTAAATATATGTTGAGAATAATTATCATGACACAGTAGTAAAGACATTCCATATCCATCCCAAACGTTGGAGGGATCAATTCTTACTCTATGCACATTTTAACACGCTAGTTTGGATTAAATATGTCATGGCTCCCACTTCTTGTGGCATTGAATGGTGCCCTGTGCCCATCATTCAGTATTATGGCACTCTATAAAGCCATGTTGCTACCACTATTCTAGTAGCAACTTTGACACTGCTGCTAGTTTGATTTTGTTACTGATGTACTAGTAACGATTTTGCAACTGTTACACTAGAAGCCATTTTGATACTGTTACACTAGTAGCCATTCAGTTACTACATTCCAAAAGGTAGCAATATCTAACTATCAGAAAAGTAGTAGCGAGGTCAAAGCGAAATAGCTACTGCATTCCAAAACGGTAGCTAAATTTAATTTAGCCACTAGGACCTTTGCTACCACTGTATATCAGTAGCGAAATCATAAAATGCAGTAGCCCGTTGTGTTAGCTACCAAAACCGATGATTTAGCTACTGATATACAGTGCTAGCTAAATCTGATTTCTCTTGCCGACGTCGGATATAAAAATACGGTTTATCCTCAATCAGAAAGAAACGACAGAGGGAATCGAATAATGACAAAGAATTTGATTTGACCAAACCATGGAACGAAGAAACTGCTTTTCCGAACGATCCAGAGGTAACTTTTAATCAAATTCACATTTTTTAACGTAGGATCCGTTTTTCCTTGTCCGTAAAACGGACCAGCAAAACAATGGTTCATTTAATACCGTTCGTTTTGCGAAGACAGAAACTGGACGTCCGCTTTTATTTCGTTCTTTACTAACATCGTACAACGAGTCCGTAAAACAGACGTATTTTAAGGGTCTGGAAAACGGACGTATTTTAAAGTCCGTAAAACGAACATTGTTTGAGTGTCTACACGAACTTCCTTAATGTGTCTGCAACAGACGTTTGCTACCTATCTGGAATGGACATTTAACCTATCGGTCCATTATGGACGAACTTATAATTTTTGTAACTTTTTTGTTTATAACGCATGGATTTTCATACTTTTTTTTGTCATCTTTCGGTCCCACCTTATGATTCTCCTCCTAATGATTCACCCTTTGAGCTTCCTGAAAACTAATGGATTGATACTACCGATGTGTTTCAAACCAATCAATTTTTTCCTACTAAGCGCGCTGCTGTGGAATGAGTGGATATAGTGGGATGACAAAAGGATCGTGAGTGGATGGTGGTGACCATAGTCCAGACAAGTACAAACGACATAGCAGTACTTACATGTGAGTGGTACTGGCATTCACGAAGAGTCAAGGCTGATGATGATTCTGTTGTACGAGTACATACCTCCTCAAAGAAGTGCTCGTGTTTGTTCCTATACGCAGCAAGCATACTCATAAAGGATGAAAATTGGTGGTGAAGGATGGACGACACAACCGCTACTTTCCTAAGCGGCCAGAGGGACATTTTGCTAGACATACATTGACAAATGATATGTTAAAAGCGGTCTGTCACTTTCACAGGGTAGGTACTACTGCCACACATGAGCAATGGTTGCTACTGAAGGAGCAGAATCCGGATCTATCCATTGGTATCAACTTCATTTACAACTTGAACAAGAAGTTGACAAAAGATCATAAGGGAGGATGCCCATTTATGCAAGTGATTATTGATGACCTTGAGGAGCACAAGTATCACATATTCTGTGACAGTCATCAACGTTTGTTCTTGTGACCATATAATTTCATTTTGTTTAACGTTTTAAACTTTTCATAGTGTTAATGCATATTTAATTTTATACAGACGATAAGGATGTTACCGGGTATGTCATGTTTGCTAGCCCAACATCCGTGAAGCTTATCAATGTGTTCCAATATGTCATCATTATTGATGCTATATACAAGACAAATGTGTACAAGATGCCGCTGTGTAGGAGTTGGAATGACTTCTACTGGGAAGAATTTTAACATTACATACATATTGTATGCAGTAAGGATGAAGCAGGGTACATTTGGGTCCTGAAGAACTTGAGGGAGCTTCTGACTAAAGGACGTGAGCCATTAGTGTTTGTGACCGATAGAGAGCTTGGTCTTATGAAAGCTCCCCCTTATGCTTTTCCCCACGTGCCTCATCTACTCTGTCGTTGGCACATTTACACCAATGTTGATTTGAATGCAAAGAGGTTCTTCCGTAAGATGAGAGAAGTGGCTGAGGCTACAAAGCATTGGTCCAAGGTAGTCAAAAGCCAGAACGAGGTGCATTTCATGGAGGAGTATGCACACATGAGGAAGGTCTACAAAGGGAAATAGACGCTTGACTGGATAAATTATCTAGATGATACTTGGCTCATTTACAAAGAGAAGTTCGTCGAATGTTGGACAAATTCAGTACCACATTTTGGAAACTGCACAACAAATAGGTATGTGTGATATACTTATGTTTGTTTGTTAATTTAGTGTGTTGTTCATTTCCAATGATAATCAATGACGCTAATGTCACATAGTTGAGAGCTTACACGGAATACTCAAGGTGTGGCTTCAGTCTTCCCAAATGAAGTTGTACGCCATATTCTTCAAGATTGATGGGCTTCCCAAATGTCAATACAACGGGCTCCTGACGGATATGGAGATTTCCAAAGCCAAGATGACGCATGAAGACTCTACCGTCTGTTTCAAACAATACGTGGACAAGTCAGCCATAAAAGTTGGTGATCCTTTGAGAGGAACTTGAGCGTGACAAAGAATTCAAGACGGATGAGCAGCAACATGGATGTGCATTACTTTATACTCATGGGATTCCTTGTGAACACTTCCTATACGAAGTGATGGAAAATAATGACAAACTTACACTAGATGTCATTCACGACTTGTGGAAGATGTTGAAGTTAGATGTGGGAAAGCCTATGAAGGAAGAAACCCTACCACAACATGATGAGAACAAAGACATATGGAAAGTGTTAAATGATGAAGTTCTCTGTCTGATGACCCTTTGATTCTTCAGTGTTGTGTTAGGCTCATGCAGTCAGTGATTCACCCTGGTTCGTCGTTCGATCTTGATGAGCCACCTGTTCAAGTTCGACGTGGAAGACCAAGGCAAATAGTTCATCCACACGAAGGTTAACATTTGTATAATCTTGTTTCCACACTTATTAATATTTATAATGATTTTTAAACATTTTGGACCATCGTTATCAGGTTAAATCAACATGAGCGCATGAAGAAAAAACCGAAAACGAGAAAATCCAATGCCGATGAGAACTCAACTACATCAAAGAAGTCAGCCTTGACACATTGGTGTGATATGAAGGACCTTTCCATTTTTTCATCTATTTCGAACCACAGTTCACAAGCAGATTACACATTACAAAAATGTGTCCGGTGACGACGACTGTGTTTTACAGTGATTACAGATTGAAGGCATCAATCAGAAGATTAATGGAAAGGAGTATGCGCCTCCATACGAGGAGCCAACTCTTCTAGAGAGGGAAATTTGGTGGGATGATAGACTAGGTGGTCTCTCTAAAGAGCATAAAGAGGCAACATGGTCTTATGAACAGGGGATGGCTTGGCGCCGGTGAACAAATGGTTTTGCACCACGATTATTCCAGTGGTGTGAACTAGATACAACCTTGTTATCGTATATATTGATTGGGACCGGCAGTGGTTTCACATGCCAACCATTCAGAGATAACAATGAATGAGGTCGTACGTCCTCGGAGGTGTTTTACATGTGTCATGTCAGTAATCATTTCATACGTGTCGATATGACAGATGATGTACATATACCTCCCCATTATTTGACATGGGTGAGAGTTAGAGATCCCTCAGTTGAAGGTTGGGATGAGCCATATCTTCAACGAATCACACTAGATGGAGAAGTATCCGCCACGTCCACGTAATGGTATGGTGTGAGTTTTTTTAGTTAGTTTTTTAGGAAGAGGATACACACGAGCCACCTATTGTTAATTTTACATTCTTGCACATTAGTCATCTATTGTAAGTGTGTATTCCAATGTTGTAGTCAGTGTTGTAGGAAGATAATAGGTTCATATAGTCGTGTAGTTCTTAACTACAACAATAGGTAAACAAAGTAACAATCTCAAAGCATTAATCATAACAAGAGTTAAATAAAAGTTAAATACAACAAGGGTAAAATAAAAAATAAATGCAACAAAAGCAATAAACAACGGTCATAGTCTCAGAAGATAAACATCTAACACTATCTACCACCCCTTGGCAATGGTGGAATAAATACCCCCTGATCTTCCACCCCCTTATTCGTGTTATGGGATATGAAAATGTATATGTTGATTGATTAGTAGCAGCGCTTATAAAAAGATAATACCGAAATGCAACTTTGTGTGTGTTTAGAATATCAATAAGGGTTTTTGAGTCCCTCAACTCTTTTACAGTGGCAGATTTTTGAAGTTCTAGACGATCTTTCATGATATAACCTTTTAGAAAATGAATTTCTTCATAAAGAGGAGAAATTTGTTCTTGTTCTTCAGTAAGGTCAAACTCAGGATGATTTGGATCTATGAAGTATGTGGAAAGATCTAGAGAATGTATAGAATTGCACTAGTAGCAAAATTAGATAAAACCGATGCAGAGAGAGTCTTACTTACCTGATTAAAAGTGGTTTTCTCACCATTATGAGCCATCAAGCATATTAGACTCGTTGTGCCAGACTCTGGCTCCTCAAAATCAGAGTCTCCCCAAGATGCATTCGCTAGTAATGATGATTGAGAATTTTGATTGAGCCCATCCTTCCGTTTGAGAGGACAATTATTAGCATAATGACATGGCACCTTTAGACATTTTAAGAAACTCGGTCATTTGACACTGATTACCCTGGATAATTACGACCATAAGGCTGGAATGAACGATTTTGATTGAATCTATTCGAGTTTTGAGTATTCTTGTCATGTCTATCTCTCATAAATTGCTTGAAATTTATGACAACCATTGTCATGTCTTTGAAAGTGGATACAAACCCTCTTCAAGTATCAAGTCAATCAGTGTGTCACATAGCTGTTGAATATGTCCTTAAGCTATAGGTGTGGTATCATAATAGATGGATTCGTGCTGAGAAAACTTTTGCTAACTTTGTGATTGAACTTGTAAAGCTTGATTTGGGTTAGAATAAGCAATTATTTGAGCAGAGGAAGAATGTTTACCTCTATTCTTGACAGTGTTCTTGAACTTGTTAATAGATTGCAAGTACGGCCCAAGATCAGTCAGAGTCCACTTATCTAAACTCTTTGAAGCCTTAGTGGATATCACACTTTCAGACCATTCCTAATCGAGACTGTCGAGAAACTTGTTGTTAATGTTCTCATGTGTTTCTCCAATATGAAATTCCTCAATGGTTGTAGTGAGTTTCGTGAATCTTAACAGCATGTCAACGAGAGACTCACTCAGCTTACCAACAAAGTTCTCATAATCCATTTTGAGCTTATGGACCTTGGGTTTTCTCAATTTAGTGTTACCTTTGTGAACTAATGAAGATGATTCCACAATTACTTTGCCACTTTCATTTGGTAGACTCTTCTCTTTTCTGGTGGGGATAGACTGGTGTATATAGCACGTACAAATTGTGCATTAAGTTCTATGCACTTTCTTTCTTCAGCGGTGTAGTCAAGTTCTCTTTTATCTGCTGGTAATTCAAAGTTCCCTTCAACCACAACTCTCCATAGTTACGAATTAGGAGACTCCAAGTGGGACTCTATTTCATTCTTCCACATATTACAGTTAGTGGAAGTGAGTTTGGGGTTTTTGAACTGCATTTTGTTATTGTTATTGAGATTGTTGATTTTGCCATGATTATTGAATATTAACCAACAAAGCTCTGATACTACGTGTTAGGGTCGGGGGTGCTGACCGAGTCTGTTGTGCAAAATAGTGGTTAAACTATCTTGCTAACTATGGGCAGTGAACCCAATCATTGTAGTACAACAAGGTTGTATCCACAGGGACTTCGTAACTAGCTAGTTAATTATAAGGTTAGTCAATGTGCAATAAATATATACAAAAGTGCATAGATGTAAATTGAGGTTTTTGGGTTTGGTTTGATTAAGAAAAGCAATAAAACTAAACTAACTAAACTAGGATAGATGTAGCTCAGGATGGATCCTTGCACCCATGCCCCTTTACTACCGATTGTCGACTCGTGAACTCATAGCTGAACAACGGGAACTCTTGTTTAACTAGCGATCAAACCTTGATCTACTAGTCCTAACCAAATATGTAAAAAATAGATAATGACCCTCTAAACCCAAGATGAGCCAAATCTTACTTAGTTAATTTTAACCTTCACAACCAGTTAGGGTTAACCTCACTAAATAGCATTAAGCACAAGTTCCCCCTAAGTTGCAATGACCTATCTCAGAACCACTGATGATAAATTACATTGATTTAGTCCTCACGGTTTAGGGTTCTCTCAGAAAACTCTCATGTTTATAGAAAACCCACAGTAATGTGAATAGTCGGTAACACTAGCTCTATCTTAAAGGCCTAATAGGACAGATTTAGAGCAACCCCACAAATTCCAACACATAGATAACAAATTGGGTTTTGGGTAAAACCCTAAACAAATCCCCAAATCATGAGTGACAAGTTTAAGAGTCATGAATACTCAATAGTTATTAATCATTAAGCACAAGGTCTAAAATAAAGCATAAACACAAGTTCAAGATTCAACAATGGAGTTTTAGGGAATTTGGGGCAAAATCCCCATCCCAAACTATAAGGGAGTTTAAGCCTCCATTAGAGCATAAATGAGAGAGAAAGGGGAAGAAATAGCCATGGGAGGTTGAAGATGAGCTTCAATGGTGAGGGGTTCCTTCCTCTTCTTTCCCTTCTTCTTCCTCATCTTCTTCTTCCTTTTTTTCCTCTCTTTTTTCTCCCTTCTCGTCGTTCTGGTTGTGGCTCTTGATATCCCCCTCTCTCCTTCTTTTTCTGCTTTTAAAATCTGAAATCTGGGCAAATTTCCGACTGGGGGGCGGTCCGCCTGGGGAGGTCCAGACTAGAAGCAAAACAAATGCTCTATCTTCTTCGTTATAACTCCGATTTTGGATCCGTTTACGCCCACGCGTTCGTCTCTTCGTCTACTTTATTTCTAGCTATGTTATTTCTCCTGTTTCAGCAATAATTGTGTAAAACACTAATAAAACACAAAACTAGAGGAAAACTAGCTAGAGTGGAGAAATGAGCATGAAAAGTGTTGATAAAACATACTAAAGACACCCCTAAAACATGCTCATTTAGGCACTCAACACACCCCACACTTACCTTTTTGCTTGTCCTCAAGCAAAACCAAGCCCCCAAGCAAGTAAGGAATGCTCAAGACTAACAAATACTAACATGAATTATAGGATAGAAGAAAAAGCAAAAGTGATTAAAACCTTTGAGGTGTGAGCCATATCTTAGTGGTGGCATGGGTGTGCTTAGGGTAAAACAAAATCTAGAGTTTCGGGGTATGATCCGGAGTGCTTCAAAGTTCTAAAGATTAGGTGACTTGGAGAGCTTTTACCGTGGCCAACTTCTTCAAGAATGGGCACTGAGAAGAAAACAAAAGGAAAATAGATTTATGCATTTGTTTCACTTTTGCATAAGAGATGAGAATATAAATTTTGGCATCAAACCTTTGCATTTGAGAACACTCAACTCTCATTGTTGGTTACCAATGGTGTCTCACAAGTCCCTTAAAGGATTTTTACAAAGAAGCACCCCTTAGCAATCCCTAAGAGAGAAGACAGAAAGAACCCCTAAGCAATAAAATCCAACCATTCAAGATCACTTGGTCACACCGCATGAAAAATGCTCCTGAAAAGCAATCAAAAAGAAAATTTGAGCATTTATCCCACAATTCATAACAGTATTTGTTCTTAATGAGAACAACTCACAACACAAGGGTCCAAGTTTTTGATTTTGGACAACCGCAAGATAAGTAGAGAGATCAAGCATTTAGGCACACAATTCACTGAAAAGGTCACTCCCCCACACTTAATTTGAACAATGTCCTCATTATTCACCAAAAAACCGGGAAGGTTTCAGAAGACCTTTTCAGGAAGCAGACAAAGAGAAAAACATGGGGCACAAGCAAGCATTATAGCACAGAAGCTATCCCCAACAGAAGAATGCCTTAGAATCAAAATGAAGGAGAAGTGAAAGACACAAAATTAAAAGAAATTGGTACTCCCCTGGGATTGGTTTTGCTTGCATTGAAGGAACTACCCCACACTTGGGTTTTAGCCTCAATTAGGGTAGCTTGGTTGCGGTGTGGACGTTAAGTTGCACCTGCAAGAAACACTAGAAGCAACCAACTACAAACTGGGTTAAAAGTTAGCAAAAACAAAATCAATGGAGAACTTGGCAAATTAAAATAGATGAAATGGAAAGAAAATCATCTGGGTTGCCTCCCGGGAAGCTTCCCTTCTTTAAGGTCTTTAGCTGACCATACCACCTTGAAGTCATCCGGGATCGAAAATGAACGTTGAAGTCGGCTTCAACGGATGGGTGGGGCGGGCATCATGAATCATTGAAAAACGACCCGGATCAAAAGGAAATGTTACCTCAACACTAAGAATGTAGAAGTGCAAACTCCACCGATCTTTCTTCTGGTGGAAGTGTTGAGGTTGTTGATCCTTGGTGTGAGGATCAAAGTGGTGGAGCCTCCTCTTCAAATTTAAGGATGAAGGCATCCTTATCTTCATTGAGCGGTGCGGGGAGAACTCCGGGGTGGACTTTGTCTTCAAACTCTGGTCTCGGATCAAATGGGAAGGTGGCCTCCACACTTAACGGTTGAACTTTGAGTTTCCACCCTACTTCATTGGTGCACAGGTGGGGAAGGCCTTGATCCTCCAGGTGAAGATCAAAGTTTTGATGGCTCCTCCTCCTCAAATTTAAGGTTGTAAATGTCCTGAACTTCTTGGTGAGGCTCATTGGAAGAGCCTTGGTGAAAATCAACTTCAGAGGGAGGTGACTCCTTGAAGTTGATATAGCACTCTCCTCTGATGGCTCGGAGGGAGGCGGCATGTCCTCCTCCTCCTCAAGGTTGAGGATGTATCCATCCTCATCTTCTGGGTAGCACGGAGAAGGAGGGGAAATAATAGTAGTTGACTTCAGAGGGAGGAGACTCCATGAAGTCAGTGTAAAAGTCGTCCTCTGATGGCTTGTCTTCAAGCTCAGGCAGATGGTTGAATGACTTTTGCTCATGTTTAAACAGGGGAGCAGATAGAGGGCAACCCAAGTCCTCAGTAGGATGATCTACCCTTGCTGTGATCTCAGAACAGTGAGCACTCTCGTGGTCTCCTTCACTCTCTTGGCACCCGATCCATAGGTTGATGTCTTGTTGGGTGGGGTTTGGATCGATAGATAAGAACCGGTCCTCCATGAGCCTTTGATCTTGGGATTAGATCCACACAAGGGGGCACATATGGAAGGATCCACACCCTTGACAGTCAACGTATTGGTCGTAGGTTGCTTCAGAGGTGTAGCCGTAACAATCCTCTCCTTGATCATCATGACCATCCATCAGAGATAGGGTCCTAAAAACAAATTTATACACAAAAGGGCAAATAAAGGAAATGAAAATTATGCACAGAAACTAAACAGATAATAAACCAGATAGTTGGACCGAAGTCCCCGGAAACGGCGCCAAAAACTTGTTGTGCAAAATAGTGGTTAAACTATCTTGCTAACTATGGGCAGTGAACCCAATCATTGTAGTACAACAAGGTCGTATCCACAAGGACTTCGTAACTAGCTAGTTAATTATAAGGTTAGTCAATGTGCATATAAATATATACAAAAGTGCATGGATGGAAGTTGGGGTTTTTTGGGTTTTGGTTTGATTAAGAGAAATAAAGAAAAGCAATAAAAACTAAACTAACTAAACTAACTAAACTAGGATAGATGTAGCTCAGGATGGATCCTTGTACCCATGCCCCCTTTACTACCGATTGTCGACTCTTGAACTCATAGATGAACAACGGGAACTCTTGTTTAATTAGCGATCAAACCTTGATCTACTAGTCCTAACCAAATATGGAAAAAACAGATAATGACCCTCTAAACCCAAGATGAGCCAAATCTTACTTAGTTAATTTTAACCTTCACAACCAGTTAGGGTTAACCTCACTAAATAGCATTAAGCACAAGTTCCCCCTAAGTTGCAATGAAACCTATCTCAGAACCACTGATGATAAATTACATTGATTTAGTCCTCACATTTTAGGGTTCTATCTCAGAAAACTCTCATGTTGATAGAAACCCACAGTAATGTCTGAATAGTCGGTAACCTAGAATCTATCTCAGGGCCTAATATCGACAGATTTAGAGCAACCCACAAATTCCAACACATAGATAAAAAATTGGGTAAAACTCTAAACAAATCCCCAAATCATGAGTGACAAGTTTAAGAGTCATGAATACTCAGTAGTTATTAATCATTAAGCACAAGGTCTAAAATAAAGCATAAACACAAGTTCAAGATTCAACAATGGAGATTTAGGGATTTGGGGGGAAAATCCCCATCCCAAACTACAAGGGAGGTTAAGCCTCCATTAGAGCATAAATGAGAGAGAAAGGAGAAGAAATAGCCATGGGAGGTTGAAGATGAGCTTCAATGGTGAGGGGGTCCTTCCTCTTCTTTCCCTTCTTATTCTTCCTTCTTTTCCTCTCTTTTTTCTCCCTTTTCGTCGTTCTGGTCGTGGCTCTTGATATCCCCCTCTCTCTCCTTCTTTTTCTGCTTTTAAAATCTGAAATCTGGGCAAATTTCCGACTGGACCGCCCCTGTGGGGCGGTCCGCCTGGGGAGGTCTAGACCAGAAGCAAAACAAATGCTCTATCTTCTTCGTTATAGCTTCGATTTTGGATCCGTTTGCGCCCACACGTTCGTCTCTTTGTCTACTTTATTTCTAGCTATGTTATTCCTCCTGTTTCAGCAATAATTGTGTAAAACACTAATAAAACACAAAACTAGAGGAAAACTAGCTAGAGTGGAGAAATGCGCATGAAAAGTGTTGATAAAACATACTAAATACACCCCTAAAACATGCTCATTTAGACACTCAACAGAGTCTGCCTGAGTTTGGAGACTCACTCTGAAATGACTGGTAGAATGCAGAAGCTCTGAGACTCACTTTACAAGAATAGAAAACCTTGTATTGAGACTTCATAATGAATTTACAAAATTAGTTTCCTACACTTGGGGTTAGATATGAGGACTTTGTTGATAAGTGTGAAATATATCTATTTTTAGGGTTATAATTCTTCCTATTTTGATAACAATTCATGCCATATTTCTCACTTATCATATGATTTTCCTTAGATTTATGTTTTGATGTGAACTAATACATTTTATGTGTCTAATGCAGATAAAAGTCTAGGAAATGCATTGATTTACTCAAGAGGATTCCAACACAACAAACAGGAAGCAAAACGAAGTTCATGATTGACTCATTATTATATAATGATTGACTCATTATTATATATAATGAGTCAATAATTAACTAATAATGATTATCTAATCATTACCACATCATATATGAACTTGCACACTCACGTATTGGAAGGGAAGGAGATATATCATAAATTACTAAATATTCTCATCATTGGATCATCAATAAGTCACGTTGGATTTTATAAGTGACGGGAGGATAAAAATCATACTTGATGATTGTTATAGTCATTCATGTAATCAACATATATATCTCAATTTCATTCATCATGTACGGCACAATAAAGATAGAATTGCATTGGATATAAAACGGATATTAGGGTTCGACAGAATCCACGCCTCCCGGTAGGGCTTCATGCCTCACGCCCTCTCCCTCCTGTTCGCTGCCATACCACCATCAACCACACCCTATACTACCATCATCCATCATCGACACCACCGCGCATCCATCGTCCATCTCCAGCCATATACTCCCTCTACATTCACACAATCACACAGTACCGTCGACTACCACCACACCATCATCTTCAATATCCACCGCCACACATCACCATATATTAGTCCACCGCCACTTCCACAATTTACCGTTGTTACTTATTAATGTGTTTCGTTGTTATTTTTGCTACTTTTATATTTATTTTTGAGTGGTTAGTTAAGTTCCCGGATTGGGATAGTAGATCGGATCTTTATATTTATTTTGTAATCTTTTTTTGAATTCATTATTGCAATAGTTTAATTCCAGTTCTTCATGTGCTTTAATTCTCTAGCTAATTATTAAAGCAATTTTTGTAGTTTTCTAATCAACACGCGAGAGCTGAGATAGATAAAAGACATATGAATTTAACCTGATTAATGACTAGAAGCGTGATCCTGCCTATAGGTTAATCGGTCTCAAATAGAAACTGTTCTTTATGCGACTGGTTGTGTCCGGATTAGAGAGCATTAGTCTGCTGCTAGTTCTAGCAAGTGGTTAGGATTCGTTAGACTTAGCCGTTGACAAATTAATTATAATTTCTGAGTTATATGCAGTATTAGGGAAGAGTTTATTAAATATTAGAAAGTGAAGGTTTGCAGAACAATCGGGGGGGTTTTCTTTATTTAGAGTTTTACTCTTTATTTATTTGTTTAGTTTATTTTACTGTTTTATTATTTTATGTTAGTTTGTTGAGTCTTTCTTTTTATTTAATTAAGCAAACTTGAAAAAGTGACGTTTCTGTTTTCGTACTTTAGTTTCTCAGTTAGTTAAAAACTTGTTAGCAGAAATAATGCTACTATACTTGTACCTAGGCAGTGTACCTATCGTTTTGCGGAATAGTGAATTGAGTGGGGGTAGTCGACGTTTTGCGGAATAGTGAATTGAGTGGGGGTTGTCGATCTCAGAAACCTCGTTCATTTATTGACATTTATTAACTAATTGAGAAACTAAAACTAGAGATACATGAAACACATCACTTTTTCAGGCTTTACTTAATTAATCAATTGTAACTAAACTAATGAAAAGAAATAAACTAATTAACAAACAATTAACAGTAACAAAGTTAGAATTAAAGTTGATTAATTGATAATAAAAGGCGCTCCCCGGGTTGTTTTTTGCTAACCTATTTCTTCAAATCCTATTGAATAACAATTTCACTAACATTGCAATATAACTCAGGAACTATAAATAATTCACCGACCGGGTCATGTACGATGAATTCTAATTGACTGGAAGAACTAGCAGCAGACTAATGCTCTAATTCGGAAACAAATTTGCTTATAAGAACAGTTCCTATTGGAGACAGATTAACCTATAGGCGGGATCATGCTTCTAGTCGTTAATCCGGTTTAACTTCCTATGTCTTGCTAATTAATCTCAGCATCGCATTTTGATTAGAAACTACAAACATTACTTTGATAATTAGCTAGAGAATCAAAGCGCATGACGAACAGGAATTAAACTATTGTATTTAAATAAAAGCAGTGAAATAATTACATGATAAAATTCTATGAAATAGGTTCGCTTCCCTACCTGGGGAACTAAATAAACCTACTCGCTCATGGTTAATCTAAATCATTGTTAATCTAAATCCAAGCTCTTCAAAACAAGACCAATCATGGAGATATATTTTGACAACTGTTAAAAAGATTTATTTTTACATGTATTCGATGATACACTAAAATGATAATATGATTCATTAATTTTGTATTATGATTCATTAAAATTGATATTATGATTCATTAAGTAATAAGTGGTGAATTCGACGGTTTTAACTTTGCTAGGGTGGGTTTTAGGGTGTTTTGGGGGTAGGATAATCTATTGGAATTTATTTTATACTTTATATTGTAGCAACTAACTCGACAGGTTTTTAGGGTTTGCGGTAGCGGGTTTAGGGCCACTACAAACCCTAAAAAATGTCTTCGATGTTTTAGCTTCCCTAGGGTGGGTTTTAGGTGTTTTGGGGGGGTAAGGTAATCTATTTAAAAAACATTCTATACTTTACATTGTAGTAACTAATTCGACAGGTTTTTAGGGTTTGTGGTTGCGGATTTAGGGTCGTTAGACCCTAAACCCGCCATTACAAACCCTAAAAATGTTTTTCGACGTTTTTTAGCTTTCCTAAGGTGTGTTTAAGGTGTATGGGGTTAGGGTAATCTATTTGGAAGTCGTTATATACTTTAATGTGAGAATGTACATATTTTAATGTGAGAATGTACATGTTTTAATGTGAAGATGTACATGTTTAAATGTGAGAATGTACATGTTCAATTATGAGAATGTATATGTTTTAATGAACATCTGTACATGTTTGTATGACCATATGTACAAGTTTTCTTCCTTATATGTACATGTTTTAATCTAAGGATGTACATATTTAATGATCCATACAGGTTTATATGATTCTACATGTTTTTAATGCGAGGATGTACATGTTTTAATGAACATATGTACAGATTTGTATGACCATCTGTACAAGTTTTCTTTTACGTTTTGTGCACTGTAACCCTTAGCAACGTCAATTTACTTTTTTAAAACATTTTTTTACTTGTCAGGTCAATATATGTAGTCAGGATGGTACATCCACTGTAGCTCAGACATGCCATAAAAGAAATATAGATACCAAATATCTAAAAAAACTAAATATATCCTTACTCAAATAATGGAAACAAAATCCTTTAAAATATATAAACAACACATATTACCAAATTAATTAAGACAAATAATCATAAACACAAAATTAGTTACATATCACATAAAAGCCTCTAAATCTAATTCGGATTAGCATTGTGATAGCCGCTTATAAAAAAACCCAAAGATTAATAGGGGGTGTGGTTACGCTAAAGGCAACTAAATTACCTTTACATAAAGGTATTAATGTCAGCCATACTGAGAAAAAATGTTAGCCATTTTTATAGGATAATATTGACCATATATATGAAAATTGATAGCTACCAGATAACTAATAATAATATTTTAAGAAAATTGTTATTTGCAGTTATAAAATTACTAAATGCACTCATAGGCTGTTGGTGACAGAATACAAGCTATAGGCTCAGTAGCCAGCCTCAAAATGATTTTTTTAAGATTACTCTACACCAACATTACCCTATACCACAAACCATAAAAACCACTATATGATCAGTTAAAAAATACTGAAAACATTTTTAGGGTTTGTAATACAAGCATTGTAAGACCCTAAACCATAAACCCTTTATATAAGCAATGGAATATTAACGATATACAACCGTGGCCAATATTTTATTTAGCTATGGCATACATATTATGTATACATGGCTTACATATCTTACCGTCTATGGCAACATTTTTTGTATATAAAAGCTTAAACTAATAAATAAAAGATTGTTAGTCGTACATATACCCGAACATGTTAGTCAGCATATATAGATTTTAAATACCACCATAGGAAAGCTAAAACAATGAAAATCTATTTTAGGGTTTGTAGTGAAGGGTTTAAGGTCGTTACCATAAAGCCTTTAAAATGTGTCGAGTCAATGACGACATTATAAAATATAAAACGAGTTAAAAAAGGATTCTCCTACACCACACACCCTAAAAACCACCATAGGAAAGTTTTGTTCATAACATTAAGATCACTTAAATTTATTACTAACAATTATTTATATATTAAGATAGTTTTTTATATGATGGCTGTTATTTATATATAATCATGGCTAATATTATGTATACCCATGGCATATATAATTTTATATTGATGACCTATATTGTTGCCTTTATGGTAAAGGCAAATAATGTGCCTTTATCTAATCCTAGCACCAATATCTAATCTTGAATGGATACAGAAGTATCTTGCCTTTTTGAATAAAAAATATTGATTACGATTACAGAAAAAAGATAATCACACAATTAGATTGCTATTCGATGATAATTGGAGCTTTACCCTCATCACTTGATTTTTTTCGATGAAAAGGGACTTTATTCAATAGAATCAACAACTTACATCAGAGTTTAGAAACTGCCTACAAGAGACAGGCGGGTTCGCTATCACAGTAAAGGAAACATTACACTCTATAGCAGACTTGGCAATTGAATCAGCCAATCTGTTAGCTACCTATCTACCTTACGGATCTCACACTTCTCAAATCTACCAATCATGTTCTAACAGGCTCTTAATAAACTCTCATAGGGTGAAACCGACTCCTCTGATTACAAAGCGATGATACCACCACCTGCGAGTCTGATTCAATAATGATCTTGGGAAAACTTTTGGCTTCAGCTAGACGGAGACCATCAAGGACAGCCCAGGTTTCAGCCTCATTAATATTGGTTAGTCCCAACCCATGAGTGAATCCACCAAGCCAATTACCTCCATGATCCCTGCATGCTCCACCAGCTGCTTCTTTCTCTGTTGGGATACTGCACCATCAACATTGATCTTGACCCATCCTAAAGGAGGAGGAGTCCAGCTATTCCGCGCCGTTCTGCTCACACGGTTCTGGAGATGCTGCACTTCAACAGTGTACAGAAGCTCCTGCATCTTAGAAAAGAATAGAGATAAAGGCAGATCTCTTACAGAAACATTATTATGAAACTTATAATTTCTCCAAAACCAAAGGACATAGCAGGTAGTAGCAAATATACATGCCCAATCTGAATTATACACATTCTGAAGTGAAGCATTCTTTAGATTCAAGGAAATCCAATCCTGAACACTACAGTTAGCCCAATTATCAATAATAGGATTGTCCCTTAACAGATTTCCAGATTTTAATACCAACAGGACAGCATTTCAAAATATGAGCAGAATCTTCCCTATCCCCACACGCGTCACAAGTAAAGTTAGAAATTAATCCACGCTGAAACAATAGGCTCTTGGTTTTAAGCCCATCGTGTCCTATCATCCAGGCAAAAATTTGACTTTTTGAGGCACATTTATTTTCCAGATCAGATTCCACATGGAGTTGCTCTCACCTTTATTCCTAATGATCTCATAAGCTGATGAAACAGAAAGATCACCAGTTTTAGCACATTCCAGGTAATAGAGTCATCCAGATCAGAATCTAAGATAGCTTTACTGGGAAGAAGATTGAGAATGTCAGAAGGTAAGTTGTTCTCGAGAAATTCCCATTTCCAGCCCCTGTTAGTTTCCCATAAATCAGCCACGGTAGCCTCCATGTCTATGGAAGAGGGGGAGCTGGCATACCTGCATAGTGGAGAGTCCACTAGCCACTTATCTAACCAAAATCTAATACTTTTTCCATTGTCAAGTCTCCATTTAGTACCCTCCTCTACAATCTCTTTGGAGGATGTTATGTTCCTCCAAGTACAAGAAACAGATTTGGATTCAGGGGTTTTATATTTATTTACAAGAATTCTTGCCAAAAACCATCCTGGCTGTTGATGAGTCTCCAGCTTAATCTGGCCAAACATGCTTTATTCATAAGGTGGGAATCTCTGATTCCCAGCCCGCCCTCATTCTTAGGCCTACAGATTTTCTCCCAAGCTATGGTGTGGAGGTTTTCTCTCATTGTCCTTATGCCCCCAGAGAAAGGCCCTATTGATTTTATCCAGTCTATTACATATAGAGATGGGAACTTTTTGGCACATCATGTTAAAAATTGGGATGGCATTAAGAACTGGTTTAACAAGAACTAGCCTACCCGCAAAGGAAAAGGGTTTTGCCTTCCATCCAGAAACCCTTTTTCGAACCCTATCAACTAGATCCTCAAACTGATTACTGTGGATCCTCCCATGAATTAAGTTCAATCCTAAGTATTTACCTAGGTTATCCCGCAACAGGAATGCCTATGTTTTTACTAATATCAATCTTCTGGCCACATTGACATTCTTGGAGAAGAGAATTGTAGATTTCTGAAGGTTAACTTTTTCTCCAGACATGAGACAGAAATCCTTAAGTACTCCTATCATGGTGGGGTACATTGCTCATAGACGCACTTCCAAGTAAGATTAAGTCATCTGCAAAGAAAAGGTGGGAAATGGCAGGATCCTTTTACAGAGCTTTATAGGACACCAATCCTTTCCTTGACAGCTTGATCAATGAGGTGGGACAATCTTTCCATGCAGAGAACAAAAAGATAGGGGGAGAGAGGGTCTCCCAGTCTAAGTCCTTTGGAGGGTTTAAAGCTGTTAGATTAGGACCCTTCCCATAATACTTTCATACTAACAGTTTCCACGCATGACATAATTATATCAATAAAACTAGTGGGAAGATTAAGACAGGAGAGAGTATTTCGGATGAAATCCCAAGAGAGATTATCATATGCCTTCTCAAGGTCAATTTCAGAATGGCCCACCTCTCCCTACTTTTAGTTCTATTCATAGAATAAACCACTTCCTGCATAATAACTTGGTGTCCTGGATATGTCTCCCGGGACAAAACTATTCTGAAGGGGGGAAACAACCTCAGGGAGAAAAGGTTTGATTCTATTCACAATCAATTTGGAGATGATTTTGTAGGGGACATTACAGAGAGCTATTGGCTTGAAATTAATGGTGGCCACCGAATCCGAATCTACCCGGAACCGGGCCAGAACCGATTCGGAACCGGAACCACCCCCTTGCGAATCGAATCCGAATACAAGTTTTGAGATTCGGGGCCGAACCGGGACCGGAACCGGAACCGCTTGGATTCGCATCGGATTCGGAACCATGGAACTGGAACCGGTGGAACCGGAACTGGAACCGCCCCGAAACCGGCCAAAGCAGCTGTTGGAATCAGTCCAAAACGACATCGTTTGGGTCTCGGGTGCGTGCTCCCCTGGTCAACATGATGATTGGTACGAGATGAATGGGGACAACACCACTTAAAACTTCTATTTTGTATTGTAATATTTTAGAATGTATTAGTATTACTTTCTTTCCATGTAATCTTTTAAAACTTCCAAATTGAAATCATGTAACCTATTAGTAGCTGTACTCTTTTCCCTTATCAGGGTTTTCCCAATGGGTTTTTACCTAATAAGGTTTTAACGAGGCAATGAATCATATAATAAAATCCGCTTTCCTCTTTAATTTTGTAAATTCAATACAAAAATTCAAGTCTTTGGTTCTTACACATTTAAGATTATAAACTTGAGGAATAACCTAGCTAGGAGTAAAGTGGACGAAAAGAGCAACGTGTGCACGCAAACGGATCTAAAATCGGAGTTAAAAAGAAGAAACTGAAGCCGATCGAATCTTTCTGGAACCGGTCGGAACCGATCTGAACCGGAACCGGAACCACTCTGAAACCGGTCAGAACCGTTGATTTGAGTGAATCCGAAGCGAATACAGAGTCCCGGAACCGTCCCGGAACCGCCCATGACCAGTTCCGAATCCGAATACACATTTTTTGGAACCGGAACCGGTGGAACTGGAACCGGTGGAACCGGAACTGGTGGAACCGGAACCGGTGGAACCGGAACCGTGACCACCATTACCTGAAATGTTTCATGTTTGCAGGGGGATTAACCTTAGGGATGAGGCAGAGGAGAGTAGTGTTAATATCCTCCGGGCTGTGCTGCTATTGGAAAACACTTTGGAAACTAGATCCCACACACTATCTTTTACAAGTTCCCAATGGTTTTTAAAGAACCAAGCTTGAAACCCATCTAGCCCAGGGGCTTTGAAGCTGCCCATAGATTTAATGGTGTCCCTAATTTCATCTATGGAAGGAGAGGAGGCACAATACTCCTTGTGAGCAAAACTGATGAGAGGGAAATCATGTCCAAGGAGAATCTGGGGAGATTGATGATGAGCTTTAAATAAATCCCTATAGAAATCTAGGGTAAGGGCCTTTAAACCATCCATACCCTCAACAGTATTACCCTTGAGATCATCAAGCTTGAGGACTTTTGTTTTAGCCCTCTTGATTTTCACTTTCCTGTGGAAGTATGAAGAATTCTTGTCACCAAAAGTAAGCCATTTTTCTCTAGCTTTCTGAAACCAGAGAAGTTATTCTCTAAAAAGGGTAGTTTCAAGTTCTTTTTGGAGCTTTCTTTCAAGGTTTCGGAGGAAGATGGACTGATGTTGTTCAAGAATTTTTGGATACCCGCTAATCTAGCAAGTAGCCTTTTCTTAGTGTGAAAGATGTTCCAAACTGATCTTTTTCCAATCCAACAGGTAGAGCTAAGCTTAGACAACTTCTGGTATAAGTCCAAGGAATGGTTCCAAGAATCACTAACCAGCTTATTATAACTTTCATGAGTAGACCAAGCTACCTGAAAGCGAAAAGGCTTATCCGGCCTCCTGAGATCAATAGATTTATTAAGAGAAGAAAAGATGGGACAGTGATCAGAAGAGGTTCTAGGGAGAATATCAACCCAACTGTGTGCAAAATGATCAAACCAGTTATGGGACACTAGGGTTCTATCAAGTTTAAAAAAAAATGGACCTATTTGCAGGTGAAACTATTTCCCTTAGTTGGAAGATCAATAAGGCTGTTTGAGTGCACCCAGTCTATAAAGGCTAAGCTACCCTATTAATAGCCTTGATGCCCCCTTTCTTATCTCTAAGGGATAGGATTGAGTTAAAATCCCCAGTAAGGACCCAGATATTGTCATGACTAATAGCTAAATTAGTCAGATCATTCCAAAGGGCAATTCTATTATTATCAGAAGGATTAGCATAGATGAACGTGGCAAGGACAGAGACATTACCAATAACTACTTTCGTGTGAATGAATTGGTTACTACTACAAAGAATACTTAATACCACACTATGAGACAAAAAAAGCCACAGACCGCCACTAAAACCTGAGGACTCAACAATAAATTTGTTTGGAAATCTGTAACACCCCAACTACAACCATACACTTAACAACGAATTGTAGCGGAAAACTTAACTCTTCACATTACTTAACTCAATGGTGTTACACACCGTTAACCACCCACGTGGCTAACAAGGCTAATACATATACATTGTATCGGTCTGATGGACTAGATTCCCGAGCGTCTACACATTACTATCCCTTTCCATTAACAACAACTAATATACATAATCATTCCAACTGTACCAAGTATTTCAAACTGATGCCGATAACAATTTCGGTCTTACTACACCTACAATACATACACACTTTAAATGGCTACCCATGTTCAACAACTACCCCGTCCTACTCTCGAACGGCTTCCAGCTCTTTGTACCTGAAATAGGAAAGAGAAGAAAGGGTGGCCCCCAGGGGGCTCAGCACCTTTGCTGGTATGGTAATCCCGCAGCCCGCATGCTACCGGGCCACGCACAACTAATTGTCGTCTAAGCATGCGGTTGATTATATTGAATCATGCATGTAAACTATAAACACGCAACACATTACATTCCACAACAATGGGGCTCAACAAAACAGACAACACATCCATACTTGATAAATCACCCATTGTGTTCTTTAACCCTAGAGGGTTTCTCCTCTGATGGAGCTATTTCCTTAATAGACGACACTTACCCACTAATCGGGTTATCCTCAAACACCTCTTATTATAAACTGGGATTCATATCCATGATCCACATACTCCACATTTTAACGTACATATAACATCACATCGCAATAATAATTGCAGCGCAACAATAACACATACATAATGGTAACGATTCTCTTTACGAACCGACTCAAACATAGTTAGTTAACTTGGTAGCCTAGAGAATGAAAACACCCTCATGATAAGCTTGTTACATCACTCGTTACCGTCCTGTTAGTCGCGACGAGTAACTTAACTTAAAGATGGATCGGATATAGTGATCCAAACACACCGTACATATTCCCCAACCGACGTGAGTCAGAAAAGCCTTGGTTAAGCTTAAGGGTGATTGAAGACCAACGAAGGAAAACAACCAACAGAGAGGGAGCTAAAGAAACTGTATACATCAACTCCCAAACAACGCGCCACCGGAACAACCGGATTCCTCATGTAACACCCCTACTCTATTCGGCTCCTAATCACTTAATTAACAATGTAATCGCAGCGGTAATCTCAACAATTGTACTACTGGTGTCACCGTTCTTACTCGCCCATACGGGTAATAACGTGCCTACTGATGTAATCTTAAATACGAAACATTTTCCACAGTGACAACAAGAGATAGATCTAAACTTCCCAAACCAAGATAAAATACATCACAGTGAGCTTTCTAAGTATCCAAAACCTATACACGTTTCTAGGTTCGTATCAAAATGCAACAGTGCATGTTCAAATAACTGTAATCAAACTACCCAGCGTGTCACTCTCTTTGCCGACACCGGAAGCTGCATGCCTGCAAAAATGGTTGTTTGTGGTATGGAATCAGCCCCTGCTGAGTATGTTATTACCTGACTGTCACGCACCCTCGGACCACATAGTTATTTGGTCGAGAGCATGTAATTCCTTTCCATACAAATAGTTAATGTTAAAACTGTAAAAAACAATGTATATTGCAGTAAACTCAAATAACAAAACAAGCCCCCGGCTTCACACATCGCATCGTAATAACCACTGAAAGCGTTACAACGCTTACATGAGTACAGAGACTCTATTCCAACAAACACTTAATAGTTCATAATTGAGTTCAGCGACTCACCCGACCAAACAATCCACCATAATCCACTCATGAGTACGGCGACTCGACACAACCAGTTCACAACACACAATATGAGCACAATGGCTCGTTCAACCAAATCCACCAACATACCATACATAACCACAAAGCACAACCAAAGAACAACAAGGCGAAACAACGAGAATTATAAACGAGTACGAACTCTCGTCTTTGGCATGCACGCCCAAATAATGTTCGCCTAACGTACGAGTTAATATAATCATTCGAAATTGTTCAGTCATGTCTAATGACAACGTCTCATTAGAACGACGTGTCTCTAAGTTACCCATCTCAAATGGCGGGTCACACACGGCGGTAACCACTCCAGCGGTAGAGTCTCCGACCGACGAACCATCTGTAGTCCGTTGGAAATTTATCCAGATACTTACGGTTACCACACGGTACCCTAGTATCGTTAATGGATCACAATTCACAGCAAGAGCCACATCCTCTTGATAAACTTATCTATACCATCGCATCGCTTTACTATATTTTTTTTTCCTAACACAGCAGACTAAGGTCGTAGTCCAACCCTGAGTATGTCGACTCAGGATCCAGTGCTAGATACGAGAGCAGCGTTAAAGGGCCAATGCTCCGTATATATAAGTCTCAGATATTTTTATATATCTTATTATCCTAATGCTACAACGTTTTACTTACGTTCCTGATATTACACATATAAGATAGCATCATTGCCGCTAGTTCGTTTTATAATATGTTCATATATACGAACGGTACTGTTATCGCACAACAGTAATGATAACAAAGCAGCATTAATACGCAACTCAAGCACATCAATTCACACAAGCAGACATTCAATCTTATCACAGATTTTCACACAATGTCTAAACTGAGGAAATCCTCAGAGACAATCAAGCCACATAAATAACCTACAGCACCCTGATGAGTATTACGGTTGGAGTATGAACCAGCAAGTTCCTATGCTCGTGTTGTGTTGGTCTAAAACAGTCTAAACAAATACATAACTATACTGATTATCATCCAGTTATAACACAAACTCAACGGTACCCCGTACCGTCACTAACAACTCCCGGTTAACCCCCCGTTATAAACTGTCAACGTTTGTCGGGTCTTTGGTTTAACTCGAGATTGAAAAAGTGTTATGTTACATGCGTAGTCTTGTCTTGTATATTAATATACTTATTGTTGAACTTGTTATCGCATGTGACTTAACATACCCTTGTATGTTATAGTTTGTTTCATTATTGCATGTGTGATCCTTTGTCATGCACTATGCATCTCACCTTAGTATTTATTTTTCTAAGGTTTGTCTCTTTTTTTAAAAAAAATCCAATGTGGTATAATTCATTTGTAAACAACACTTTTAATTACGTGAATCCTTATTATCACATGTACCCTCTTAACATTAGAATCCCATATCCAATGTTTGTAATTCTTTTCCTTTTATCATATGCCATTTTAATTATGAAAATACATGGTCATTAAACCATGTTATATTTTCCACCATAACATATTTACTTATAACCATGTATTATGGAACTATTTACTTATATGGTAAGTCTTATAATATATATTCATTCTTTTTAATGAATACCTCTTATATTATAAATGTTATAACTCTTATAACATAAAAACCATATTATAAATTCCATTTTAAAATGTCAACATTTTCGAACAGTACCTATGTCCTTAAATATTTACAAAATCCACCACATAATTAATGTAATGTTACATTATAGTTATATAACATATATTATGACACTTAAGTCATTAAAACAATTATAACATATAGTTGTAAATTGTTGTAAGATACCAAACAACTCCTTATATTTTCGGTTTTCAAAAACAACCACTAAACTTCTATAAATCACAAATCAATCCCAAATTATATTTCATTGTTACACTTATATCATATACCTTATATTATACCCTTTAAGCCTTAAAATAACTATAACATATAGTTTTATTTTTTTTAAATAGCCGAACACTATTCTAATTACCTTTCCTCCACTTAACTTTCTATATTCACCAAATTCTCCTCTTTACAACATATAGTTTTCCAATATCATCAAAACTATATATTATACATATATCTTTATAAAACCTTATATATAATTCCAAAAATTACCAAACTATACCAAAAGGTTATAAACATCATTATTAACCTTATATTTTCTCTAAATCTCGGTTTTACCACATATGTTACCCATTAGTAACAATATCATAAAATATCTTATGTTACACTTATATAATTCATATAAACTCCAAATTTAACCAAATAAATTTCTAAAAATTCCTTATAACCTAAGGTTTGTACTAAACTCCATTTAGTACCCCTAGTTTTCGGAAATCACACTTTAGCCCCATCTCTTATAAATCTTTTACAATTAAATACTTATCTTGATATAAGGTTGTATTTTAATTTCAAAAATTCTCCAAAGTTGGTCAAAGTCTCCTATATAGTCAACTTTGACTTCTAACACCAAATTGGACTCAAACTTTTCGGTAATCACCAAACTTCACCCATACTTTTCTATTTTTACAATTTTGACCCAAAACTTTATAAAATGTTATAATTTTTATTAAATTCATTTAAAAACCCTAAATTCCTCTATATTAAGCTTCGGCCTAATATTTTGTTAGTAATTACCGTTTGACCCCAAACTTAATTATAAGCATAAATAAACTAAATAAGCTTATAAACTTAAATTAAAATGGCCTAATGACATGGCCTTATTACAACCTTGAACTTGCAAAATAAATTACACAATAAATGTCTCAAAATATAATGAATACTCACGGCCTTACTTGTATTTGATTATTTTTCCACATAATGTCATAATTTGACCATTATGTTAATTAAATCTCTTAAATGACTAGCTTAATTTATCTTAGTCATTTTTTTCCATTTTTAGGTCAATATGACCCTTATTTAATATTTCACTCTCGGCAATAATTATATATAAGCTTAGAAATTATAAAATCATAAGTTTTAAGGTGTTTATACCTTGATTTATCCTTGTATGCTCTCGGCCACTTGAAGGAAAATTCACCACATGATTTAGACATGTTTAATACACAAAAACAAGATATGGTTACACTCCAAGCTTGAGCTTAACCATAAGGAATAATTAATGTAAGATTTAAGGCAAAAATCACCTTAAAAATGCAAGGAGAGTTCAAGATGGTTTCGGCCTGAATCAAACACACCACAAGGTGTTAGATCCACCATATTAACATAGGAAATAGCTAGATCACAACAAGCTGCCTTGTTATTAGGTTTTACCTTGGAAAAATGCCTTAAAAGAGGGTATTTCCTTTGGATCTCGGCCACCCTTGCTCCAAATGGCTAGCCAACTGATTGAACATGTAAATATGAAGATTATGAGTGTATAAACTCATAAAAATCATAGGAAGAAAATTGGATGAAGAGTAGAGAAGCTTAAGGTATGTTTTTACCTTAAAATGAGATTTTGAGCAACCTTGGTCTCTAAACTTGTTTCAACTGAATTTGATTGATGTTCTAACCTTAGAAAACTGAGAATAAGCCATAGGAACTGATTAGTCATGAGATCTAAGCATAGGTGGTGAAGAGATGAAGAAAAAGAGCCAAAAACAAGCCTTAAACCATTACTTAGAAGCTTAGAAGTTAGATTTACCTTATTAGCTCAAGGAGTTCGGTTGAGAGAGCTTGGGAGAGCCTGGAAGGAGAGCTTCAATGGTTGGAATGAAGCTAGGAGAGAGAAGATGCTTGGAATGGGTATTATTTGCTTAGAAAAGTAATTTAGATTAGTTTAATGATTTGTAATTGAATGATGACTCACCTAAGGGATAAGCGGGACAAGGAGTCGGCTGGTGGAGGAGAAAGGAAGGCTCCACCGATTTTTGAGGCAGCTTGAATCAATAATGGAGTGAAAGTGGTGTATAAACTAATAAAAGCTAAAAGTAACCCTTAATTTAGGGTATAATGTTGGATTGCTGTCCATGGTGTGTACATGTGACGATTTGGAGCCTCTTCAGCTTGTAATTGCCGATCTCACATGGTATAAGGGGTCAACTTTGACCTCTTGACCAATCTTAGTCAATGTTGACTCATGTGGGCCCCCTTTTAGGGTTTTATTAATATTTTAATATTAATTTGTAAAAATTTGTAAAATTTGGAATTAAATTCCTAATATGATATAATGTGATATAATATCATATTTAAAGGTATTTATAACTTTTAAGCTCATTAAAAACCAATTTAAAAGGCAATTTCACAAAAATGTGCTTTAAGGAGTTTTAGTGCACATTTTGTGTTGCAAGGTGTTTCTGAGCTTAGTTTTCTTTGAGAACTGTTTTGGTGTTCCTTACTTCATTATAATACTTAGGAATCCACTTTGGATCCTATCTGAGGTCATACAATCTTTATGGTGTCTTAAAGCACCTTTTTGGCTTTACCGATCTTAAGGCATGTTTTGCCTTGTTGAGATCTTTAGATTGTTCCCCAGTAATATTTAGGTGTTTATTAACCATCTTAGATCATTAATAGATCATTTAATTACATTTTAAAGGTTAGGGGTATTTCAGTCTACCCCCCTTAAAAAGGCTTCGTCCCGAAGTCCTTAATCCTCTACAGTTCACTAAGGAATCAAGTTCCACTAAGTAACCAATCAGTCCATCACTAGGGAGTAACTCCCACTAGGTTCAAACCTAGTCTATACATACAGCATATATCAAATAACCAAACCACATGGTATATTCTCATTCATTTCATAGCACTAAACAAGGTGCATAACCAATTCATCAACAAGAGTATTCAGCGGTACTATATATATTCAAACAGGTGCAAAGCTCTTTCATACATAGCACTAGACAAGGTGCAAAACTCATTCATACACAGCACTAGACAAGGTGCTAAACTCAGTAAAGTACTCAAAGGTGTCTCATAAGGGGTACTCCACGCACCCCTATTCATATGCTAGTATCTCACGAGGATACCCCTACACCACTCCGCGTGTATGTGTATGCATATCTTTAACGATGGCAAATCACAGGGGAGCAGTCATGAAGACCAGGACTTGACGATCCCCAACCCCATGCTAACCAACGTCTACTACCCGTGGACACACCGGTTTAATAACGAAGGACACTGCGGTCCACGGCTCCTCGGGCAGTAACACCTAATTTCCTTAATCACCCACAGACACACCGGTCTAATGACAAAGGGCTCTGCGGTCCACGGCTCTTTGGGTGATGTCACTCGCAGACACACCGGTCTAATGACGAAGGACTCCACGATCCACGGCTCTTCGAGTGACGCCCTAGATTCCAATTTCTATTCATATTTGTGTCCACTTGTAGGAAGTTTCGAGAGTCATTCAACCCCGACGTGGTCAGCGTCAGTGTTGAACTATCTCTCACCTCAATTTGTGTTCGGTTTCGCTTGATCGGACCAGGATCAAGTTCAACTTCCCACGTCAATTTCAATCAATCAATTGTTTTATTCATTTCAAATCTTGTTTCCTCTTGATATTTACCACCTTGTGTTCCAAGTTCCCTCGACTTATAATTATTCATACAATTCCTAGAGGTTTTACCTCCACTAGGTTATACATCGGTCTCATGCCGACTCACTCATGGCATTCCAATAATCGGTTTCATACCGAGTCACAATCATATATTATGGAGCTTTCTACTTCTTCTATCCCAAATCTCTCATCAGAGCTACAGATAGTCCTACTTGAATTCTCACATCAGAGCTAACAAGTTAGGCGTTATGTGACTATTGTTCGCAATGTTTGCGTAAATAATTGGAAGTAGGGTAAGAAAAATCTACCTGTACTCCCTTTCCTATTTTCCATAACTAATGCAAACTAAAATATATTTATGTTCATACACATAATACATCACAATACTACCTCAAGTAATATAACACAATCATAACACTTATACTCTACGTACAATAATAGTGTTTATAGCATGTGTACCATGCGCTACGTACTCCCACGTACGGTATATTTTAAGGCGTACGAAGTTGCTCTACCCCCCTTAAAAATGATTACGCCCACGTAATCTACAAATATATCATCTTGTAGTAATAAGTTCAAGATGTCCCATTCCAGTGGACTTATTCGTGCACTAATGTGCTACATAATTCATTACCCCCCCCCCCCCCTTTTTTTTGGGGGTTGGGTTTTAGCCCCTCTGGCTATACAACCTATTTCAGTTAGGTGTATGTATTTTATATACGGTTTGATCGGGTGATGAAAACACATCATTTGTTTTCCCCAAACCTGCTAGGTATGTCAAACCTATGCAATATGGGCCCACTCGCTCCGCAAGCAGTATGCCCAATTATTCTATGGTTAGTTTACCTCTTTTAGGTTGTAGTTTTATGTCGGTTTCAACTCCACGTGGCGGTGTGTTCTACACGGCCTCCCATAATTATGGGAATGGAGTAAATTATTCACTGCGTGGTATCTGTTCATGGTATATTCCCAAGGGTTCATGTCACCCTACCGAACTAACCTTCGGTATAAGGGTTGTCGAGCTATGCTCTAGCACCTAGTGCTTGTAGTAATTTCCTTTAAATGTCAAAACGAGTCTGATATGTGCAACTAACTGGCGCCTCATGACTCAAGGTTATTTCCCTCAGGAATGAGTTCACTTCATAGGTATCTTATATGTCCTCTCTTGCTGGTGTGAACTCGAATCCCTAGTGTGTTGGTATTTTAGTACCCACACATATGGTTCATCCCTCTTCTCGATTAGGGGAATCCACTGGTTTATCTAATCTTTCATGTCCTGATTCATACTAACATAATTGTTTTTAATAGTTATTATAATGGTCGCTTGTTGCGCACCATGTACCAGTCGATTAGGCGGTTATCCGCTATTGCGGTTTGCAAGGAGTATCTAATCTCCAGCTTAGAGTATCTCTTGTAATGCTCGCTTTGCCCTTCGTCTGTTGTAAACATACGATACGACTGTGAGTTTTAGCTTGGCATTCGTTTTTTGTTCAGCCCTAATTGGTACTAACATACTAACGTTTTTATAGCTTGAGCATGTGGTTATTATTGTTTAATGCGACATCATCGCGGCGCCCTTAGCGCAATATGTAATTCTCTTGGTGCCCCCTTTTCTGGGTGGCATTTATTATCTTGCAAAGGTTTCTCTAACATAATTTCCTAAGATACCCCGGTTCCTCTTCCCATTCGTGGGTTCACCTCGCCTTTACCATAAAATAGGCCTTAGCTTTCTTGTTTACTTAAATCTTTAAAGCTTGTGTTCTAACTTATCCACTAAGGAATTGTGATCTCATATCGTTTTATTATCAAGCTATTTTTGATTTTCCCAACCTTGTTGGTTGGACTGAGATCTCTTTCGTCATTTCATGGTTTACCTAGTCAGGATTCCATTCACTGACTTAGACACAGAGTTGATTACCTCCTGGGTGCTCACACCACTGTTTACATACATGGGGTACCATACTGATACATTACTACTTACCCAACTAACCTAATATAGGTTGTCAGGCCCACAAGCTCCTAGGAGTGTGGTCGTCCCATGTCGCGTTTAGTGCACTCGTAGTGTTTGTACCTGGTGGTTATCATACCCTTAGCCCCGGTAATTTATGTAGAAGTAACTATGCTGCCAATTCTTAACCTTTAATGTCAGAATAGCCCTAGAGGGTTCTCTGGGTTCCTTTATTAATGTATATTTTGCTTACTTTCTCCAAGATAGGTATTTGCGACTTATCGCCCTAATACTGGTTTCCACATGCTCGTCATCTGGTATCTGTGAGTGGGGGTCAGTAACTACTTACTATTTCTCCCGTTCACCCCTAGGCTGTTAACGCCTTCAGGTATGAGTTTTAAGTTCTCAAACTCCACCCAATTTATTGGGTTACACCCTCTGGTGTATTCCGGACTCCATGATAAAGGTTGACACCTTGTGTTTCCCCCTGTCTCACGATAGTCCCTATCCAGCCTGACAATAATCAGTATTTGTGATTGATCACCTTTGTTCTTCTAGTTTTGGGTCATCTTGGTGGTACTAAGGGTATCCTTCCGTAGACCTATGTCATACAATATTCAGGCTTTATAGTTAAATGGTTGTTGATCCTGCTATTAATTTAATTCTAGTTGGTTGTTATATTTTCTCCTAAGATTATAATTGGATGCCCACAACTTAGTGGGTTCCGTTCTTTATCGTTCCTCATTGTTTAATCCTTACTTTTATTCAACTTGTATTCCCTCCATCCTTTTTGAGGTGACGGTATTTCCCGTCCTCAGGCAATCTCACTGTTTAGCCAATATCCACTGCCCTCCGTATGGAAGTCTAGCAGCATAACGGATTTACAACACCCCCGGTGTGTGTGGTGTGGCCATAACCTCGGCCCCTTTATTGCACGTTTTCACCTGCCTAGTCTTTTCTTACTACTACAAAATAGTTTGTCATAACGGCATTTGTCTATTATTCCCATCTAATTAGTCGGATAAGTTTTTTTTATTTAAATTCTTGGCTTGTATAGCTCACTTCTTGCCCTCTGGCAATGTTCCACGGTAGTGGTTTAACCACAAGTGTCACGCACTCCCTAAATATGGTTATGCTGGTCTGAAGATTCAACACTCCCCACCGGTATTGATTGACGTTTTAATGTACATACCGGCTCTGGGTTTAGGCTTGTAGGCACTAATCACCGTTATTCTCATTTACTCGCCTTTCTATATTCAACTAAATGGTATATTCTTTTCAGGTTTAATGGTTAGACCGGCTAGGTCTTCCCGAGGTTTTATCGACCTCAAACCCAAGGGTTTCATACCCCTACCATTAAGAAGGTTATGTCCTGCTTTATTGCATACGGACTCACATAAAGTTTAGTGTTTATTGGTGACCGCCTGGACTACTACGTCCTTTAGGGATATTATCGTCGCTGCACTTGCAATAGCAAGTGCGCAAGGCAGGTTGAAATTTTAATATTTTGGTTAATGTGGCACTTACAGTGGCAAGTGCGCCATGTAGACTGAGCCACCTGTAAGGTGTGTCAGTGCAGTGCCATTCCCTAATTGGTTTTTTTTATATATATAAATCAATGCAGTCTCACTCCCGCACCCGTCTCCACAAATTAATCGTGGTAGTAGGGTCTTACTCCCTTCTCGAGGCGTTGCATGATAGCAACTTAGCGAGTTCTTGTTCCTTCAGTTCTCAGGATCTCTCTCTATGCACGTCAGGCCCTCATGAACCTTCAGTATTGCATGGATAGAGTTACTCGCTTCGGGTGAGACTTCTAAAAGGTCATCCATTCCGTCTGTTACATATCTCTTAAATCTCTTTTATTACTCGTCGTTTCTATCTCTTTTCCCCCAAGCGCACTAATCAGTGCTTTCCTGGATGTAAGACAGGGCTGCCCTGCTTATAGCAAGCTAGCCCCATTAGTCCTGCGGGAATTATCTCCTCAACCTTGGTTTAGTATTCATCTGGTACTCGTATGGTAGACATTATGTCACTACCAGGACCCCCGGTCCTAAACATTACATCAAAACACAAAATTTTATTTTCTACACTTAGCATAGTTCTCATAACATCCACATCGGGTCTTCCCGATCAGGAGGGTTATCTCCGTGGTGTTCCTCTTTTCATTGTCTCACTAGCTAGTACTCTAGGTACAGGCTGCGGCGGGTGGGGTACCATTGCAAATTTCCCGGGATATTCCCCGTCAAGTGCGAGCGGTTCATACCGTCTTCGCGTTACTTGGGGTTGCTGGACCTTCACCGCCTTCCGCTGCTCCGCGTTCTTCCTTAGTACTGTTACCCTGACCTCTTCCTGGCATATGCCAAGACGGAGGTTAGACCTTTACTCGGTCTAATACCGCAGTCTCGGGTTTAATATTGATGTGCCTCTACGGCTATGGTGTGCAAGTCTTAAGTATTGCATCAACCCCGCAAGGTCACGTATCCTCACAACGTTTCCCCGTATTCCCATAACCTATGCTCACTGTATAAATTCTACTATCTCTTGTCATCAGAGCGGTACTCCGCTCTGATACCACTTTTGTAACACCCCTACTCTATTCGGCTCCTAATCAACTTAATTAACAATGTAATCGCAGCGGTAATCTCAACAATTGTACTACTGGTGTCACCGTTCTTACTCACCCATACGGGTAATAACGTGTCTACTGATGTAATCTTAAATACGAAACATTTTCCCACAGTGACAGCAAGAGATAGATCTAAACTTCCCAAACCAAGATAAAATACATTCACAGTGAGCTTTCTAAGTATCCAAAACCTATACACGTTTCTAGGTTCGTATCAAAATGCAACAGTGCATGTTCAAATAATTGTAATCAAACTACCCAGCGCGTCACTCTCTTTGCCGACACCGGAAGCTGCATACCTGCAAAAATGGTTGTTTGTGGTATGGAATCAGCCCCTGCTGAGTATGTTATTACCTGACTGTCACGCACCCTCGGACCACATAGTTATTTGGTCGAGAGCATGCAATTCCTTTCCATACAAATAGTTTAATGTTAAAATTGTAAAACGACAATGTATATTGTAAACTCAAATAACAAACAAGCCCCCGGCTTCACACATCGCATCGTAATAACCACTGAAAGCGTTACAACGCTTACATGAGTACAGAGACTCTATTCCAACAAACACTTAATAGTTCATAATTGAGTTCAGCGACTCACCCGACCAAACAATCCACCATAATCCACTCATGAGTACGGCGACTCGACAAACCAGTTCACAACACAATATGAGCACAATGGCTCGTTCAACCAAATCCACCAACATACCATACATAACCACAAAGCACAACCAAAGAACAACAAGGCAAAACAACGAGAATTATAAACGAGTATGAACTCTCGTCTTTGGCATGCACGCCCAAATAATGTTCGCCTAACGTACGAGTTAATATAATCGTTCGTAATTGTTCAGTCATGTCTAATGACAACGTCTCATTAGAACGACGTGTCTCTAAGTTACCCATCTCAAATGGCGGGTCACACACGGCGGTAGCCACTCCAGCGGTAGAGTCTCCGACCGACGAACCATCTGTAGTCCGTTGGAAAATTATCCAGATACTTACGGTTACCACACGGTACCCTAGTATCGTTAATGGATCACAATTCACAGCAAGAGCCACATCCTCTTGATAAACTTATCTATACCATCGCATCGCTTTACTATTTTTTTTCCTAACACAGCAGACTAAGATCGTAGTCCAACCCTGAGTATGTCGACTCAGGATCCAGTGCTAGATACGAGAGCAGCGTTAAAGAGGCCAATGCTCCGTATATATAAGTCTTAGATATTTTATATATCTTATTATCTTAATGCTACAACGTTTTACTTACGTTCCTGATATTACACATATAAGATAGCATCATTGCCACTAGTTCGTTTTATAATATGTTCATATATACGAACGGTACTGTTATCGCACAACAATAATGATAACAAAGCAGCATTAATACGCAACTCAAGCACATCAATTCACACAAGCAGACATTCAATCTTATCACAGATTTTCACACAATGTATTAACTGAGGGAAATCCTCAGAGACAATCAAGCCACATAAATAACATACCGTTCACCCTGATGAGTATTACGGTGGAGTATGAACCAGCAAGTTCCTATGCTCCGTGTGTCGTCTCTAACAGTCTAAACAATACATAACGCTACTGATTAGCATCCCGTATAACAACAAACTCTACGGTACCCTGTACCGTCACTAACAACTCCCGGTTAACCCCCCGTTTTAAACTGTCAACGTTTGTCGGGTCTTTGGTTTAACTCGAGATTGAAAAAGTGTTATGTTACATGCGTAGTCTTGTCTTGTATATTAATATACTTATTGTTGAACTTGTTATCGCATGTGACTTAACATACCCTTGTATGTCGTATAGTTTGTTTCATTATTGCATGTGTGATCCTTTGTCATGCACTATGCATCTCACCTTAGTATTTATTTTTCTAAGGTTTGTCTCTTTTTTTTAAAAAAAATCCAATGTGGTATAAATTATTTGTAAACAACACTTTTAATTCGTGAATCCTTATTATCACATTACCCCTTAACATTAGAATCCATATCCAATGTTTGTAATTCTTTTTCCTTTTATCATATGCCATTTTAATTATGAAAATACATGGTCATTAAACCATGTTATATTTCCACCATAACATATATTACTTATAACCATGTATTATGGAAACTATTTACTTATATGGTAAGTCTTATAATAATATTCATTCTTTTTAATGAATACCTCTTATAGTTATAATGTTATAACTCTTATAACATAAAAAACCATATTATAAATTCATTTTAAAATGTCAACATTTTCGAACAGTACCTATGTCCTTAAATATTTACAAAATCCACCACATAATTAATGTGTTACATTATGTTATATAACATATTATGACACTAAGTCATTAAAACAATTATAACATATAGTTGTAAATTGTTGTAAGATACCAAACAACTCCTTATATTTTCGGTTTTCAAAAAACAACCACTAAAACTTCTATAAATCACAAAATCAACCCAAAATTATTTCATTGTTACACTTATAATCATATACCTTATATTATACCTTTAAGCCTTAAAATAACTAGCATATAGTTTTATTTTTTTAAATAGCCGACACTATTCTAATTACCTTTCCTCCACTTAACTTTCTATATTTGCAAACAGGTAATTCTCTACTAAAACAACAAATCAATCTAGAAAATAATAAATCAATAGTCTGTCGGGTTTGCAAAATCCCGGTCACTATAGTATAGGAAATTAAGTAACCAGGGTATCGAATCCACGGGACTTGAAAAATAAGCCTAAGTCCTATCCTAATCCTAAGAAAACTGGAAATTCAGGGGGTTGTGAATTGTTTTTGTGTTTGAATAATAAATAAATGCAAGTCAAAGTTAAATTAAGCAATCGGTAAAATGAATGATGAAGTTGATATATGAGTGGAACTCCGGGCTCGGGTTGTTCTTTTCTGATTGAATCTAGTAGCTCTACACTTTAATTATGAGAAACGGAAAGGCCAATTCTTTCTATCTCTTACAATGCTAAATCCTAGTTCATTGAAGAGCTCACCTATCAGAACGTGTCAACTCTAATCTAGCAGTTGGCAAAACAATATAGGTGGAATAAGCACAAAGAATTGTTAGCGTTTGTAGGAAAGATTATCTATCCGACTAATCCTTCCCCAAATTCCCAGGTTAATTCGAACTCCCTATAATCACCTTGTCTGATCTTAATAGGTTTCGCAAAACAACTCTATAACTCGCGAAATTAATAGAGAAGAAAATTGATAATCATTAACCTGAAAACAATCCGTCACAATCTCATAATCAAATGCAGAATCTTTAACTACATTGAATCTATCTTGAACAAACCTACCCCAGAGTTAAATCCCTACTAGCCAGACATTGCCAAGAAACAGATAAATACAGTCAACAATAGAAATCATCTAAAGGAAGAAAAACCCTTTTGTTGAACAATCCAGTCGATGGCTGCAGGTGTAAGGTTGAAGATGATGGCCACACTCCCTCTGTCGATGCTCCTCTAGAATGGTGGTGATATGCTTGGTGAATGTGAATGGAGTGAACTGATGCAATTGGCGTGGATGAATGGAGAGAACCTCGTTTATCAGTGAGAGAGCGTGTGTGGTAATGATCGATGATGAGTGAATGCCTTCTCCCTCTGATTAGGTCATTTAAATAGACCTTTCTCTCTCTTTTTCCCTTCAAAACGCCGAGTTTGTGCTGTAATTTTCGTGCCGTCCGAACATTGGTCCGAACTTCAAAGTTCGGACACAATGCTTTGAGCGCTTCAATTCAGAAAGTTTCGACCTGTGTCCGAACTTTGATGTTCGGACACAAGTTCGGACATGCTCCGTACTTCAGACCTCCGGCTTTTCTCAACTATGTCCGAACTTCGATGTTCGGACCGAAGTTCGGACATCCCATCAGGCGCAGCATACAAACTCTCGACTTGCGTCCGAACTTGGAAGTTCGGACACAAGCTCGGACACACCTTAAAAATCCTCTAACTTCTTCATTTTGACTCCGATTCGACCCCCGTTTGTTGCATTACCTCCCTTGTGAGTAAATCTAGTGTTTCCTTGGCTTTTCTCTGCATTTAACATAGAAAAAGTGTATCAAGCCTTAACAAACAACAAACCACAGAAAAACGCAAGATAAGTGTGGAATATTATCAATTCGCGTACACAAATTAGACATTAAAGACCATTAGAACCATTCATATTTCACACTCATCAAACCTCCTCACACTTAACCTTTGCTTGTCCTCAAGCAAAGCAGGAGTAAAATGTCTCAGAATGCCTCAGGGCCAAACCTTGGGATTGCATAAAATAAGGAGCTTAAGACACAATAATCACCCAAGAATCGATCTGCTCTTAACTGCATGTCTCTCAAACAATGAAGTACGCTTTTTAAAACAAAAGATATGAAGAAGCTAAATCATGAAGTCAAAACGTAGAGTAACCCAGAACCTTCCAACCTTTTCTCTTCTCAAACCCGTGGATGACAAGGGGTGTGAAGTTATGCCATATTCCGCAGAACCTTTCAACACCACGTACTCATGATCTAATTTAAGGAATTACCATAAACATAAGACTTTAAAGAACTTCCTTTTTTTTTTCTTGCATATATCAATTTTTCGCACATAATTCATCCCCCAGACTTTTCTCTCCATCCTTGTAACGGTATTGGGTCTTTTATCCCAGATCAGACGACCTTAGGTAAATGGGTGATGAAACACCCCTAGGACTTAATAACCGGATGGAAGAGGCCTGTTTTTGGTTCAGAAAAAGAAACTTAGATCAGAGGAGTACCTTGCCTTTATCCTTCATTCCAGACATTCTCATCATTCCCAGGGTTCCAAGTTAAACCAGTTCTAACTTCACAACCAACTTGTTCACAGATATTTAACAAAATTCAGCCATTTGAAAATATGATAAGAGAGCACACAATTTTTGAGCAAACCAACTCTAAAGGTCAGTACCGGACTCAACTCCACAACTAAAGATCCACCCAAGTATTCAACACTAAGAAGCACTCTAAGGGAATTACCCCCACATAGCCCAAAACCAAACAAAAATTAGGTAAGGGAAAAATGACTGACACATTCAGAAAGATCTCCCCCTTCCTCACACTTAATGAAGAGCAATGTCCGCATTGTTCAGAAATTAATCACAAGAAGGAGATCGGACTAAATGTGTCAGACTCACAAGGGTGAATTGAACAGTGACAAAGTTATTCACAATTTAAAGCACAGGCCGAACAGTAACCAAAAAGAAAAAGAAACTAAAAACTCCCCTGATTTCTTTTGTGATGCTTTGAGGAAGTGATTCTTCCTCACACTTAGTGTCCTCGCAGGGGAGAATGTTTCCTCACACTTGCTTGAATCTAGGGTCCGGCATGGAGTCAGCCCATAAGGTACACTTGCACACATTCAAACAAAACATAAAAGTGTGCTAGAAGCATCGATTAGTGACAGCCAATATTCAGAGTTAAGATTCAAATAAACAAAATCAAAAGAAAAATTACAACCCAATCGAAATAAAGTAATCAGTTCAACAACTAAAAACAAATCCAGAAAGAAGTCCAAAATGGCTTCTAACAAAAAAGCAAGCAGCATAATCACTGTGGAGGCGGATAGTACGCCTGCCACTGCTGGAACTGATCGAGCAGAGCCTGATAGTCTTCCTGAGAGCGACGGGCCTGCTGCTGCAGAGTCTCGATCTCCGCCTGATAGCGACGATCTGCCTCCTCGAAACGAGACTCCAGCTGAGCAAACTCGTAGCGAGTGACGTACTCGCTCCCAGGGGCTGGCAGTGCTAGATACGCCTCCTCCTCATCAGGTGAAGCAGCAGGAGCGGGCTCTGATGGTCCCTCACCCGCCTCTCTCTGGCGCTTCTGCGGTCGCGCTGCAGCCTTCTTCCTCCACACCCCATCTCTCTGTTCAAACCACATCTTCTTGAGAGCTCCCACATCAATAGGGGACCGCGCAGCGTGCAGTCCCGCAGACGGAATGGTGACCATCTGCCTCTTAAGGATGTGGCAGAGCATAACTGGGTAGCCTAACTTGTGGCGATCCCTGTGCTCCAGGATATGCTGCATGTGCTCGAGGATGACCCAAGGCAAATGTAACCTCAACAGCCCCAGCAAACGACGGATTCAGCACCGCCTGAAGAAGTAGAAAGTCTGTTTGGTTGAGGTCGGAGCTCTGACGTGGGACAATGTTTGCAGCCAGTAGTGCGAGCAGAACTCTCTCCTGCGGGCTCTGAAGCGCATCAGCAGGGACGACCTGCTTTGATGGGTCATCCTGCGTCGTCGAGGCCCCTGAACCATAAGAGGGGTGTAGTGGTGGATAGCTGCGTTCTTGAAATCAACAGGGTTGAGGTGCTGAGGGGTTCGGGCAGGATAAGGATCTCCATATATTGAGCAATCTCCATCGTGGAGACGGCTACTCTTTCTCCTCTCACAGGGACTTGATCTGACCATCCTGGTAGACCGCATTGGCATAGAACATGCGTACAACCCTCTCAGAGTATGGGCCTCCCATATCCAAGATCTTGCCCCAGCCAAATGGGTCCAATAAAGCCCACAGTCCCAGCTGCTGCTCCATTCCCGCACCACACACGCGCTCAGCAATTATGTCTACCTCCTTCTCAAACCATTCTTTGGCTGCATCATTTCTGAATTCCGGTTCCAGACCTCGACGGCTGGAGCTTGCACCAGCTCTTGCAGCCCTTTTACCCCGGCCTGTGATTCGGCTCAGCATCTGCTCAACAAGGGTGACCAATGTCAATTAAAGGAAAGCAATGGAATAGTCTAAACATGCACTGAATTTATCCAAAATCCGACAGAGTGTCCCCTAAAATTCATCAATCTCCACAACAATGGTCAATCAACCTTTCAACTTGCAACGATAATCCGCAACATTTAGTGACCAGCAGAGACTAAACCGACAAAGATACATCAATTCCAAACGGCTGTAACAGCAGTTCAGTCAAACATAGTCTCAGTCATACAAAATCCACAGATTCAAGATATCATCCTAATAATACGGTTCAGCCACTTCTACTAACATTTCAACCTCAGCACAGCAGAAAAAGAAGTACATACAGATTCAGTCCATTCATTTCAGCATGCAAAATAAACCACACCTCAAACATCTTCAATGAATCACAATAATGCACGTTTTAACAGTTCTATCCACTTGCTGCAAGTTGCAATAATAAACTCCCATGTATGCAAGTGAATCGCAGAAATCTCAAAAATAACATCCTATTCTCGACTCATACCTCTGTTTTCAATTTTGTCACAAATCTATCAAACGAGTAAAAGAATAGAGAAATTACCTTGTGAGTGAATGAGATTAGAGAGTTGATAGAACAGCACAAATTGCACAAATCGAACTCAAAAACCCCCAATCGGTGTTAGGGTTCGAACAGGTATGCTCCAAAATCGGGCAGTTTTGTGAGGGTTTCTGCTGATTTTCAGGCTGAGTGTAGAGAATCGAGACGAACAATTGATACTAAGAATGGATGATTTGGTGGAGTTTTGAGGGAGTTATGAAGATTGGAGAGGAGGAGAATGGGGGCGCCGCGGTGTCGAGAGGAAGAAGATGGAGTTGGGAGTTTTAATCCGCGCGCCTCTTTAATCCCTTTTCGAGCTGTCCGAACTTCATGTTCGGACAGAAGTTCGGACGTGCATACCTGAGATAAGCTTCGTATTGTGTCCGAACTTCGATGCTCGGACCGAAGTTCGGACATCCCGTGTTTGCCTTCCGCTAGATTTCCCGTGTTGAGTCCGAACTTCAATGTCCGGACTGAAGTTCGGACATAGCCTCTTGCACAGCCCTCGGACTCTCGAACTGAGTCCGAACTTCAATCTTCGGACTGAAGTTCGGACATACTGGTTTGCGCAGGTCTCTATCTCTCGAACTGAGTCCGAACTTCAATGTTCGGACTGAAGTTCGGACATCCCCAAAAATGCACCTCTTTGTTTCTTTTTGAGCTCAATTCACTGCAGCAAAGACATTATCCTAAAGCAAAACTAAAAACAACATAAAAACACAAGATTAAGGTACCGAAAACACTGGGTTGCCTCCCAGTCAGCTGCTCTTCTTTAATGTCTTTAGCTAGACAAATCCTGCTTGATCAATCAGAAGAGGTGTGATGAGCAACTCCACAACAGCCTACAGTGAATTCCTTCAGCCTTCTCAGTTCTTTTCGCATTCGCCAAGAGAATTTCTTTTTCACGTTCGAACTCGTCTCTTGAGAATTTATCTTCGATGTAGGCTTGGGTTCACTCTCCACAAAGAATATTGCCTGCAAGGGAAAAAGATTATGATCAGTACCAAGATAGCTTTTTAAACGAGCACCATTTACCTTAAATGTTTCTCCAGCCTTATTTTCCAGCTCGTATGCTCCATACGATGTAACTCCTACAACTCTGAAGGGGCCTGCCCAGTGTGATTTTAGCTTCCCAGGGAAGAGACGTAGTCTAGAGTTAAAGAGCAGCACCAGATCCCCCACTTTGAAGTCTCTCTTTTGAATCATCCGGTCGTGGATCTTTTTGGTGCGCTCTTTGTAGATCTTAGAGCTTTCGTACGCCTGGTCCCTCAGTTCCTCCAACTCAGAAAGCTGAAATCGCCTCTTCTCTCCAGCGTCATGTAAATCAAAGTTAAGAGCCTTTAAAGCCCAATAGGCTCTGTGCTCTAGCTCAACTGGGAGATGACAAGCCTTCCCGTATACCAGCTTGAAGGGGGACATCCCAATGGGAGTTTTAAATGCGGTTCTATAGGCCCATAGAGCATCATCAAGCTTGACAGACCAATCCTTCCTGGAGGAATTGACTGTCTTCTGAAGAATCCATTTGAGCTCTCGGTTGCTCACTTCTGCTTGCCCATTAGTTTGGGGGTGATAAGGCAAAGCTACCTTATGAGTCACCCCGTACTTAGTCATCAGCGAATTAAAAGCTTTGTTGCAGAAATGAGAACCTCCGTCACTGATGATAGCTCTTGGCACTCCAAATCTGGTAAAGATGTTCTTCTTCAAGAATTTTACCACAGTTTTAGCATCAGCAGAAGGGCAGGGGATTGCTTCGACCCATTTGGAAACATAATCTACAGCAACAAGGATGTAGTGGTTTCCGTGAGAAGAGGAAATGGGCCGGTGAAGTCAATACCCCAGACATCAAATAATTCCACTTCTAGGATTCCCTTCTGCGGCATCTCATGCCTTCTTGAAGTGTTCCCCATCCTCTGGCAGTTATCACAGTGAGCACAGAAGCGGTGGACATCTTGTGTAGAGTGGGCCAGTAAAAACCACACTCTAACACTTTAGCAGCAGTCCTAGTAGGACCGTGGTGACCACCTGCCTCTCGAGAATGGCAGAACTCTATCACACTGTTTACCTCTTCATCAGGGAGACATCTTCTGATTAAACCATCAGCGCATACTCTGAAGAGATAGGGGTCCTCCCAAACATAATGACGGGTCTCAGACAGAAACTTCTTCCTCTGGTTGTAGCTTAGATCATGGGGAACCAACCCAGAGGCAAGATAGTTAGCCAAGTCAGCGTACCATGGCTCTTTGACTTTCCCAATTACAAAGACCGTTTCGTCGGGAAAGAACTCATTTATGGGGACCCCGTCATCTGGAGTCTCAAGCCTTGATAAATGGTCTGCAACCCCATTCTGCTTCCCTTGTTTATCAACCACTTCCAAGTCAAACTCTTGGAGAAGCAGGATCCATCTCAATAGTCTGGGCTTGGAATCATTCTTTTGAAACAAATACTTCAAGGCGGAGTGGTCGGTGTGAGCAATTACCTTACTCCCCAGCAGATAAGGTCTGAACTTGTCCAGAGCGAACACCACAGCAAGTAGTCCTTCTCAGTGGTGTATTTTCTTTTGAGGCTCCGTCAGAGTTTACTGCATATGTGATGACCCTCAAAATCTTATCCTTCCTTTGACAGAGAGCAGCACCTACAGCGAAGTCGCTAGCATCAGTCATTACCTCAAAAGGAAGGGTCCAGTCAGGGGGAACCACAATGGGGGCAGAGATGAGTTTATCCTTGATGGTCTGAAAAGCCTTCAAGCATTCTTCTGAAAAATGAAATTTTACATCCTTCTGCAGGAGATCAGACAAGGGCTTCGCGATTTTTGAAAAGTCCTGGATGAACCTTCGATAGAACCCCGCGTGACCCAGAAAAGATCTGACTCCTCTGACTGAAGTGGGAGGAGGTAACCCCTCAATGACTTCCACTTTTGCCTTGTCCACCTGGATGCCATCTTTGGAGACCCTGTGCCCAAGCACTATACCCTCATGTACCATAAAATGGCACTTCTCCCAATTTAAAACCAGGTGGGTCTCCTCACATCTGCTTAGTATCTGATCCAGCTGATCCAGACACACATCAAAATTCTGGCCATACACTGAGAAGTCGTCCATGAAGACTTCTATGCTTTTCTCAATAATTCGTGAAATGGCCATCATGCACCGCTGGAAGGTGGCTGGTGCGTTGCAGAGACCAAATGGCATCCTCCTATAGGCAAACGTGCCATAAGGGCAGGTGAAGGTGGTCTTCTCTTGATCCTCTGGCGCAATGGGGATCTGGAAGTACCCGCTGTATCCATCAAGGAAACAGTAGTACTCCTGCCCAGCCAGCCGCTCCAACATCTGGTCGATGAACGGCAGCGGGAAATGGTCCTTTCTCGTGGCCTCGTTCAACCGCCTGTAGTCTATGCACATCCTCCAGCCAGTGGTCTGTCTTTGAGGCACCAGCTCTCCCTTATCATTGGGTACCGCCACAATTCCTCCTTCTTGGGAACGACTTGCACAGGAGAAACCCAGCGGCTGTCAGAGATGGGGTAGATGATGCCCGCATCCAGCAGCTTTAAAACCTCAGCCTTCACTACTTCCTTCAGGTTGGGATTCAATCTCCTTTGGGGTTGCCTCACTGGTTTGATACTGTCTTCCATGTAGATCCGATGAGTGCAGAACCCTGGACTGATCCCTTTTATGTCTGCCACTGACCACCCCAACGCTCCCTTGTGCCTTCTCAATACCTCCAGAAGTCTGCTTTCCTGCGAAACAGACAAAGAAGAAATAATAACCGGCAGGGCGCTACCCTCTGCCAAGAAAGCATATTTAAGATTTGAAGGGAGAGTTTTTAATTCAAGAGTAGGGGGTTTCTCTACTGAAGGAATGAGCCTCTGAGTAGGCCTGTCCAGTGGCTCCACAGGAGGAGCATGAGGGCGAAAATAGGTTCGTCCCTGGTTAAGCTGCTGGACAACAGTAGCTACCTCAGTGCTCTCCTTATCATCCTCAATCGAATGGCATAACACCTGTTCTAACAGATCAGAATTCTCAAACAGGAAGGAAGAGTCATCAGTACTTTCAGCGACAAATGCATCATAATCATCAGTATCGACATCAATAGAAAGTACAGCATGAGAAGAAGCATTCGTTCTCATCATTGGTGATATCAAAACTAAGCTCCTCATTATTAAATTTCAGGGTGATTTTTCCTTTGTCAACATCAATGACAGTTTTAGCAGTTCGCAGGAATGGTCTACCCAAAATTAATGGTACTTCAACATCCTCATCCATATCCAAAATAACAAAATCAGCAGGGAAGAAGAAGTTACCAACACCTACCACAACGTTCTCAACCATACCACGAGGTTTGATTGAGAACGATCAGCCAATTGCAATTAAAATTAATAGGGATAAGCTCACCAGCATGAAGCTTCCTAAACATCGAATATGGCATCAAATTTATGCTTGCTCCAAGGTCGCAGAGTCCGTACCCACAGTCCATGTCTCCATGGTGCAAGGGATGATGGGCTGGCCTGGGTCTCCACACTTCGGAGGGAGCTTCTGCTGGATAGCTGCAGAGCACGTCTCTGTCAGCTGAACAATCTCCTTTTCCTTGAACCTTCGCTTGTTAGAAATTAAATCCTTCACAAAGCGAGCATAGTTAGGCATCTGCTTGATAGCATCAATTAAGGAATGTTAATAGTAAGCTTTGAAAATACACTCAGAAATTTCCCAAATTGATCATCAAGTTCTTTTTCTTTTAATCTATTAGGGAAAGGAAGGTCCTTAGGAACCGCCTTACCCTTGGAGTTTTTAGCATTCAAAATAGAAGGGGAAGAAATAGGAGCCTGGGTCTCCTCAACAACTACCTCAGGAGGGGCTGAGGGCCCTGATGGTGCACCAGTGCTAGAAGAAGGGCGACCGGTCTCCTCATCAGCTTGATCCTCAGCCACTTGTTTCTATTGATTAATTGCTTCCCACTTCGTAAAGTAACTGCTGCCACCTCTTCTGTATCTGAGCAATCCTCTACTACCACGGTTTCTGAGACCGTCACTGCCTTCAACTGAGCTTTAGGATTGGGGTCTGTTTGGGAAGGCAGTGAGCCAGACGGTCTCTGCTGTAGGAGGAACTGAGTCAACTGACTCATCGTTCCTTGCATCTCAACCATGGCGTTCTCAAGCTTCTGCTGGCCAGCTGCCAGGTTCTGATTTATCACTGTTTGTTGCTCTTGAGAGCCATCAGTTTATCCATCATCTCCCTTAAATTAGCATTATTCGAGCTCAGTGACGATGGCTGAGCTGGAGACTGTTGTGGCCTAAACTGATTGAATGGGGGCCTAACAAAACCGGGTGGTGCTCCCTGACTTGCCCTCTGAGGCTGCATCTGCTGTGAGTTGAGGGCATTATTTGGATTACCGTACCTCAGGTTTGGATGCTGGTTCTGCATCCAAGGCTGCCTGTTGTACTGACCAATTACATTTGCCTCCTCAGTCTGCCTCATCTCAGCAACCATCGGGCAGTCTTCGTAGTCATGGCTGTCTCCACACTGAGAACAGCATACTCATTTGGACCAGTAGACACCTTGACGGCTTGCACGGTGTCTGTCCCATAGTGAGCCTCTCGAGCATCTTCGCCATATTGCCCACTGTGGTACTCAGATGGGCCTGCTCAGCAGCAATCTGCTCCATCATAGGATCTGGAGCCCGAGAGAGGTCTGCCCAACTGTGAAGACCCTACCACCACTGTTGCTCCACTGGCGGAGCTCCTCGCAGTAGGACTCCATGGCTGACATAAATTCCTCTCCACTCTTAGCCAGCAAATTACCACCCAATGCAGCTCTGACCTCGGCTGTGCTCATCTCTCAGCCCTTGGAAGAACCCCTGGGCCAAAGATGTCATGTTCTGACCGTGATGCGGGCACTGGCGGAGCAGCTCCTTGAACCTATCCCAAGCTTCACAGATCGTCTCGTTGCCGGACTGTCTGAAAGCGGTCAGATCAGCTATCATCTGCCTGGTCCTAGAGATGGGGATATACTTCTCATAGAACCTCTCTGTCAGCAGCTCCCAGGTAGTGATGATACCTGGTGGTAGACGGTGGAACCACTTCGAGGCTTCCCCTGATAGACTGTGCTGAAATAAGCACAGCCGAGCATATTCCTCAAGCCCCTGAGACATCCCCAGCGAATCCAAATGGACTAAGAACCGATGGACATGGTCGAGTGCATCAGCCGGGTCTGCGCCTGAGAAGGTCCCTGCTGGATGATTCCTCACAGGATTTGTTTGATGGCTCGGTTTCAGCTTTTGCCATTCTGCTGTTAATTCACTGTGAGGTTAGGTAGAGTCACAGGTCCTCTCCTAGGAGCAGCTGGAGGGCGATTTATTCTTCCCAGAGTGGACTGCTCAGCATTGGCATTGGGATTGGCTGGTCCGTTAGCAGCCATGGTGAAGGGAAGTGCTCTTCTCACCCTTCGAGCGGTACGGTTGATCTCTAAGTCTAAGTTGAATCTTGGTGGACCTCGAGATCGAGTACCATGCATTCACCAACACCTGCATAGTTAAACAAATCAAATCAAATAAAACAAAAACAATTGACAACCAAGGCAAAGGACTTGACAAAGTCAAGTCCCTGGCAACGGCGCCATTTTGCAAACAGGTTAATTGATCTACTAAAACTAACAAATCAATCTAGAAAATAATAAATCAATAAGTCTGTCGGGTTACAAAAATCCCGGTCACTATAGTATAGGAAATTAAGTAACCAGGTATCGAATCCACGGGACTTGAATAAATAAGCCTAAGTCCTATCCTAAATCCTAAGAAAACTGGAAATTCAGGGGGTTGTGAATTGTTTTTGTGTTTGAATTAATAAATGCAAGTCAAAGTTAAATAAGCAATCGGTAAAAATGAATGATGAAGTTGATAATATGAGTGGAACTCCGGGCTCAGGTTGTTCTTTTCTGATTGAATCTAGTAGCTTCTACACTACTTAATTATGAGAAACGGAAAGGCCAATTCTTTCTATCTCTTACAATGCTAAATCCTAGTTCATTGAAGAGCTCACCTATCAGAACGTGTCAACTCTAATCTAGCAGTTGGCAAAACACTATAGGTGGAATAAGCACAAAGAATTGTTAGCGTTTGTAGGAAGATTATCTATCCGACTAATCCTTCCCCAAATTCCCAGGTTAATTCGAACTCCCTATTAATCACCTTGTCTGATCTTAATAGGTTTCGCAAACAACTCTATAACTCGCGAAATTAATAGAGAAGAAAATTGATAATCATTAACCTGAAAACAATCCGTCACAATCTCATAATCAAATGCAGAATCTTTAACTACATTGAATCTATCTTGAACAAACCCTACCCCAGAGTTAAATCCCTACTTAGCCAGACATTGCCAAGAAACAGATAAATACAGTTAACAACATAGAAATCATCTAAGGAAGAAAAACCCTTTTGTTGAACAACTATCCAGTGTCGATGGCTGCAGGTGTAAGGTTGAAGATGATGGCCACTCCCTCTGTCGATGCTCCTCTAGAATGGTGGTGATATGCTTGGTGAATGCGAATGGAGGTGAACTGATGCAATTGGCGTGGATGATGGAGAGAACCTCGTTTATCAGTGAGAGAGCGTGTGTGGTAATGATCGATGAGATGAATGCCCTTCTCCTCTTATTAGGTCATTAAATAGACCTTTCTCCCTCTTTTTCCCTTCAAAACGCCGAGTTTGTGCTGTAATTTTCGTGCCGTCCGAACATTGGTCCGAACTTCAAAGTTCGGACACAATGCTTTGAGCGCTTCAATTCAGAAGTTTCGACCTGTGTCCGAACTTTGATGTTCGGACACAATTCGGACATGCTCCGTACTTCAGACCTCCGGCTTTTCTCAACATGTCCGAACTTCGATGTTCGGACCGAAGTTCGGACATCCCATCAGGCGCAGCATACAAACTCTCGACTTGCGTCCGAACTTGGAAGTTCGGACACAAGCTCGGACACACCTTAAAAATCCTCTAACTTCTTCATTTTGACTCCGATTCGACCCCCGTTTGTTGCATTACCTCCCTTGTGAGTTAATCTAGTGTTTCCTTGGCTTTTCTCTGCATTTAACATAGAAAAAGTGTATCAAGCCTTAACAAACAACAAACCACAGAAAACGCAAGATAAGTGGGAATAGTATCAATTCGCGTATACAAATTAGACATTAAAGACCATTAGAACCATTCATATTTCACACTCATCAATATTCACCAAATTCTCCTCTTTACAACATATAGTTTTCCAATATCATCAAAACTATATATTATACATATATCTTTATAAAACCTTATATATAATTCCAAAAATTACCAAACTATACCAAAAGGTTATAAACATCATTATTAACCTTATATTTTCTCTAAATCTCGGTTTTACCACATATGTTACCCATTAGTAACAATATCATAAAATATCTTATGTTACACTTATATAATTCATATAAACTCCAAATTTAACCAAATAAATTTCTAAAAATTCCTTATAACCTAAGGTTTGTACTAAACTCCATTTAGTACCCCAGTTTTCGGAAATCACACTTTAGCCCCATCTCTTATAACTCTTTTACAATTAAATACTTATCTTGATATAAGGTTGTATTTTAATTTCAAAAATTCTCCAAAGTTGGTCAAAGTCTCCTATATAGTCAACTTTGACTTCTAACACCAAATTGGACTCAAACTTTTCGGTAATCACCAAACTTCACCCATACTTTTCTATTTTTACAATTTTAACCCAAAACTTTATAAAATGTTATAATTTTTATTAAATTCATTTAAAAACCCTAAATTCCTCTATATTAAGCTCTCGACCTAATATTTTGTTAGTAATTACCGTTTGACCCCAAACTTAATTATAAGCATAAATAAACTAAATAAGCTTATAAACTTAATTAAAATGGCCTAATGACATGGCCTTATTACAACCTTGAACTTGCAAAATAAATTACACAATAAATGTCTCAAAATATAATACATACTCACGGCATTACTTGTATTTGATTATTTTTCCACATAATGTCATAATTTGACCATTATGTTAATTAAATCTCTTAAATGACTAGCTTAATTTATCTTAGTCATTTTTTTTTCCATTTTTAGGTCAATATGACCCTTATTTAATATTTCACTCTCGGCAATAATTATATATAAGCTTAGAAATTATAAAATCATAAGTTTTAAGGTGTTTATACCTTGATTTATCCTTGTATGCTCTCGGCCACTTGAAGGAAATTCACCACATGATTTAGACATGTTTAATACACAAAACAAGATATGGTTACACTCCAAGCTTGAGCTTAACCATAAGGAATAATTAATGTAAGATTTAAGGCAAAAATCCCTTAAAAATGCAAGGAGAGTTCAAGATGGTTTCGGCCTGAATCAAATACACCACAAGGTGTTAGATCCACCATATTAACATAGGAATAGCTAGATCACAACAAGCTGCCTTGTTATTAGGTTTTACCTTGGAAAAATGCCTTAAAAAGAGGTATTTCCTTTGGATCTCGGGCCACCCTTGCTCCAAATGGCTATCCAAGACTGATTGAACATGTAAATATGAAGATTATGAGTGTATAAACTCATAAAAATCAGAGGAAGAAAATCGGATGAAGAGTAGAGAAGCTTAAGGTATGTTTTTACCTTAAAAATGAGATTTTGAGCAACCTTGGTCTCTAACTTGTTTCAACCGAATTTGATTGATGTTCTAACCTTAGAACACTGAGAATCCATAGGAACTGATTAGTCACGAGATCTAAGCATAGGTGTGAAGAGATGAAGAAAAAGACCAAAAACAAGCCTTAAACCATTACTTAGAAGCTTAGAAGTTAGATTTACCTTATTAGCTCAAGGAGTTCGGTTGAGAGAGCTTGGGAGAGCCTGGAAGGAGAGCTTCAATGGTTGGAATGAAGCTAGGAGAGAGAAGATGCTTGGAATGGGTATTATTTGCTTAGAAAAGTAATTTTAGATTAGTTTTTAATGATTTGTAATTGAATGATGACTCACTAAGGGATAAGAGGGACAAGGATTCGGCTGGTGGAGGAGAAAGGAAGGCTCCACCGATTTTTGAGGCAGCTTGAATCAATAATGGAGTGAAAGTTGGGTTATAAACTATAAAAGCTAAAAGTAACCCTTTAATTTAGGGTATAATGTTGGATTGCTGTCCATGGTGTGTACATGTGACGATTTGACCTCTTCAGCTTGTAATTGCCGATCTCACATGGTCTAAGGGGTCAACTTTGACCTCTTGACCAATCTTAGTCAATGTTGACTCATGTGGGCCCCCTTTTAGGGTTTATTGATATTTTAATATTAAATTTGTAAAATTTGTAAAATTTGGAATTAAATCCTAATATGATATAATGTGATATAATATCATATTTAAAGGTATTATAACTTTTAGCTCATTAAAACCAATTTAAAAATAGGCAATTTTACAAAAATGTGCTTTAAGGAGTTTAGTGCACATTTTGTGTTGCAAGGTGTTTCTGAGCTTAGTTTTCTTTGAGAACTGTTTTGTTGTGTTCTTACTTCATTATAATACTTAGGAATCCACTTTGGATCCTATCTGAGGTCATACAATCTTTATGGTGTCTTAAAGCACCTTTTGGCTTTACCGATCTTAAGGCATGTTTTGCCTTGTTGAGATCTTTAGATTGTTCCCCTGTAATATTTAGGTGTTTATTAACCATCTTAGATCATAATAGATCATTTAATTACATTTTAAAGGTTAGGGGTATTTCACCTCACCCCCCATAATATATATATTTATAGTTAAGGGCTCCACTGTGGAACCTATCACATTCATACACCATACGGTGTTACAACTGGGTTAAACACACAGGGGAGGTTCATACATTCACACACAAACATCACACAACTAACTCACGCATAGCCGTGGTTAGAACGTCCCGTGGTTCGGGTTGTTAAATCCGAATACCGATCTCTTATGTGATTCTAGACTCAGTTAGCTAAGGTTTAACACTTTCGAGGTTAAACGGTATCGGAACTAGACATACCACATGTATGAATTACTGTAAACTCATTACATATTTTTATCTTAAAAGGTGGCAAACATTCAAAAAAACACATTGGCATACAAGCCGGTGTAATCCGGTAGGACACAGGTTGCAAGAAAACCATACCTGTCACCAACGTCCACTCTAACGTGTCCTCTTAGGTTGCTCGAACAATTCTCGTACAATTGGTAACATTACAATTACTTTCATTAACATCGGGGTAACATGATTGTTTGAATCTAATGCTCATAACTTACTCCCGTTAACTAGTTAAATAGCTTCACATTTTTAACTTGTTTTACTTTCACATTTTATTACAACTTTTCCCCCACTTAATTGTCTTTATAACTCACCTAACATGTCCTAAACAACCTTATAACATCATTACCTACCAATCCCCATCATTACATATCATTTTCTAACCTTAAATAACATTTTTAGAGTGGTCCGGGACTTGGTTCTAAGGTGCCGGACCTAGTCTTTGTAAAACTCTCGGGTTGTTTCAGGTAGTGGTCCGGGACTTCATACAGGACTTAAGTCCCGGACCAATGTAGGCAGATACTCTCGGGGGTAAATCAGGGGGTGGTCCGGGTCTTAGTACAAGACCTAAGTCCCAGACCAGAGTGGCTTATGAACTCTCGGCCTGTTTTAATGCACGGTCCGGGACCTTACCCTAGACCTAGGTCCCGGACCACTGCTACAGATTTGCATATTTACATTTTTCAAGTCTTGTTGCAATGGTTCTCCACATCCATTATATGTGTAGACTTCCCAAATGATCTTAGGCACATTCCAATGCCAAAATAACACCTTAAACTCACCTAGTTCCTTGTCCAACTTGTTACTCAATTCCTTGTAAAATCTCTTAATACTTGTAATATTTTCCTTAGGTCTCTAGGTGGTAGTCTCATGCCTATACTCCAACTAACCAAAATGTTATCTCCCACCATTACCACTACTCCCAAAAGCATTATTTCTCACAAACACTCCTTTACACAACTCCTTCTATTTTCCACTAGTTCACACTTAGACATTCACAAGGCATTTCTTTTCCTTTGTTTACCAAGACTTGCACAAGACTTAGCACTTCATACAACATAACTTTGGTGTGGGTAAAACACTCATTTGATTTCTAAATCCTCCAACACTATGCCCAAGGCATCTTAACACTTAAGAACACCTTAATTCACTTTTCTTTCACTATCTTAACACTTAACCAATTCCTAGTACCATCTAGGTCATAAAATCTCATTAGAACACTTAAACTCCTTTGATTATCAACTAAATTTTGCCATAGCTTCTCTTGTATATTCTTACACCAAAACACATAGTTTTTCACCATTAACATCCAAGAACACTTAAATCCATCAAGAACATTCTTATACAAAACTTCACCCAATTACACTACATCACAATATAGTGCATAATTTAAATTGCTTGGCACTTAGGCCCTTAAATAACATTGCTCTTAGGCCCTTAATTTGCATAAACCATAAACACTGAATTTCCACATGTATATATTGCCTCTGACCTGCAAATACACTCAACAACACATATGCCCTTTAATAATCTCCTTAAGAATAATTCACTAGCTCATTTGTCATTGGCTCCTTAGGTATTTTATTAAGCAAATCAAGCTCATTTTTCCTAAGACATTAAACTACATTGAGATAGTTCATTTACCTCTTTTCCTCTCAAACTTCTTTCTTGTTTCCTTGTACCGAAATTCAGCAAGGAGTTTGATCACTTGTCAACTTTCTAATCAACATACAAACAAGGTAATGAGCATTCAAGCTTCATGCTTAAACACATTTATAAACCCTAATTAATACATTGTCTTAAAACATTAAGATACTTGTTTTACCTTGTAAATGGAAGAGAGTTTGAATAAGTAGTAAGAGAGGACTCCACCAAGCCCTTAGAAGATTGGAATGAAGCTAAAACAAGGCAAAAGAAAGACACCATGAATGGTGATTTTCGGCCAACACAAAAAATGAAGGAAATGGAGTTTTCTTTGGTTTTTCCTTACCTTGAAGCAAAGGTGATCAACAAGGCATAAAATATAAGCTCAAGCTCCTTCCATGGAAGTTCTCCTTGGCACCGAAATGGTGGTTTTGATAATTTGAAAAGGCAAGATTGTAGAGCTTGACCAGACCAAGAGAATGGTGGTCTTGGATTTTGATTTGGTATATGGAGTCAAGAGATATAAGGATTCAAAACTTGAAGATGGTTTAGGTGCTGTAGCTAAACCGATGAGAGAGAGGAGGAAAAAGGTTGGTGACGGTGGAAATGAGTGGGAAAGGAAGAAATGAAATGAGAGCTTCCTTTTTACAAGATATTTACTTATAAAGCAAATAGTAACCTTTAAAGTCAACTTTATCTACTTATTAAGCTAACAAGAGTGGTGACTCACCACAATAAAAACCGGCCCCCTTTTAGTACTTAGGGGTATTATGGTCTTTGTTGACCAATTATATCACTTATATTGACTTATGTTATAAACTAGCTTAATTTGGTTACTATTCACTAACCAAGGCACATAATTGTGAAATTTTTGATTTCCCATTGATTTAGACTTCCTAATGTGATACTAAGTAGTACACATGTTAATTAAAGAGTAATGATGGACATTTAGCCATTCAAAACTGATAAGTGCAAAACATATAGACTTATTAAGGTTTAATCACCTTATAATTTGCAGCATTTTAAGTAATGTTTCTCACTTATCTTGGGTTTTTCCTATAATTATGTTGTGATATTAACTGATGTATTATATGTGTTAAATGTAGGAAAAATGTCATATATAAACACACATATCAAAAGGGATTAAAATGAGTCGCGCGAGTTGCACGCCATTGCCTTATTTCTGTGGCATGTCTGTGCCACGTCCGTGGAACAAAGGGCGGACAGAAGTAGAGGCGTCTGTCCCACGTCCGTGTAGAAAAGGCCGGACAAGAAGAAAATAGAGAAGTGTCCGCCCCGTGTCCGCGTAATTAAAGGCGGACAAGAGATAGAGAAGAAGAGATTGTGTGATGTCCGCCCCGCGTCCTTGGATAAAAAGGCGGACAAGGGATAACACGTCCGCCCAAAGATGGCCGGACACGACACGGACAAGAGAAGAGAAGAAGACCGTGAGACAACCGGGGAATTAAAACCGGACAGAAGGCCGGACAACAATAAGATGTCCGAGAAAATAAACCCGGACATAAACACGGACGCGTGTAAATGTCCAGATCCAGATCCAGAAATTAACGCAACTGGTTTTCTTCTTCGCCGACTGTCTTCTCCAACTTGCTTCTTCCTTTGCGGCGCCTGCAACATATCTATCTACTCTCAGCAATATCAGGCGCCGCAGCACACCTTAAATTCCTCACGCGGTGTTCCCTTTGTCTTCTTCCTCTTCCTTCTTCTATAAAACCCACGCTCCATTTATCTTCTCCAGTGTTCCTTCCGAGGGTTCCAATCCATCCAATCGATCCATCATCGATCCCCTACATCACAATTCACTCGTTCATTCCATTTCTCTTCTCCCGTCTTCTCCATTTTATTTTCTTTCCATTCCTCCATTTCCACCTCTAGTCCTACGTATACAAAGTAGCAGAACGAATGCAGGAGTGACTATGGATGATTTCTACTACTCTTGTTTCTGTTTATCTATTTAATATGTTAGGCTAGAATACGTACTCTGGAAATGATTATTATGTATTTGTATTAATTATGCAATATGTTTTACTGGTTTTATTTAAATACAGTTTGTTGCGTTTTAAGGTCATCTCGCCTTTTTAATAAACCTCATGAATTTATTAAAATGCTTCACAAATCTATTTCTAATCTGATCGGTGAAAAAATAGATAGGTTAATTAAGCCGTAAAACTGTAGGAAACTTGTTTTCATCGGATAAGTTAGTACTCAGTTGCAAGAATATTATTCCTTTTACAAAGCCGTTTACTAGTGCCTGCTTGAGTTTTCATCGGATCTTGCATTTTCTGGTAAACGAGTTCTTATGAGTCTATGATTAGTCCTTAAGATAATAAGAGGAATTTCGCCAAACAATTATAATTAAACCAGTAGACATAGCATGAAAGAGCAGATATTATTAACCTGAACCAGAGTCCCATTTAATTTACCCATTAACTTAGTTTATTTTATCTTTCCTTTTTATTTGTAAAAACAAGCCAATTAATTCCCTTTTTTTGTGACAAGCTTAGGTACTTAATAATTCCCCTTAGTCCCACGGTTCGATATCCGGTCGCTTACTTTTTACTATACTACTACGACCGGGATTTGTTTGCAGCCCGACTATTATTTTGAGTTTTAATTTCTTTTCTCTTGTTTTAATTACACCAGTTCCAACCACTCACATTTTACAGTCTGCAAAATGGCGCCGTTGCCGGGGACTAGATTTATTCTAGTCCCTAAGCCCGGATTATTCACTTGTTATATTATAATATTATGTTTTCTTTATTCTGTTAATATTACGTCTATATTATTTTGTTTATTGTTAATATTAATTATCTACTATATTTTGTTTATATTATTATGTTTGTTGTTTAACCTAACTTATAACATTTTAATTTTCTGTAAATTAACTTCTAACATTTAAATTCCAGCAATTTAACTTCTAACATCTAACTTCAGACATCTGACTTCGGACATCTAACTTCTGACATTTAATTTCAGCTCTTCATTTTATTGTCATTTATTTTTCAGTCATTTAATTTCCATTGTCCTTTATAATTTCTGTCATTTAACTACTAACTTATAATTTCTGTAATCTAACTACTAACTTATAATTTCTGTCCATTTTTATTTTAATTATTAACTGCACTTACTTTGATTTATTTATTTGCTTTTGTTACATTGTTTCGGTTAAAAAAAAAAAATGAAGTTTGTTTGTGTCCGCCCTTAAAAGGCCGGAAACAAACACGGACGCACTAAGAAAAACAAAAAAAAAGAATGGGACTTACGTCCGCCTTTAAAAGGCCGGACGCAAGTCGGAAGAGAAATAGAGGTGTCCGTCCTTATTTGGACGGACAGAAACCAGGACGTCAAAACGAAAACAACACGTCCGCCCTTTATTTGGACGGACAGAGGACGGACGTCCCCAGTTAAAAAAAAAAAGAAGAGTTCGACGACGCGTTTTCAATCACAATTCATCCCCAATTCTCAAACTTCACACTCGACCGACGGAGAACAGCGCGACTCGCCCCCCTCTTTCAATTGCTCTAGTTTCTTCAAATCTCCACCAAATCAAGCAAGGTTAGTACCGAAATCTTCGTTTTTCAATTCTCTACATTTCTATAGTTACAAATCCACAAACCATCAACCACACAAGGAGAAAATTGCGTCTGAATTTTTGAAACCTAGTTGGACAAATTCGAGAATTTAAGCTTGTTCTTGCGGTTTGTTTGAATCAATTTCTTCTACAATCATATTATACTTGCACAAGGTTAAATCTATGCTTCTTATACTTAATTTTGGTGTTTTTTGATGAATTCCAATTTTAGGTATGAGAAGTTACGAAAGCAATATTGTTTAAATTGCATTTTTTTTCAATGATATAATACCTTGTTGTTATAACCGAATGGTCTTATGATGTTGTGTGTGGATTTGTGTGATAACGGTATTGCATAACCTTGAATGTTGATTGAATTCAGTTGTGGAGAATTGAAGATTTTTAGGGGAGACTCTGTCGAATTTTCGGTAGAATTTGTATTGTTTATTTATTTTTGTTTGTATTTCATATTATTTCTTCTACTTGTTTTCTTGTTGCTAATTTGTTAAGTTGTTTATGTCGGTTATTAATGCTCTGTTTAATATTAATTTAATTTTTATGTTGTTATTGTTTATTTACATTTCAATTTCAAAAATTATTAGTATGCCTCGTATGCGTGGTGCGCACTCTGGTACTCCCGGGGGCAACTGCCCTGGTGCATCTTCTTCTGCACCTCCTCGTCATCCGGCTCTTCGGGATGACGGTTTCGTTTCAGCAGAGGCCCGTGCCTGGTATGATCTGGGTAAGGACTTTGTGATGGAGAGGCGATATGTGCCTGAGGTGATAGAGGCTACAGGGGTGGACACCCTGTTCGCTGGTTTTGGACTTTCACAGGTCCTAAAGATGGGTGGGGGACTCTTTATTCCAGAGCTGGTTAGAGAGTTCTATGCGAATGCCCAGGCGGGCAACCTGAGTATCACTTCTTTCGTCCGCCATCACCCCATTGAGATCACACCGGCGACCTTCTCTTTTCTCCTGCAGATTCCGGATAGTCCTGGCCATATCCGAGGATTCACAGAGGATCACCTGCATAGATCGAAGTCGAGGTGGCTTCAGGATTTAGGTCGGAGGACCCGACATAGAGGGGAGGAGGACAAGGATGTCCTCCCTTTCATGAGTTTCCCCACACTGCTTCAGAGACTACTCCTGGAGATCCTCAGTCATCAGATCCGCCCCATTGCGCGATCGATGCTTCTGATGAGGATTGCGCGCTCTTGGACTACTTCCTCTCACCATCTCCACCCACTCAGCGTGTCTCCATCTCGCACATCATGTTCGGCCAGCTACATAAGGTGGTCTACTATCTGAGGACGAAGAAGAAGAAGATCACTCCTATTTTTCCCTTCTTCATCATGCACCACCTTTTCTCTGTCCTTCCGGCGGAGGCCACAAGGTTTAGAGCTCCGGACAGGAGAGCGCCCAGTCACACTGCAGACTGTGAGGCGCTGGGGCTTTATGTCCTTAGATGACGGTACCTGGGTCAGAGGTCGTGCTGCCCGGTCTTCCACCGCCTCTTCCACTTCAGCAGGGCCTTCTACAGGAGCTACACCTTCAGCTGATGCCGAGCCACCTTCCGCTGACACTGCAGAGGGGGAGGAGCCCTACGTGCCGACGACCGCTGTGATGCAGATTCCAGCTCTTGTTCCTATACCTCCTATCACGGCAGATCTGCAGGCTCAGATTCAGGCCTTCCATCAGATGCAGCAGCAGATGCATCAGAGGTTTGAGAGCTTTGAGCAGACTCAGCAGAGGATGCTGGCTGAGCAGACACAGATGACACAACGCTTGGACCGGAGTGACGAGTTGCATTCACAGACAGCGCAGCAGCAGCAGCAGGAGGGACCGCTCAGCTCTTACAGCATCTCCTCGCTCAGATAGGCCAGGGATCAGCGCAACCTCCACCGCCACCGCAGTGACTTTTATTTTTATTTTTATTTTATTTTATATTTCTCTCTTGTTAACTAACTTTTTAGACTCATACTGTTTTAACCTTGTCAAACTTTTGTTGTATTCAGGAAGGTAACAGTTCAGTTTATTTTATGCTTTTATTTTATGCAATGCATTTTATTTTATGTTTTTCTTCTTATTATTTTTGGTGCAATTTGAGTTCTGCTGGCAATACTGTTTTTCTTTTCAGAATAAATTCTATATTCGGACTTATAGCTGAACTCGCATATGGGAAGCAACCTCAGTTACTTTGGAAATTTCGATATCTCCGGTTGAACACTTGCGTGAACTTAAGTGTGAGGAACGTCTCACCCCTACTAAAGCTTTAAGTGTGAGGAAGGGCACCTTCCTCAATCTACGATATAAGGGGAGTCTCAGTTCTATCTCTATAATATTAATGTTCAACCTATCTGACGTTTAAGCTTCTCCATTAATTTAATCCTTTATGAGTCTGTCATATTTTGAAAGTTCCTTTTTTCTTGAATTAATTTTGAACAATGAGGACATTGCTCCTCTCAAGTGTGAGGAAGTAGAGACCTTTCCCTGAAAATATGACAGTTGTTCGTTAATGCCACACTCGCTTCTTGCTACTCTAATTGCCAACATTTAAAAAATGAAAAAAATAAGATAAAATAATTGTAGAAGTGTTTGAAATTATGTCAAGTGACAACTGAAAGATAGTTTTATTTAAAGGAGTTTGTATAAAATTATTTTCAATCAAAATACTCTATTTTCACTCAAAATACGATAGATCTGCTAATTGTAAAAACCAATTTAGTTTAGCTTGGGATTATGGAAATGTTTGGAAAGTTAGGAAAGAAAAGGATAAAGACAAGGTACTCCGCTGTTTATGAATTTTCTAAACCAAAACAGGCCTCGTCTATCCGGTTATTAAGTTCTTCGGGGTGCTTTAAACACCTATCTACCTAAGGTCTCGTGATCTAGGATAGAAGACCCAACACCGCTACAAGGATAGAGAGAAAAGTCTGGGGTACAGAAAAATAATGCAATAAAAAAAATGTTTGGTTAGTATGTACATTTCTGCATTCAAAAAAAAATGATGAATAAAAGTAATAAATTGCAATTTATATTTATAAACATGAGTACGTGGTGTTGAAAGGTATTGCGGAATAAGGCATTACTTCACACCCCTTGTCATCCCGGGTTAGAGAATTGAAATTGGTTGAATATCCCAGGTTAATCTAACTTGTTTTCTACAATCTAGTTTTTCTATGTTTTTTATTAAATTGTTCTTCTTCACTGTTTGCAAAAACCTACTTCTTAGAGCAGAATTATTCTTTCAATTGTCACTTTGTCTAAATTCCCTTCTACACTTATTTAACCTTGTTTATACTACGGCTTAGAGATAATTATATTCCTTATTTTGCTTGAGGACAAGCAAAAGCCAAGTGTGAGGAAGTTTGATAAGTGCAAAACATATAGACTTATTAAGGTTTAATCACCTTATAATTTGCAGCATTTTAAGTAATGTTTCTCACTTATCTTGGGTTTTTCCTATAATTATGTTGTGATATTAACTGATGTATTATATGTGTTAAATGTAGGAAAAATGTCATATAAACACACATATCAAAAGGGATTAAAATGAGTCACGCGAGTTGCACGCCATTGCCTTATTTCTGTGGCATGTCCGTGCCACGTCCGTGGAACAAAGGGCGGACAGAAGTAGAGGCGTCCGTCCCACGTCCGTGTAGAAAAGGCCGGACAAGAAGAAAATAGAGAAGTGTCCGCCCCGTGTCCGCGTAATTAAAGGCGGACAAGAGACAGAGAAGAAGAGATTGTGTGATGTCCGCCCCGCGTCCTTGGATAAAAAGGTGGACAAGGGATAACACGTCCACCCAAAGATGGCCGGACACGACACGGACAAGAGAAGAGAAGAAGACCGTGAGACAACCGGGGAATTAAAACCGGACAGAAGGCCGGACAACAATAAGATGTCCGAGAAAATAAACCCGGACATAAACACGGACGCATGTAAATGTCCAGATCCAGATCCAGATCCAGAAATTAACGCAACTGGTTTTCTTCTTCGCCGACTGTCTTCTCCAACTTGCTTCTTCCTTTGCGGCGCCTGCAACATATCTATCTACTCTCAGCAATATCAGGCGCCGCAGCACACCTTAAATTCCTCACGCGGTGTTCCCTCTGTCTTCTTCCTCTTCCTTCTTCTATAAAACCCACGCTCCATTTATCTTCTCCAGTGTTCCTTCCGAGGTTCCAATCCATCATCGATCCACTACATCACAATTCACTCGTTCATTCCATTTCTCTTCTCCCGTCTTCTCCATTTTATTTTCTTTCCATTCCTCCATTTCCACCTCTAGTCCTATGTATACAAAGTAGCAGAACGAATGCAGGAGTGACTATGGATGATTTCTACTACTCTTGTTTCTGTTTATCTTTAATATGTTAGGCTAGAATACGTACTCTGGGAATGATTATTATGTATTTGTATTAATTATGCAATATGTTTTACTGGTTTTATTTAAATACAGTTTGTTGCGTTTTAAGGTCATCTCGCCTTTTTAATAAACCTCATGAATTTATTAAAATGCTTCACAAATCTATTTCTAATCTGATCGGGTGAAAAAATGGATAGGTTAATTAAGCCGTAAAACTGTAGGAAACTTGTTTTCATCGGATAAGTTAGTACTCAGTTGCAAGAATATTATTCCTTTTACAAAGCCGTTTACTAGTGCCTGCTTGAGTTTTCATCGGACCTTGCATTTTCTGGTAAACGAGTTCTTATGAGTCTATGATTAGTCCTTAAGATAATAAGAGGAATTTCGCCAAACAATTATAATTAAACCAGTAGACATAGCATGAAAGAGCAGATATTATTAACCTGAACCAGAGTCCCATTTAATTTACCCATTAACTTAGTTTATTTTATCTTTCCTTTTTATTTGTAAAAACAAGCCAATTAATTCCTTTTTTTTGTGACAAGCTTAGGTACTTAATAATTCCCCTTAGTCCCACGGTTCGATATCCGGTCGCTTACTTTTTACTATACTACTACGACCGGGATTTGTTTGCAGCCCGACTATTATTTTGAGTTTTAATTTCTTTTCTCTTGTTTTAATTACACCAGTTCCAACCACTCACATTTTATAGTCTGCAAAAACCCATTTACAAGACAATTTTTCAAAAATGTGCTTTAAGACTCCTTAAAGCACATTTTGTGTTTTTACTTGTTTTCAAGCTTGGTTTACTTTGGTAGTTGGTTTAATATGCTCATTAGCAAGTAAATAAGACCTTGGTTGGCTATTAGAGTCTAAACCAAGGTTATCCCAAGCTTAGAGCACATTTTTGCTCTAATTGCCTTTATGGTGTTTCATAGTGTTTTCTATAGTTTAAATTGTTCACTAATGTTTCTAAGGCACTTTTTAGCCTTATTATACCATATTTTAGTATTTAAACAACATATAAAGGTTTGGGGTATTTCAAAATCCAATTTTATTTATAACATTGAGACCTCTATCTCCACTGATCCGGGGCTCACAAAGGAATAAAATATGGGGTTTCAGCCTAGACAACAGATCTCTAATAGATGGCTAAAAAGCTGGCTTGCCAGCGCCTCTCACATTCCAAGCAAGAATATTAAAATTGCAATCCATAATATAAAAGCATATAGTCAAGGCAATACAAGGTCTGACCCTTGTCCACTATTACTACATGTAGTAGCATGAGTGTTATTAGTCGCAAGACTAGACTTCTCAGAAAAAACAACACAATCAGAAGAGGAAGGCGGGAAAGGAGACTTAGCTGGTAGAGCAACAAATTCCTTAATTGTCTTCGCTTTCATCATTGCTTCCTTGCTCATAGGTCCAGGGGTCAACTTATCAGCCCCATTCTGATTAGCTGCCTTCATCACAAGCTCTTTCTTCCTCAAGCGCTGGGCTGGGCCATTGCGCGCTCCATTATCAGGAAGACCGGTTCCATCCTGGTTAGTCGCAAGGGCTTCAAAGCTGTTGGAAAGCAAAGACTCATGAACCTTGGGAGGGGGAAGACCCTTAGAAACTGCACCACCAGTCAAGGGGGAGGGATCCTCCCTTTTCCTAACGGGGCCCTTAACTGATTTGGTCTTACCCTTTCTGCTAACCCGCATCCAAGGCCCAAAATTATTAGATAGGTGCGAATCATCCTCTATAGGGGGGTTCTGAATAACCTTAAATCCTCCTTCATTGACTTCCGCCGTGTCATCCTCTAACCGTGGGCAGTTGGTCTTTTGATGACCGAAACATCCACAGTGAAAACACATGAGATGAATTCCCTCGTATTCAATCTTGTGGATCTTACCTTGAAGCTTAAACTTCCCAATCAAAGGCTTGGTTAGATCTAGGTTGACACTTGAGCGTCCATAAATTGCACAACCCAGCCTAGTTCTTCCAATATCAATTTTAATCACCTTTCCTACTTTACAGCTTATGATGCTTAAGCACTCTTCTGTCAAATACTCCAGGCCTAAATCTGGGAATTTTATCCAGACGTCTAAATTGGTCAGAGCTTCCAACTTTGTGTCAAAATCTCTCTTCCATCTTCGAACTGTAAGGTACCTATCATAATTTTCCAGGGACCACCATACAGAGCCATATCCCTGTCTACTCTCTGTTCAAAAACTACCGTGAAATACCCATTCCCTATAGCAAGCACATCAAAACCACCCTTGGTTTTCCATCTCTGGTTCAATCTATCAGTCATGAGGGAAAGAGGAAACGATTTACCTAGCAGTTTCACAATCACCGCATTCTTCCAACTCTTCTTGATACTCTGGATAACATCTCTTGAAAAGGAGGCGTTTGGGCACAGTGGGTCTTCACTGTCGGCATCTTCAACCTCCTCCAGATCATCGCAATCAGAAAGGTCTTCGTCGGACAACTCTTCTTGTTGTGGGTCTTCCTTAGATTCAAGGATTTCTTTGAAGCTTACCATCCTTCGCAATGAGATCCGTTTCCTGGCTGGGGACGTTTATGGTCATAAGTTGTTTATCTATCTCCCAATCGGACACCGTCCGCTTTTTTTTTACCACCTTCCTGATTTCTCCTTCTTGTGCCTTCGCTTTGAAAGTGAAATCCATGCCTAGGCGGAAGGGTTGGGCATCAGCGCCTCTTTGAGCAATTCGCCGATGAGGGTAGAAAGAATTCCGAGAGATACTACCAGTGTAAGCGGAGGAGAAGAGCTACTCGATTGTTTCTTCGTCAAATTCGTCGTTGCGGGCAATCTTCGAGGAGAAGAGAAACCCTAGGTTTCAGAGAAGACATAATTTGTATTATACTAATACTTGATTTTTACTTATACTCAACCTGCCGCGGTGACCACACACTAAGACAACAGAATGATGATCCAATCGTTTTTAATTATAATACTGGAGGTGCAAACATATAGGTTATAACATATGTACAACAGCCATAGATTAAAACCACTACATACAAACATACACCATCGATATATAATGAATACAAAATTGTCACTCTTAAACATGTGCCGTTTTTTTATCAATACCGACCTTAGTTTGTTTGGCAACAATCCAACAAATAGAATGAACCCGGTGGTGATACCACTGTTATAAATTTATACCACTTGTCAACCGAATCATTCTTTCTTGTTGTCAATTGATGAAGTATTCACGGTTACCAGATGGAGGAAACCACAATAGCACTCCCCAAATTATCTAGACCTAGAAACCCTAACATGGCTCACTCTCAATATCGGCTGGGAAATAGAGTTTCTTAATTTCTACCAGGAAACTATTTTCTGTCTCTCAATATATAATGATAGAAGAATATATAATATAAGAATCAGATATTCTTATCTATACTGATTTAACGTAGGTTGAAATCAATATTTGACAAATAATATTGTTTCGAAATGGTAGCTTTTTTTGTATAAAAATTTATGCTAAAATTTGTGCTATCATAAGAATTTGACTTTAGAATTAGGGTCCGTTCGCACATAGCATTAATGTTCTTCGTTTTTTTTTTATCGCAAAGGGGAGGACAGAGCTCATGTATTAATATTCTCAAATGTTCTTACATCGTCCAAAACCAGATTCAATACACAATCGGGGGGGGGGGGGGGGGGGGGGGTATGAAACACCTGATTGACCAGACAATTAGCAAGGCTAAACTTAGCTAGACTATCTGCCACTCTATTACAACATCGTGGACAGTAAACTAGTCGCACGCCCCAGTTGCGGTTTAGGAATTCCTTACAATCCAAGATTAGTGGTCTGAAATGGTGACGAGGAGGACACTGCCCGACCAGATTAATAAACCAATAACTACCCAACACGTGTGTTATTTTATTCTTGGACACCGCACTCACTTTCTCTCGCGATGAACGAACGGATCCTTGGATTAGAAAACTTATCACTCACAATGAGATGATAAGTCTCTCCTCCAGAAGAAAAGAAAAAACCCCATTTAATCACACCATTATTCATAGGAAATTTCTGCTTAATTTGCAGAGAACTAGGTTTCTTAGAGACATCATTACACTAAGGAACATTTAAATTATCATACTTCTTAAACTATTCTAAAACTGTAAATCTCACATATCTCCTATTGTATCCACCGACGTGTCCTGCTCCTAAGCTCTATTCCTCCTTCATATATCACAATTCGAACTAGATAACCGAACATTCCAAAATGGTTAATTAATTTGATCCTAGCTAGTCGAAAAAAGAAATGTTTCATCTTGGCGTATGTTTCCCTTGTTTCCCTTATCTGTACTTTTCTCGCTGGAGGGTCAATTCCCATAGTACTAGTCCGACATCTACTTCGTTAGTGCATCTATTGTCACCATCATCAACGTAATTGTGATGCTCATGGTTTTCATTGTCACCGGCGCTACCATTACACTCCTTATCCTCGTGTTAATTGTAATATTTTAATTGTTAAGTTATTAGATATATTTTCTCCTTACTATCTATCTAGTTGTTAATTGTTACGTAGGAGTAGCAATTCGGGTTGAAGTCGGGTTGAAACTCATCCATACCAAACCCAATTAAAATTATATTGACCCATACCCGACCTAAAAATAATCAGGTTACAAACTTTCAACCCATACCCAATCCATATCAAATCATTGAACCCAAACCCGATCCGTTTAACCCATTTAAATACAAATACTATTGTTTTTCTGCAGAATGATCAGTCGTTCATAAAAGCGTGCACATGACGGTCATTTATTTCGAATCATTGTGAACCGTTTTTCCAAATGTAAATATTTTGTTAAATGGATCAATAATCTTAACTCATAACCGTTATTTGTGTGGATCAAATAGTGTGAACGGTGGAGTTTGTGCGACTAATGATTGACATAGTATTTAGATTTTCAAATAAACAGTGAATGGTGGATATAGAAGGCCTAGATAATGTATTTGGATTTATAAAAGTAATTATTGTGTGGGCCTAAAGAAGTGATAGTATTTTTGTTTGCTATTATACTAATGGTTATGGAATTAATACATATCCAAGTAAGATATATATTTAATTAAATTAAGTAAACGGGTCGGGATGAATTCGGTTAGGACCCTTAACCCATACCCAGCCCATATATTTAATAAGTAACCTATACCCGACCCAAAAATTAAATGGGTCAATAATATTAACCCATACATGCTATTTACGGGTTGGGTTTGGGTCGGGTTAGGTAAAAATTGCCAACCCTAATTGTTAGGTATATTCTCTTCTTAATATCTATAGGATGTTAGATATATCCTAATTGTTAGCTATATTCTCTAGTAAATATCTATAGATGGTAATGTAAATCAGTGGTGTTATCTCTCTCTATATACACATTTTGTAAACATAATAAAAAGTGATCTTCCCCTGACCAATTTTCAAGTTTTACATGGTATAAGTCTAGTCTCTGGATTCTATGCCTTCTTCTGTGGATCTCCCTCTCAGCGGCTCTTTATCTTCTCAAATTTTAGCCATGACAGCCGATTCATGATCCTCTACCATGCTCGCTTTTGCCAGTATTTCTCTTCGTCTGGATCGTACAAATTACTCCTTATGGCGGGTACCGGGGTACCATTGTTCGGCTCTCGAAGCCTATTGTCTTACTAATTGTCTTGACTCCACCACTATTTTGGTGGCCATCATTGTCAATCCTGCCATGGCGTCAACCCCAGTGACCTCTGACGTTCCAGCCACGACTCCTACCCCTGCAACCACCAAACCAATCTCGACTATGTTGATTGGGTTCACAAGGATCGTCTGAAATTGTTGTGGATTCGCTCCACTCTTACCACTCCTCTCCTTGGTCTTGTTGCTCATGCCACCACTTCTCGTGAAGCCTGGTTGATTCTTGAGCATATGTTCCATGCTCAGACTCGATCTCGTCAAATGCATCTCCGTCAGCAACTTCAGTCTCTAACCAAAGGTTCTCTTTCGGTTCTTGAATACTTTCCAAAGAAGTGTGCCATTGCTGATAGCCTTTTTGAATGTCTTGTTGACATTCCCGATTCTGATCTTGTCAACTACATCATTTATGGTCTTGGATCTGCCTATGGTTTGTTTTGTGCTGTCTGTGTCACCTTCGACGAGCTGCTTAATCTTCTTCTTCACAAAGAACAATGCTCGGAGGAGGAGGCTCGTGCGCATGTTGTTGTTGCCCGGAGGTTCACACTGCCTCTTTCACAAGGACTCATTGGGTTCATGATCCTTTGCCCTCCCCGCGCCGAATGTCAGACCTACAACCGTCTTGGACATGTCACCCTTAATCGCTATCAGCGACAAAATGTTACTGCCTATATATCCTTTGATTGCCCCCATTGTAATCAGCACAAAGGTCATCTGCAATGTCACCAGCAGCGTTCTTCCGCTCCTTCAGCACCGACGACCTACTTGGCCTTCACCTCTAGTCCATTGACTCTTTTTTATCCTTGGGTTGTTGATTTTAGCACCACACATCATGTCACCAACGACATGACCAAGCTCTATGTGTCACATCCCTGTGAAGGTACTAATGGTGTAATGGTTGGAAATGGTTAGTCCCACTCTATTACACATTCAGGACACTCTACGTTTCCTGCTTTGCCTCTTACTAATGATTCTCACAAACTTAACAATGTTTTGATTGTTCCACATATAAAAAAGAGCTTACTTTCTATTTCCAAGCTTTGTCGTGATAATAACCTTTAGAGTAAATTACTGACAACCCCCTTTAGGTTTGAAGATAATACAAATGACCCCCTTGTAGTTATCAATATTATTTTCAACCCTCTGGAAGTTAGAGAGTATCTGATTATGGACCCCAAAACAGTAACTCCATCATGTGTTAACGCTAATCCATGCTTACATGTTTGCTTATCTATATTAATATTGCCACGTCATTTAGTTAATGTGCAGCAGACATTGGATTATTATTATTGTTATTCCCGCTCAATACGTCTTTCTCTCTTTCTATTTTCTATCCTAACCCTAAAAGTCAATTAATCCTAAAATCTCTCTACAACACGCTGATGAACAATGCGATACACCTTCTTCAGCATCCAACATCTACTGCACATTAACTATATGACGTGACAACACTAATGTAGATAAGCATGGATTAGCGTCAAATATGATGGGAGTTACCGTTTGGGGGTCCACAGTTAGGTACCCCTAACTTTAAGGGTGTTGAAAATAATATTGATAACTATAAAGGTTCATTAGTATTATCGTCAAACCTCAAGGGGGTTATTAGTAATTTCCTTTATCTTTGAACTTCACCCCAATTGTTGTCTTGTGAAGAATTCCAGGGGCAGACATTGCTAAGAGGTCGCTTAAGGGTGGTCTATACCGGCTACCGTCATCTACGTCATCCCCTTCTCGCGTCTTCTTTGGTGAACATGCTTCTTTGGAGTGTTGACATTGTAGACTGGCATATCCCTCTACTTCTATTCTGCGACATCTTATGTCCACTTTTTCATAACCTACTAGTAGTTCCTCATTACCTAATGTTGTGGCTCTTGACAGGGCCACTCATGGTAGGTTAACCGTCTTATTCGGTTAACCGCTTTCGGTTAACCGGATCTTCAGTTTTTAAAATTCAATTCCATTACCATTTCATTTAGATCGGTTAACCGGATTCGGTTATCCGTTTATTCGATTTTCTAAAATTTAATTCCATTACCATTCCGTTTAGACCGGTTATTCTTTAGTTTGGTTGGTTTTATCGGTTAACCTTGTAGCCGTATATTTTTTTATTATTGATGAGATCCATACCATTAATATTATAGTATAACATTGATCATTCACCTAGTGACAAATCAAACATGTGTAAAAAAAAATAATAATATGTGTATTCCTTAATAGCTACATTAATTATGAACTAATTTGGTTTGAACATTAATTTGAAGTTTTATATTGTTCATATAATCGGTTAACCGTTCTGTGAAATTCAATACCATTACCGAAACCTAAACCGGTCAATTTACACGGTTCAGTTAACCATACCGCAAGAATCGGTACGGTTAACCGGAAAACAGACACGGTTGACTTTGGTTTCGGTCGGATACCTCAGTTTTAGAATTTTTTTGGGCAGCTCTAGCTCTTGTAAATTAGGAAAGAGCCACCGTCTTCCATTGTACTCGCATTGGAAGGATGAGAATTTTGGTTATTACAATTATGAGGATGATGGATACATTAACGGGATAATTGGTGAGCCAGTCTTGTGGGAGTTGATATACCAACTAGTTAAGTGCAGAGAAGGAGGTTAGTGAAGAGGCCATACGTTTAGATGAAAATTAAAAAAAAAAAAAGAAAAAATCTAATTTCACCTAGACTGTGTTGAGATGCTCTATTTAGTAATCTGCACAAGCAACAATACTAGTATGTCAAAAGTACGCCCTAAGACATTTTTCATATAGAATCATTTGATGTCTATTTTGTCAACAGTCGGACTAGCTACCGGACTAAAGCGGAAGAGAAAATGTTGAAGAAATGGAAATGAGACACTGCCAGGGCCATGTGTGCATCAAATGCACCAAGAATCTCAATGTTTCCTACAAAAGTTGGAATGTTGGCCTATAAAACATGTCTTGATAACACGACTTCTAACCTGTAGAATATGCTTACAAGAAGAAAAAGAGGGTTGTCTTCCACTACAACATAAGGGTTCAAATGGGGCAACAAAGTTGCACTAATAGATCATACTATTGCTCTAATAGACTAGCAAAAACCAAGAAAGTAGCAATAATTCTCAAAAAAAATTTGATGAGACTTGTTCTTCACTGATAAGATAGCAGCCTAGATAATGCTTGAAAGTGCTAACCAAATCCACTACCAGTTGACAAGATAAGCAGCCTAGATAACTCTAAAAAGTGCTCCTTAAATCCACTACCAAAATAGCACCCTAGACAACTCCTAAAAGATTTTTTTATAACATTAATGCAAATAAAAATACTTAAAGTTCAAACCTTTATACTAGGTGATATAGACATAATGAATATAATATCTATAATTAAATTAACAAAAAGACGTGTTATACCCCTGGGTTTTTATTGATTGAAGTACTAGTGAAACACATTGTTACTAGCTCAACTTAAGGTTCTAATTAGGGTTTGAATTCAAGGTTTTATGGTTGTAATCTATCAAAGCAGTTAACAAAGGCATAGGAATGAAATAAAACAAATCATTAACACAATATGATCACTACCGAGCCCAATGATTCTAACTAAATTAAAATTACAAAGTAAGAAGTTAATGTTTTAGAGTAAATCCCAATTCCCTTTTTTTTTCTGAAAAACATAAATCTCAATTCCTTAAAATAGCAAAAAAAAAAAAGAATGGATAAAGTGAAAAAAATAAACTAATGAAATTTAGTTAACCTTACATCTATATAACCTAAAGATTAAAACACTAGTGAATCATAAGATTTCATACTCAATATAGGTTATAGAGACACCTGCATCCACATTTGTTTTGACAAAATTAGTAGAAGACAAAAACCGGTTACATCACAATGAGTAATGTTTATGGTAGAGTTAAACACATAGGAGAGTCCCAGCCACGCTCTTTTGCATTTACTTCCTTTCTATGGCTGCCTTCTATGATGAACCCTCTCTTTGCTTTTATGTTTTCAGTTTAGATTTAATAAACTACCGTATTAGTGGTGATACCTTTAGCCCTAGTATGATCTCAACCCATCTTTTTCTAACTAAGGGCCTTATGAAAACAAGGGTTGCTTGTATAGGTTTGATATTTGTAGCTTTGGACAATTATTGGTGGTCCGATTGGACCTTCTGGCTTACCGGTGGCCGACTCAAAGGTAGAAATTCCACACTTGCATGTCGTTAGTGGACTTCTACACCTATTGTGAGGGTGGATTTTTTAGGATAGTGCTGGTGAAGTTCTGAATGCATTCTCTTTTTATTGAAGCAGATTTTTGGAGTTTGTTCATTGATCTTCAGAGGGATGAAGCTGTGTTTATCGATTGGAAATGAATGACCAATCTTTGATTTGGTTCTTGTCCTGAGTAATCGGCAAGCAACAGTCCCTTAGGTTATCGATTTATTATGGAACACTCTCTAAAGGCTTCATCCGATTCCCTAACAAGAGCAGCTTGCCTGATCCAAAAATCGGTAAAAACAAGGGAGCGACTATGAAGACTCGGGGTGGGGGGTGGGGGGGGGGATCATTTGGAATCTACTGGAGACAATGATTAATGGGTTGGAACTCTTCACCAGCATACTCATCGGAGCTGACACCCCCCTTGTCAATCTTCACCGTTTACATAGAGTTTGGATGTTGGTTGGGAGTTGGTCGTTTTGGTATATGCTCAACTTTGGCGGGGAAGGACTTACAAGGGTAGCGTCTGGAAGCTCACTTCAGCGATGAGGAACTGGTGGAGGGGGTGGCTGTTCTTTACGCAGTTTTTTCATTGATATCGGTAGGGACTAGATGCATAGGGTACCATTGCTGCCACATGGTTGCATAACTGGGTCTATTTGTCATCGTGGATTTCAATAGTTGTTTTTTCTTTTTAAGTCTTTGTTACTCTTATGGTATTATATCTTATCGGGCAGGCTGGAGATTAGGTTGTTTTGTTCAGATCCAGATCAAGTTTATAAAACCATGTGATAGTTTGTCCTTTTCCTTGCTACTAACGTAACAACCCATGCGGCTTAGGTTGTAAGTGTTGTGCAAAATAGTGATCAAAATACTTTGCTAACTAATGGGTAGTGAACCCAATCGTTATAGTCCAACAAGGTCGTATCCACAGGGACTTCGTAACTATCTAGTTAATTATAAGCATAGTAAATGTGCAAGAAGATATATACGAAAGTGCATAAATGTAAATTGAGGTTTTTGGGATTTTAGTTTGATAGATGGGAAACAAAGAAAACGATAAAACTAAACTAGCTAATCTAAGATAGGTGTGTACCTTGGGATAGTGGGTATCTCCTAAATCACCCAAATATGCTCTCATTTTACCTCATTATGTTGTCTATTAGAGCTAATGTCAAGAATTCTCCAAATCATGGAACAACCAATTCTTACCTAATTAGCCAAACCTCTTAATCAAAGAAGGTCTAAGTCACTAGGTAGCATTAAGCATAAGCTCTTAAATAATAGGCCTAGGATTTTACCCCCAAATCAAGAGTGTAAAAGTTATGGTTTATCCCCAATTTGTCTAATCCTAAGTTCAAGATATAATTTTGCAAGGAATCACAATAAGTGCAATAGAAGATCAAATCTAAAGCATTAATTAAGCATTGATGAGGATAAAACAACTACAAAATACGAGTTAGGTTTACAAGAGCAATTTGGGGATTTTGAGGAGAAACCCTATCCCAAGGTATACAAGAGTTCACATAAACATGTAGAAGAAAACAAGAGAAAAGGGATAAGAGGAAGCCATTAATGGAGCTTAGAGGGAAGTGAGCTTATCTTCTTCTCCTTCCTCTTCTTCTTCCCTTATTCTCCTCTTTTTTCTCTTCTTTTCTCTTCTTTTGCGTTGCCTGGAGTCCTCCTCTTGAACTCCCTCCCTCTCCTCTCTTTTTCTGCTTTTAAAATCTGAAATCTGGGCAAATTTCCATTTGAAACGCCCCACAGGGGTGGTCCGCCTGGGGAGGTATGAACCAGAAGCAAAACAAATGCTCTATCTTCTTCGTTATATCTTCGATTTTGGATCCGTTTGCGCCCACACGTTTGTCTTTTCATCTACTTTATTTCTAGCTATGTTATTCCTCATGTTTCAACAATAGTTTTGTAAAACACCAATAAACACAAAACTAGAGGAAAACTAGCTAGAGTGAAAAAATGAGCATGAAAAGTGTTGACAAAACATTGATAAAGCACATGAATATACCTCTAAAACATTCTCATTTATTCACTCATCAGTAAGCAATAGTTTTTTTAGCTCAGACACTTAGGACGTCTGAAGGTGGTATTAGTCTTTTAGGTCGTGGTTTCTGTTGCACATGGTTGGTGCTTTGATTAGGGTCAGTTTGGTTTATTTCTGATATGATAATCTATGTACTTCTTCAATGTGATGTTATGGTAATGGAATGGTTGATTGGTTTAACAAAATGTATAAGAACTGTTCATCCATCTATGCATGTGGAGTGTTGATATCAAAATGGATTTTGAAACTTTTTACCGACGCATAATGGTTATGAATGGTGTTAGAAATGTATTCTTAACCTTAATTGCTACAAAGATCACATGCACACCACATTGTTTGGAGTGATGAATTGACATTTGAAAGTTCGTAGTGTAGAGAATCGAAAGACTCAGTACGAGATTGACAGAGAACAGAAACGAAGAAGAACGAGATAGAAAGTGTTTAGGAGAAAAACTCCGCTACATCACTTTGAACAATCAGTCTCACGTCTAACTCTAGAGAAAGCGTTGACAATCACTCTCACGTCTAACTCTAGACAAAGCGTTGACAATCACTCGCACGTCCAACTCTAGACAAAGCGTTGATCACTATCAACAACTCTCTTCTCTCTCAAAGACTCTATTTTTACGGTGAAAAATTCTCACCTTTTCTGATGTTTTCTCTCTACATTTATACTACTTGGAGGCAGCTAACAAACTTCTAAATATCTACAGAAAAACTTTATCTAAAATTAATATAAATTACAAATAAAAGATCCTAAATATCTCATAGTATAATGCTGATCAATATTCTCTTTCCTATTTAATTTAATTCCTCTTAAAATAATGTTGAGTAAAGTCTATTGAGATCTTTTACCGAAGCTGGTGCAATGGTTGTTGAGATATTACTAGTGAGACTCAGATTGACACCTTTGCCATATCAAAAGCCTAATATAAATAGACATTTACAACATGATAAAGCAATAGTCTTCAACATAAGATTTTAACTATGGAAATTTTTGTATGCGTGATTCAATAAAGTTCTCTCGAGAATGTAAGTATAAGAAGTTAAGAACCCTATGAGAATTAGAACTTCTGATATAATCGTTACCATTTTCAAAGGGAAATCGTCAATTTTACATTTCAATATACAAGCTTAACTATTTTAATTATTGGTTTTTCTTATATGCCACACTACTTCTCTTATTTCTTTTCCACATAAGCTATCATACTTATGCTTCCTTCGAAATCAAACTTCAAGGATTTTTTACGACCTTTATAATAATGCTATGTCCATGTGTCTACTTTTATTAGTTGAACTCATTAGTTTGGTTTCACCCACATTTAACTACACATTTTTTATTTAACTATACATAGCTTTAAAATAGTCACTTTCTCTACGTTCGCTCTAGGACTTACTATCTATTTGAGTTATTAGATAGTTAATATTTGAAAGTAAGATCTTGATATAAAGTATGTATGAAAATAACAATAAATAAATGCCGTAGTTAATATATATGACGTCAAAAGGCTAATAACTAAAATGAAAAAAAGAGAACAAATAAAAAAATTAGTTGGTGTGACATAAACACTGGAATATGGATTATTTTGTTAAAATTACTGTTGCTTTTATATGTTGTAGGATTTGAACTCGAGCCTTCTTGTTTGAAACCTTTTGTTCCCATACTCCACCTTCCACCCACTGAACTACTTCAGCCTAAACAAAAACGTTCACTTATATAAAAATTAAAGATGCTCATATCTACTATACATTTATCAATGAAAATGGGTACATTGAATACAAACCAATATACAGAAAATACAATTTTTTTGTTTATCATCTATTATACACCCTATATATAGTATATATATAATTTACACTTTTATTTTACTATATGTACAATTAATATAATTATTTTCAAATATAGTCAACTTGTTGCTCGGGAGTAAAATCTGCAACTAACCCTCACATTTTGGATTCGTTTGGGGACAACTGCTGAGGGCTGCTGTTGGGTCCTGCTGCTGGAAATTGAGAAGCTGTCTGTTGATGGTTTTGTAGAAACTGTCAGCTGCTAGTTTTGGTGTTTGGTGGAACGTCTGCTGATGGTTTTAAAAAGCAGAGACAATTGTTAGGTCATGCTGCTGAAAATTAAGAAGCTGTCAGCTGATGATTTTGCAGAAGCTGTCAGCTACTGGTTTTGGGTGTTTAGTGGAACCCTGCTGATTTTAGAAATTGAGAAGCTGTCTGCTGCTGGAAGCTGTTCCCCAAACGAGCTCTTTTTGTTGCTTAAGCTCTGCTCTACCTAAAAAATGAATTCATTTTAGTAGCCGACATATGTATATCCTTCCAAGTATTTACGCATGTGTATGATTAGATTCCTAACTCCTAAGAGTGCCCATATCCTTCTTGCTTGAAATGGATTCTGAATTTAGTGACAAGTAAGAAAACATTTGGAAATTTGCACGGTAAGCGTATAATGCAAGAAGATATTGTATATTATCCTCCATACCTCACAATTTTAAATCTAAAATCATACCTGATGGAGAAGACTAGAATAGTAATTTCAGTATGTACTTAATTCCTTAATCCTCCAGACTCCAATTGACCAATCAGAGACTAGCTTCGGAAAGTAGGAAAAGGTTGTCAAAGAAATTACACTAGTATTAATACTCTTTTACGTTTTGAGGAAAAAAAATAAGCCAATATAAAATATACAGCAGGAATTTAAGAATAAAATACGATAAAGAGCACTTACAGATGCACAAATATAGGAAAACATATGCAATGGAATATCGTTATCACTTTGATTATTGGTCTCGTATTATTTACTCCTATTGACCGTCCTGTTTACTATTGGACATGTCGTTTGACTTCAATTTTAACATATAAGATAAATTAATTTTGAAAATTTAAGGTTTGCATATGATTCCTTACATCATAAACTATATATTACAATTTTAGTTTTATAAATTATTTTATCTTATATGCTTAATATTGAAGTGGAAAAACGTGCCATAAAGTAAACAGGACGGTCAATTCAGGACGGAGGGAGTATTAATTACCAGTATATCATAGTGCCCCAGTCAGTCAGTGCTTGTGTTTTGTGAAGAGAAGTCCCTTTGTCGCTCCCTCTCTCTCCGTCTCGCATCGTAGTCATAGATCCTCTCTCATTCTCACTCCGTGCGTGTGTTGTTCGGCTCCATTTGCGCGGAGCTGGGATTTTCTCCAAAATAACTCTTCAGCCGTATTCGCTCGATCAAGGCCCTTTCACCTTCTTCTCCATCGTCGGTGAACCGTCGTTGTTTCTTGGATTTTGATTCATCTTTGGATACAAGACTGAGATTTAAATTGAGGTATTCTTTTTTTTTTCTGCATTAACTTTTACTTTCCTCTTCCTTTCTCTCCCGCTTTACAGCCAACTTTGGTTGTTTTCGTTTTCTCTTTTCTTTTGGTTTCCGAAGCGTGTGGGTTACCATTCTCTTCAAACCATAAGCGAGACTGCAGTTTCTTTAATGGCGTTTTGACGTTTGTTGTCCGAGTCACTTACCCTATCGGGATACTGATTGGAATTGGCGGCACAGGTTGGGTTCTAAAAACTTATTTTCAGGCTGTATTCTTTTAGCTTTCAATCTTTAATTTAGGCTGGATGAATTTCCACTTAATGGTTTTGCGGAGCTTGAAGTCATGCCCGCGAAGAAAATTTGGGTCCGGAAACTCTTCTTTTCTGGCATCTGGTGCCGCTTCCTTTCTATGGTTTTCCTTTTCTTGTTCGGGGTAACTAGTGGAACCTAGTGTCACAATAATCTCTTCAGAATTTAAGGGCGTCATTTAAGTGATAGATTGTTGCCTGGGGTTGGGTATTTGATTTTGTAAGTTAGCTGGAAACCTCGACAAGTCAATAACGTGGTTTGTGGGTTCAACGTTCTAGCTTCCACGTGCAGTTTTCATGCCGTACTTATGTTTGTTGATGCCCACTCAATTTGGATGAGTTGTGTGTTTAGTTAACTTAAGACGACACGAATCTATGCACAGCTGCCCATTTCATTTTCTTTGTAAAAAAGCTAGTAGGAAAATAAGCGGAATTCTGAAGATTCTTGAACCCTTAGTTCATGGTCTTTAATAATCACAGTGGTGTGGTTGTGTAATATAATCGACGTCTGTGCATCTGAATTTTAGTGCATAACTTTCATGCCATTTTCTTGCTATATGTAGTACTAGTGACTCTGTGCTTGTCATCCCTATTTCTGCTTCGTTCTGTATTGCTATGTATATCGTGCCCAAATGACCAGAAACTTCATTAAACTTCCCTGTTGGTCCCATTCATGTCTTGTTATGTTTACTTGAAAGCGAGATGAATGATTATTACTTGGTCAATTGGTTTTCCTTGTTTGCTTCTTGTTATTGATGATTAATCGCTCTTCTTTAACAGTCCCTATTGCTATAGTTTCAGATCATCAAAAGCTGTCTTCGGTCTCTCATTAATCCCAATACTACACTTTTGTGCACCTGGAGGAATAAACCCTGAGTTATGAAGTTAGATTTGTTTTCCTTCATTCTGCAATCACGATGATGCTCCTGCTGTAAATGAAGACACCTCGTGTATGGCCCTGTCGGTTCAGAGAATTGCCAATGATGTCTGGGTCGCGACAGCGACCTCACTTGAAGAGGCCCTTTTGGATCATAGTGTTGGTTTCTATGGTTTGTGTATTTCTCATCCTTGCCTACTCCCGGCCACTTCGAACGTCTGCAAACCTAGCCTGTAACTTCTTTTCTTCTAAAGGCTGTAATACCTTTATAGATGAGGATCATCCAACGAGGGAGCTGACTGATGATGAGATGTATAGCCAGGTTGTGATCAAAGAAATTTTGAATAGACCTCCCACCCACTCAAACAATCCCAAAATTGCTTTCTTATTCATGACCCCTGGCCCACTACCATTTGAGAGACTATGGGACCAATTCTTTCTGGTACATCCTTGTTCTTTTACACGGTTAATATGGAACTTATTTTAGCTTCCTCGAACTTCTGTTCATTTTTACATATATTAGGTGAGGGAAGAATATATTTTCTTTTTGTAATAAGATGAAACATGTGCCTTTAACTGGGAGTTCTGTTGTGTCCAAACTTTTGTAGCCCTTCTTTAATAATCCGGCACTAGTGTTACAACTTGCTTTCTCTGTCAGGGTCATGATGACAGATTTTCTGTCTATGTACATGCATCCAAGGAAAGACCTAAGCACGTAAGTCGCCATTTTGCAGGGCGGGATATACATAGTGACAAGGTATTTTTTTTACCCTCTGACCACTACTTTTCATTCATCTTGTAGCTCATATTATGCTATGGTAATTTCTTCAACATATGTTTTGACATATGGTTGATTATGCATACTAAATGCTTTAGTAATTAATTTCATCAAATTCAATATGCTTTTTGTTTGCACTTATGATAGATATTAAATTGCAACCCATTCTAAGGGTGTCACATGCATACATCATTATTAAATACACCTAAAATTTCTACAATCTTTCTTTGCTGCAACTCATTTTGTTCGAGTTACATACGGGTCCTTTCTGTTGAAGAATGTTACATTCTGGTATCATCTTTTCTGCATTTATTATCTTGTGGGAGCATCGAGATATATGCTCCTCCAAGTGGTTAATCAGTGAGTTTACTAGGTTAATATCTTGAAGCAAATGTATAATTAGATAAAATATGGTTTTAACCTTTTATAATAGTTGATAAGAAACAGGGTCTATATTCCTATCGGGCTTATATCATAGAAAACATATGGGCTCTCTTTGATCATACTCCTCTGGGGGAAGATGTCTCCCTTGTTTGGTGGCCTCTTTGTTTTGTTGCTGTCGGAGTGCTTTTTATTCTGGTTCAAACCTGACCTGCAGTGGGATGGAAAAACCAGAATATCTGTGTAGTGCTTAGCAATATATCAAGATACATGTTTTCTTGTAATTGAAGAGTAGACCTTAGGCCTTAATACAATTGCAACAGGTATCCTGGGGAAAGATTTCAATGGTTGATGCAGAAAGAAGACTGCTAGCTAATGCACTTAGAGACCCTGACAATCAGCATTTTGTTTTGCTCTCAGATAGGTAGGCCACCTTTCAATTGAATGCCTTTATTTTTTTAGATGCAGTTTCTTTATCAGCTGAAGATAATGTGTATGTTGGTTTAACTCACTTTACTTGCTAACATATTTGTATTTGATGATTTTGTGTCTTGCAGTTGTGTTCCCCTTCATAACTTCGACTATGTTTACAATTATCTAATGTATTCAAATGTTAGCTTCATCGATTGGTAAGAATACTTCTGCTGATCTTTCCTCAGGAAATTTAGTCAGAATGTCACAGTGACTTCTATGAAGCTTTGCTGTCTTGATTGGATACTATTTGTCAGTAATAAAAATATCATCAAATTTTTGTTTGCAGTTTTGTGGATCCTGGCCCACATGGCGCTGGTAGATATTCAGAGTATATGATGCCTGAAGTTGAAGTACAGGATTTTCGAAAGGGTTCACAGGTCGGAATCTCAAAACATGATTGTCACTCGATTTGCAAATTTCACGTTTTCTTTTTCTGAGTTTCTAGCTTATTGCATATCAAGAATCATGGATCTTCTGACCTGTTGTCAGTTGATATAATTGTCTTTGCATAGTTCCTATTTGAGGTGCTTGTTTATTTCTTTTTGTCGTTCCATGTCATACATTTAATGATGCGTCATTCCTGCTATTGCCCAATCGCAAACCTATTTGACGTGGAGAATCTTATGTGTTGGCCTGTTTGCGTAATTGTAGTTCTGCATGCCCATGCCCTCACAATTAGTCCTTTATTTTATCGAGTCTCTTCAACTGTGAAATAATACACTAATATTTGAGAACTGAACTGCTCGATGTTCAATAATGAATGTGATGAGTTTGATCCGTTTCATCAATGCTTCTGTGTTTCTAGTGTTTGTGGGGTAGTATCATTTGTGCTGTCAATTGCTACAGTTTTGTGTTATTTTATGAGCTCATTGCCAAACTTCAATTCCTTTAGGAATCTATTATTGTTTGAGCATTTACAAGACCATTTTACCAGTGTCTGTTATCTAATTGGCAGTGGTTTACCATGAAGAGGAAACATGCTTTAATAGTCGTGGCTGACAGTCTTTACTACACAAAGTTCAGGTTACATTGCAAGGTAGCTTTATGTTTTTACTTGTGACTGTTTCTGTATGTCTTGCCATGTGCGAGGTTATGCTCTCTTTCCTACATTTTCCTTCCTTGACTGTAGTTAATATACTTTCGCATTCACATGAAAATGCGTTAAGGAGATAACACCAAGATCTTTGAAAAGGTTGGGGGACATATGATACAATAGGAGCCTCAATCTTGCATTTAATTCAAGCTTAACATGCTGTAAATAGTCATTATTTTTTTTATAAAAGAGAGGTGTCAAGTGAAATTCATATTGTACTTCATCTAGGACTAAATGGTGATATACATTGGACGCTAGCTTGTGATAGTTTGCAATTAGCAGCAGCAGTATTTAGATCCTATAATTCATTCGATGCTGTGTTGACACCTGTTCAAACTCAAATGATTTGTGAGTTTATTTTTTGTTATGCACTTTTATGGTTTGTCCAACAGCCAGGCATGGAGCATGGGAAAAACTGTTACTCGGATGAACATTATTTGCCTACATTTTTTCATGTAAGTATGAGTGATATCGTTTGTGTATGCTGGTTTCATACTACTCTCCTAACATCGGAAGCCCTAAACATTTATTGCATATGATGTTCAGATGGTTGATCCTGGTGGGGTCTCTAATTGGTCGGTGACATACGTTGATTGGTCTGAGGGAAAATGGCATCCTAGATCATTCAGAGCACAGGATGTCACTTTTGATCTTCTCAAAAACATTACTGTATGTACAACATTTAACCATTGAATCATTCATTTCTTTTTCCTTCACCTTTTATAGTCATCTAAAGCCATTTCTCTATGAATTGCAGTCAATTGATATGAATTTGCATGTGACAAGCGATGAGAAGGTACAAAATTTATCCCTCTTACAGTTCTTTTTCTGCTTGCGAGAAAGCAGCCAAGCTATTATTGTGTCCTCTTATTTGATCATGTCCTACTCGATGGTGTTAGGACTGTGTAGTTATTCCTTAGGAAGTCAAAGGAGTACCTTGACCGTTAGTTACTATGTAGTTATTATCAGAAGAAGTAATTAGTGGGATATTAATTAGGAAGTCCTAGGGGTTTTTACTATTAGTATTTATTGTCTAGTATTTATTGTGATTGAATAGCTTTTATTATTAGTTTGAATAGGTTTAGGATCTTTGCATTTATTATTAGTTTGAATAAGACTAGGAACTTAGCATTTATTAGGATAGATATTGTCGTTAGTATTTATTGTAGCATTTATTATTAGTTTGAATAGGTTTAGGATTTTGGCTAGTATGTTAGTATAAATAAGGGTTGGAGGTTGTAAGCAAAGACATGGATGAATTGAATGTAATTTGGCCTCTTTGAGAGGATATTGGCCACTTCGGTGGAGTTACTTGGCCACTTCGGTGGAGTTACTTAGTAAGATAGGGTTAAATCCTATCAATTGGTATCAGAGCACGATCCTTGGCTGCTAGGGTAAATGGAACCGCCACTCTTTGACGGGGAGGATCCGCAAGGCTGGCTGTTAAAGGCTAATCCATATTTCGCATCGTGCAACATTGATGAACGAGATAGATTCCAAGCAGCCGCTGAGTTTATGGAGGGTGAGGCCTTCCAATGGCTCGAAATGGATATGGAACAACTTCGGTCAGATCTCGTGGCCAGATTTTCAGAGTTTATTGGTCGTAAGATTTAGAAACTGGAAATCTTTGAGAAAGGAGATGGTAATCAGTTCGAGCTGGGGAGAGGATTTGGATCCTTTAGCCATGGAGGTGGTGTCGCAAAGAGCCAACAAGAGACCAGAATCTACAACAGATGATTTGCACACTGTCGTGGAAACTCCAAGACCGGAAGAGGAGTCAACGATTCAGGAGTTCAGGGCAATAATGAAGAGGAAAAAGGAGAAACTGGAGGGGAGAAATCGATCGAATAAGCAGAACGACTTAGGGAGGCAAAATGAGAGGCTAAATCGTAGGGGATGGGAACCGAAGTTCGAGAGGAATAATAAACCATGGAGATTTCAAGAGGGAGAAGTAGCTCGTCGACGATGTATTAGATCCACTGGGTTTGGGGAGTCCGAAAAGAGAAGAAGGCAGAGGAAGATCTTTCGTTTGAAGAAAGAGAAAAAGAAAAGGTTAAAACGAAAGAAGAGGAGAGAATCGAAGGAGTCAATCACCGCGCAAGTAGTGTCAATAAGGGGAACTCAGGTAAACAAAAAGAAGAGGAGACTGATGGGGAAGAGGATGAGGAGGAGAGAATATGAATTCGATCGAGTTAGTAGGAAGAAGAAACAAATTGGGAAGAAGGGAGAGAAGCGGAGCCAATTAATATACCCGGTAAATAAAATCCCTATCCTTAATTTCTTCCCCAAATCTTCCATTTGCTCTTCAAGAACTTCTCGGTTGACCAAAATTCTTCGGCAAGATCGCTGGCACACTATCTCTTCTGAGCGGCAGTCCTTACGCACTATTGAGCTCGCCAAACAGATTATGAAGCAGTGCAAGAAGCTCGCGATGATCTTCCTCGCGAGGTCCTTATTCTATGGGAAGACAGTTCTGTTACGGATGCTACTTGGGAGGAGGTGCCCGCCATTCAGCAACAGTTTCCTTGGTTCCACCTTGAGGACAAGGTGGATGTGCAGCGGGGGAGTGATGTTAGGACTGTGTAGTTATTCCTTAGGAAGTCAAAGGAGTACCTTGACCGTTAGTTACTATGTAGTTATTATCAAAGAAGTAATTAGTGGGGATATTAATTAGGAAGTCCTAGGGGTTTTTACTATTAGTATTTATTGTCTAGTATTTATTGTGATTGAATAGCTTTTATTATTAGTTTGAATAGGTTTAGGATCTTTGCATTTATTATTAGTTTGAATAAGACTAGGAACTTAGCATTTATTAGGATAGATATTGTCGTTAGTATTTATTGTAGCATTTTTATTAGTTTGAATAGGTTTAGGATTTTGGCTAGTATTTAGTATAAATAAGGGTTGGAGGTTGTAAGCAAAGACATCGATGAATTGAATGTATTCTGGCCTCTTTGAGAGGATATTGGCCACTTCGGTGGAGTTACTTGGCCACTTCGGTGGAGTTACTTAGTAAGATAGGGTTTAATCCTATCAGATGGAGTTTGTCTCATGTATCCCTCGAGCCTTGCTCTTTTTGTAGCTTCATCTAATGTGCATGCAATTCTATGATCTATCTTTAATGTCTAACCTGAAGAAGTTCATTGTAACCTAAAGTTTTGTGGCCGTACAGAAAATCAGAATGCTCAAGCCATGCCTGTGGAACGGACAGAGGCGGCCATGCTTTTTATTCGCGAGGAAGTTCATCCCAGAAGCATTGAACACATTGATGCTCCACTTTTCCAACTACACAGTGGTTTAGGATTTATGGAGATGTGCTCTACCGCCAAATATTGTTGATGACAGATTCTTTGGCCGGTTTATGAATGGTCAACTATTATCTCATCAGTTTTGGGTACATAAAAGAAAGCGCCCGTGGCAGAACATTTGGAAAATAGTTTCACCGGAATGGGAAGTTGTTCTTTGGATAAATGGACAAAACCGATCAAGGAAGCTGTGGCTGATTCTCTTGGGCAATTGCTTCCTTTCTAATTCTTGGAGCAACAAACGTGCTGGTTTCTAACCTCCTGATATATGATTAGTCTTCTCTTAGCTTATGGTCATCTTAATTAAAATGTGGCCCAGAGTGAATTGATAGTTTTTCAGGAAAACTAGGGTTTGTTTACTTTTTTTCTGAGTAAAGGTGTGAGTAGAAGAGAAAAATGCTTCCGTTGGTCGTGACTTCCCCCCTTCCACCCTTTCTGAGGAACTGTGTATGCAGGTGACCAGAAGAGAATGATGAACAAGTTTTACTCTGAGTTTCACGTCCTTCCCATCCATCCTTGATAAAGTTCAATCCTCGAGTTTTAAATGTGTTGTTCAGTTTGGAGCTATGAAGATCCGCCACGATCCCTCGTAAAGGCCCCACTCTTTGTCCGCGGGTGGATTATTAATATTTGAAGTAGCCTATATAATATTTATAAAATCAATAAACCAAATATCAATAGTCAAAGTAGGTATGAGATGACTATTTTGTTTTTATGGTTGAAAATGTATTGTGCTTAATATACATTATGTACATAGAGTAATTCTTCTTTCTATTACCAGTATGTAATTATAAAATAGGATTGAAATATGGTTGGCTTTAGAGCACTAAGGTCTCTTGATTTTTTTTTTTAAAGAAAAACCAACCAACCACCAATGAATATTCACATATTCATTGGGTCCCACAGGTCACATGTGAGTTTAAAAAGCTTCAAAATTGATATTGGACCAAAATATAACACTTTAGTATCGTCCATGTAAAGTTTCATCAATTTTGGACAATATTTAAGTCTGCTTAAAGTTAAATTACTAAAATTACAGGGGTATATTGTGAATTACGAAAGAAAACAGGGGTATCTCGTGAATTTTCCCTTTCTTTTTAAATCCATATTCAAAAGACTTTAAACTTTGGGTGAGTAATAAATGACAATGGACTCTTGGATGAGTCAGTACTTAAGATCAAGAAGTGATATGATGGGTAGGGAAAAAAGCATTCTAAACTTCTAAAGACAAGGGGATGGCTTTTCCTACATTTTCGAAATTTGAGGTAGCAAGTTCGGGTCAATTTTGGGTGATGTTGAAACTGATTAAGTGCCTGCTATGACAAATGATGTATGCATTCCCCCTGAATTGTCTTCTCTCGCTTTCACTTCCCTTTGACTCATTAATGAGAGAGTTCCATGTGTCTGTTTTCAACCAACAACCGATATTAATTAGCTTGTATTTAGAGCTAATCATTGGACTAGGGCTGAAAATATTTTTTAGGCCGGTCAGCCATGGATATTAAGTCCAAGTTCGGTATTTTTGTTAATCGGGCGAGTCCGGCAAGTCACATTTTTTTTTAGCTTTATTGGTGTCCGACTCGATTGACCCGATTTTTAAATTTTGGGAAAATTCATAATAAACCACTAAAAACTTTTGTAATACATAATACCATATTTCTTGAAATGACCTTGAATATAATTAATTTACCCCTCACATTATGGATCATGTTTTGGCTTTGGATTCGCTCCTGGCCTTGTTAACTTTCCCTGGAGCATCCTGGACTAAATTATAGTCATTGGATTAAGGGATATTTGAATGGAGGGTGTAGATTATATTGAATTATTTTTAAAAAGAAAACTTGTAGTAGTGGTGGTTACTGTTTTTGTGGGCTTTTTTTTAGATAACAAATAATCAACTGCAAATTCTATATTATTTCGTAACTTCCAGTTCAAGTTTTAAAATTCATGTCGTACACTAATTAATTGGAAAAACTCTCTCCTTTTACTCATCTTTTTATTTTGTATTACTAATATTCTTAAATTACATAATGAATATTTCAAAAGAACTCACATATTTAGTGATAGTTGTTGACAATGCATTGGCATTCGTATGACATTGGTATTTATATAATGATACACTGGTATTTATACGACGGTACACTGGTATATATTTATACAACCATACACTAATATCGTCTACAACGGTACTAGTATTTATACAACCGTACACTGGTATTTATACAACCGCACACTAGTATTTGTACAACAGTACACACGTATTTATACGGTACACTAATATAGTATTTATACAACAACACACTGGTATAGTATTTATACAATAGTACACTGGTATAGTATTTATACAACTATTTATACAACAGCACACTGGTATAATATTTATACAACAGCACACTGGTATAGTATTTATACAACAGTACACTGATATAGTATTTATACAACAATACATTGGTATAGTATTTATACAACAATAAACTGGTATTTATACAACAGTACATTAGTATTTATAAAATATTTATACAACAGCACACTGGTATATATACAACAGCACACTGGTATATATACAACAGTACACTGGTATAGTATTTGTACAACAATACACTAGTATAGTATTTATACAACAGTACACTGGTATTTATACAATAGTACACTGGTATTTATACAACAGTACACTGGTATTTATACAACAGTACACTAGTATTTATACAACAGTACACTGGTATTTATACAACCGCACACTGGTATTTATACAACCGCACACTGGTATTTATACAACCGCACACTGGTAATTATACAACCGCACACAGGTAAGGGAACATCATCACCACTCTAAAAGCTTCTTTTTTTTAATGTCGTGGTGGCCATACACTGAAGGTGCAACGCTTTCAACAAGCTTGTTGAAAAAATCATGGATATTTAGCTTTTTCCTCTCCTGAGAACATCTGGTTGTCACCATCATTTGCATCCTTCTTCTTATTTCTAATGTCAGTATCTCTCCTCCCATCAGCAATCTGCACAGAATTAGCGATAAAGGCAAGGTGGTACGACAGATCTCACTCCCAATGCTTTCAGACCTTTCACCCCTTCTTGCACTGCAGAATTACCATTACGTTTGAGAAGAAGAGTCCCTACAGACCTCAGATCTCTCTCCCGGTGATGTCAAGGCCATGATATCAGGGATTACAACCAACGAACCCGTAAAAATGGTCGTGCCCCAGCCTGGCTTATGGATTTCAAAACATAGGGACTAAAAATAAGTAGGAGTATATTACCAGTTCTGGAATAAATTGTTTGCAGCCCCGGTTCAATCTGGTGCACGATGCAGTTTGAATGATTTTTCTTTGCGGACGCGGAGCCGTTTCAATCTGATGCCTGATGCAGTTGAATGATTTTTTTTTTGCGGAGGCGGAGCCGTGTCAATCGCGAGGTCGCTGTTGGTGAGTGAGAGTGAAGTGCGTGATCGTCGACTGAGAGAATCGGCCTTCTATGCCGATGAAGCAGGTTGTCGCTGGAGAAATAGTCGTGGTTTCATGAGTTTGTGGGGAGGGCGGTTGTTTGTAATTAGTTCAAATGGGATTATTAAAAAATCCCAAAAATATGGTACCAGTTTCACCATTAATTGTATTTTAGTACACTATAAAATCTGACCCTCTATTTGTACTCTTCATAATCTAATGGCTATATTTGCATCCAGAATCATTCTGGGATAATTTTAGTCCTTTCTATAATCTATATTCTCATGTTTTAAGTTCATAATGTACCACTTTTTTTTTATTCATGAGCATTTCATGAAATTTTACAAATTTTTAAATACTATAAAAAATAATTACAAATTTTATACAAAAATAATGAAAATAATTGAAAAATATATATAACTGAAATAAGATTAATAATTCTTAAACAATAAACATACACAAAACTTCAAAAAATTATTTTTCGGGAAAATTCACAATATGCCACTAACACATTTCATAATTCACAAAATCGAGGCATTAACGGATGTTACCAAGTCGTGGCATTTTATGAATTTAAAATATTTTCGTGGCATATGGGCGTTTCAAAAAAGGGGTATATCGCGAATTATGAAACATTTTAGTGGCATATTGTAAATTTTCTCTTATTTTTTTCTTCTCATTGTTTTTTAACCTTTCTTGACTATTTTATTAGTCTTTTTCTCCATTAAAATATTTGCAGTTATGGTTAGGTAATGATTAAATATTTTATAATAAACATATATATGCAATTTATAAACAAAACTAATCCCTGTAATATGAGGTAGTTGTATATATAAGCTTTTAGTTACCTCATCTTATATTGGATTAGCTTAGTTAATAAATTAACATATCTATGCGTATTATATAATTTTTAATCAATATCTAACAATGACTAATATTTTAATTGAAAAGCAAACTGGTAAATAGTCATGGAAGGTAGAAAAATGAGAACAAAAAATTATTTTATTTGAAGTTTGAGTATGTTTAATATTTAAGAATTTTAAATTTCAAATATGTTTTAGTTATTTTTTATAATTTTATTATTTTAAAACATATTTGTTGTAATTATTTATTTTTTACAGTAATTAATTTTTTTGTAAAATTTCATAAAATGTACCTAAATAGAAAAGCGAAACATGATCTACAATGTCGGGGGTAAAATAGTCATTTCACGAAACAGAGGTATGTTATGAATTTGAAACTTTTTAGAAGTATGAACGTGTTTTGAAAAAGGTGTATATTATGAATTACAAAAGTTGTTTGGGGTATATTGTGAATTTACCCTTAAATTTTTTTTGTATTATAATTAAACTGAAATAAATATCTATATATATTATTTGAACTAAATATTACATATAATTTAAATAAATATTAAGTCATTTGTTGACCTAATTTTTTTGTCTAGACCTACCTAGAATTTTTTTCAAACCAGGCCAATTGCTACTTGAATCTAATGTCAACAATAATAATAATGCAAAACATATCTTGCTTAAATGTAATGTTGTAACCTTGCGAAGTATGACTACATTGCAAATTCTCTCCTTGGGGATTTTCTCTGGCTTGCCTCTTCTCTTTGCATGCACGACGCCTGTCTGTCTTCCGGTTGAGGAAGGCCTAGTTTATCTCTACGATTTCCAATGTCTGTCACTGTACGAGGAGGGTAATTATTATAATCATTACTTATGCCTTGCACAATCGGGGAAAATCTCTCTGATGGACACCCGATTTATTAGGATCGCTATCTCTGTGATCTGTTTCCCATGGCATGCAAGGAGCAGAATTTGCAAAGTTTCGACTCCCTGATCCTTATCATACTCCTCCTTGGTTCCGTCTATATTGTGCCAGTCCGGAGTGTGGACGCCTTGTGTACAACACTTCTTTTCCAACCTTCTAATTCTTGCTCCTCAGTCAACCTGTTGTCCTACTTCTTCGAATCTCTCTCCGTGTTCTCATCTCACTCAAGAAATGGACCCTTTTGTTGTTAATGGCATTGTGTTGGCATTTGAACGATGTTTTCTGGGCCATCTTTTCTCGGTGACTCTCGTATGCATGCGCTACTTGTGCATATCCTTCAGAATTGTTGGATACAGTTTGGCGGGTTTTGCTTCACAAAGGTTGGGCAGAATCTATTTGTTTTTGAGTTTGAAACTCTGGAGGCAATGGAAGTGGTAAAGATAAGAGGCCTTGGACCATCAACAACAATCTCTTCACAGTCCAGGTGTTAGATCCGACAAAACCCTTACTGCAGCAGGAGTTTACTTGGATTCTTTTTGGGTTGGAGTTTATGGCTTTCCACACCACCATCACACTCCGGCATTCGTGAGGAAAGCTGTGCATAATTGGGTCGGTACTATGGTGTGATTGAGGATGGTGAGTCTTTGATCGGGTTTCAGTTATTTGTGCTTTAAGGTGCTCCTCAATATCCAAGTTCTTGTTTAGCACACTCTTTCTATGCTTGTGGATGGATATTTCAGTACTTTTCCTGTTACTTATGACAACATGCCGGTGATTTGTTCCATTTGTGGGCTTTTCACTCACACTTCTGCTACATGTCTGAATCCTTGGCCGACAGATAAGGCTCATGTCTTGTTTGGGATGTGGCTCTTGACTGAGAACTTTTGAGCTTGGATGCTCTCGCAGGAGACCAGACAGGTGGATCCTTAGAGCCCACCTCAGAGACTGGAGCATCATCAATCGTAGGGGTCGTCCTCTCCTTATCTGCCTGCTTGGGCTAATCACTCTTGCCTAGTGGCCACATTTTCCAATGAGGAAGCTGATCTGTAAATGTATATTTACACTAGGTTTTTGATGTGGAAAATGTGTCAACCTGAGTCTCAACAGAAATATCTTAACAACCATTGCACCAACTTCAGTAATTGATCTCAACAGATCTTTTCGTAAAAGATCCCAACAGATTCTTTATCCAGCATTATTTTCAGGAGGAATTAAATTAAAGAGGAATGCGAATATTGATAAGCATTATATTAGGATCTTTTATTTATAATTTATATTAGTTTAATATAAATTTTTTCTATAGATATTTAGGAGGTTGTTAGCTGTCTCCAAGTAGTATAAATGTATAGAGAAAACATCAGAAAAGGTGAGACTTTCATACTTTCTGTCTTGTTCTTCTTCATTTCTGGTCTCTATCAGTTTCATACCGAGTCTTCTGATTTTCTACACTACGAACTTACATGACTCTTCGAGCTGCACCCACAAGGTTGGAATATTAGGATCTTCAGTTGACAGAAGCAAAGAGGAAAGGAAAAGGTAATTCGTTTGTTAGTGCTACACCGGTTACTCATATTGTGGAACTTGATAAGAATAAGGACAAGTTGGTTCAGGGTACATCTCAAAATCAGCATGGGGGTGACCGGTGGCTCATTAGGTACCTGGGTGAGGATGCAGCCCTTTTAGTGTTCTTTGTTTTGCGTCCTGTTTCTTTCTACTTAAACCTAGTAATTTCCTAATTGTTATCTATCGACTTAAGCTTTGTTTTGGCTCATTTAGTTTGTGGTTTAGTTTGGATGCTTTTGTGCGGCGGGTGGTCCTGGTTTGTGGTTTTTTAAGTCAGTTGTCGGTTTGGGATTATGGTGGATATGGATGTGTTTCGAGAATGATCATGCAGAGGCTTGATCTTGCCGTTTGGTTTATGGACTCGTAAACTCTTCGAAGATTTCCCATGCATATAGAGCACGTAGTTGTTTTTGGCTGGACTGCTTCCGGTAATGATGGGTTGATCTGGGGTGGTGAGTGGTCGACTGGTTGGTGGTGGCTAAGGGTTATTTTTAGTTATTGTGATCTTTGACCTTGTATTACTAGTGTTAAACATGGTAGTTGGATTGTAAGTTTGTACATATCTATTTAATCAAATATGATTAATTTTACAAAAAAAAACAATATTAATATACTATAAAATTTTTATTTATTAATAATATATAATATGTTAATTTGAAATGGTTTGTGATCTCTTTTAGAAATATAGGGGGTATGTAAAATAAAAGAGACATAATTCATTTACTTTTATTATATTTTATAAATAAAGTACACACTATCTTTATTTAAAAGACAAATGTATAGAATTTAATATTGTTTTTCAAAGACCGTCGTTGTCTTATTTTATTTGATCATGAGTAGTTACTTGATATAACTGAAAATCTATCGGTTGAAAGAATAGTTAGAATTCAATAGGGGTGAATCATCTAAAATCTGTTCATATCTATCTATTTGATATAAAAAATCTGTATATTTACCTAAGAGATATATAATCTAGAATTTTTTTTTTTGAAAAAAAGAGTATAATCTAAACAGTTTTTTTTTTTAACACACAATCTAGAAAGTTTTGAAGAGATAAAAAAAAGGAAGATGAAAAAAATCAAACAAATAACATTATCCCATATAAAATAAAGACAACCCCTTCATCAAGCCAACCCGTTTTGTCATTCCCTCCATTGTTTCTCTTTCTCTATTGAGTTATCACCGTCGTCCTCGTCTATAATCAATTACTTCTGGAACCAGAACTACTTAACCATCGTCTGCTTGCCACACTAATGCCTTAATTTGGCTCCATAAATATTCTTCATCGTCCATTCCCGTCTTTAAGCCTGATTATTATCGAATTTCCAATGGCTTAGCCTAAGAAATCGCCACTGCATGCCTACCTTCCTTTCGATCACTTCTACTTTTCTGTAACCATCGGGTTTATCTTGATTCTTTAACTTTTATTATTACGGAACAGGTACTGCCATGTCCACCAACCTGCGATTACGCGTTTGTGGCCATTATTACTTCGGGGTGCCCTTCATTCTTTGCAGTCGTCGTTGGAGTTATATTTATGTAATGTTTTGCTTCGTTTAGGATTTTGAAAGAGTTGATTTACTACTACCTATATTCTGAGTTAAATTGATATTACATCCAACTTTGGTTTGAAACGAAACCAGCCATTATTGGGATAATAGTGGGCCTAGACATGCAGGTCCAATTACTTAGGCCCATATATCTTTAATTGTTTTACTTAAGTAAGTATTATCTTTTACTTACTTATTTTATCTTTCAAGATTTTCAGTTAGCATATATTTAGGATTTGTATATCTTTAGCATATATCTAAATGTATATATATACATGTAAGGCATAGGCGTGTAAAATCACCTTTTATATAATCAGAAGAAAAGCATTTGCTTAATACAAACTCTTCGTTTACATACACTAATCACAAACACTAGTTAAATCCAATATGGTATCAAGAGCTTAGGGAAAGATTTCTCTGTTTTGACCATCTTCAACTATGGCCGACGATGATGGAGGCAAAAAGAAAGCAACTGAAACTGGTAGCGTCAGCGGCAACAATGTGATCGACGCCAACGACCCGCTCTACGTTCATGCCGTTGAAAATCCTGGGTTGAATCTCGTTCCAAAGTTCACCGGGATAGGTTTTCTGGGTTGGAAGACGGACATGACGACCGCCCTGAAAACAAAGAACAAATTTGCATTTGTTACTGGCAAGATAGAAAAGCCATCAGAGAATGATGCGGTGCGTTCTGCAGCCTGGGAAAGAGCAAACTCCCTGGTTGTTTCTTGGTTGAAGACCGCACTCGATCCCATAGTTTTGCAAGTCGTGAGGTATCTTGAAGATCCCAAAGAAATTTGGGATGCGCTTTGCACCAGATATGAGAAGAGCAATTTGACGGTAATACACACCTTGAAGCGGCAATTAGCAGAGGCTAAACAAGGTGAAGATTCAGTCGTGGCTTATTACAACAAACTCAAGAGGATTTGGGGCGAGATTGATTCGGCTCAACCACCGCAACGATGTAGTTGTGCAGGGTGTACATGCGGCGTGAATAAAGCAATCAAAAAGGCCAGAGAAGAAGACAAGTTGGTTCAATTTCTCATGGGTTTGAACCGAGAATATTTAGCAATCAGAGGCAAGATTTTGGCTATGCAAGATGTTCCGACATTAGAAAGAGTGTTCTCTTTGATAATGCAAGAAGAGGATCAGAGAGAGAAAGATTTCACCAGAGAGGACGCCATGTCATTCTACAGTCATGGTGCCGGCGAAACATCGAAGAACCCTAGAAAAATTGAAGGAGACAAGAGAAGACTTACCTGCTCTTTCTGCAAGAAGACCGGCCACAACACCGATGATTGTTACCAGAAACGTAGATGTTCGCACTACAAGCGAACTGGCCATCTCGCTTCGGAGTGCTATCAGCTCCATGGAAGAGACGCCGTTCTAGCTCGCAAGAAGAAAGCATATGCCAACACTGCGAAAGAACAGGAGGAAGTCAGCGACATGGAAAAACAGGATGAAGGAGGTCTAACACAGAAACAACTTCAGCAAATTTCTGAGTTGATTCGAAGCACAGTCGCAGCGACGAAAACAGAAAACGAATACTGCAACTTCTCCGGTAAGTATTCTCTCAATATCTGTGCTGAAAATTGTTTTTTGAGCAAAGAATTGCACAATCAAACCGGCGGAAGGTGGGTAATTGATTCGGGGGCCACCGATCATATGTCGGGAGCTAGGGTTTTGTTTCAGAATTGGAAGAATCTCAAGTGTAATCGCACTGTTGTACTACCCAACGGTAGACCTCAAGCAGTAAGTATGGTGGGAGATGTGAAAATCGGAAAGGAAATCTGGCTTAGGGATGTGCTTTATGTTCCGGATTTTATGTTTAATTTGATTTCAGTGAAGAAGATGATAGAGCAGCATAAATGTTCCATGATTTTTGATTCCAAGCGGTGTTTTCTTCAGGTCCCTACAACAGGGATGATTAGAAGTGTTGGGCTCAATCAAGGTGGGCTATATATTTTGGACTCCACCGAGGCGGATCGTTGGGTAGAAGAACGGGGCAGATGCGAAGGAAGGAATTTGGGCTGTGGTAATGTTTTGGGCTGTGAGAATGGTCTGGGCTGCAAGAAAGTAAGCCGAAACTTTAATACAGTAGATAGAGGTTTGATTACACGGATAAGTCCGAAGGCTGAGCAAATACATGTATGCTTAGGTCATGTACCTTATCCTAAACTTGTTAAAATGGGTTTAATAAAATCAGCCGATGTTCCCACTATGTTTGCTTGTGATATTTGTTACAAGGCTAGGGCTCAACGTCTTCCCTTTGATAAGTCCAATCATAAAAGTACAAAGAGCTTTCGAAATGTTGCATATAGATGTTTGGGGACCGTTTAGCACGGAAACTTATAATGGATATAAGTTTTTTGTGCGTATTGTTGATGACTATACTCGGACCACTTGGGCTCATCTCATCCGGCAAAAGAGTGAATCTTGGAATGTTATTGTCAATTTTATCAAGATGGTAGAACGACAGTTTGAGGCTGCAGTCAAGGTAGTGGGGACAGATAATGCAAAAGAACTTGGGAATTCAAATGAGGGAAAGTTGTTTTATGCCACAGAAGGAATCATACATCAAACAACATGTGCATATACCCCTCAACAAAATGCGATAGTGGAAAGAAAACATAAATATATGCTTGAAACTGCCAAAGCCATATTTTTCCAGTCAAATGTGCCACTTTTGTATTGGGGTGAGTGCATACTATATGCAACCTTTTTGATTAATCGGTTGCCTTCAAAGGCTTTAAATGGTCAAACTCCGTTTAAAATCCTGCATGGTCAGAGACCGGAATATGAGGAGATTAAGCCTTTTGAATGCTTATGTTATAAGACTATTGTTAATCACAAGAATAGAAAGTTTCATCCAAGAGGAGAAGCATGTGTTTATTTGAGAATTGATCCAAGGAAAAAGGGTTGGAAAGTTTTGAGTCTTACTAGTCCGAAAATTGAAGTCAGCCGTGATATCAAATTCCATGTTGATATATTTCCTTTTCAACAAGATATTGAAGTCTACAGAGCTACTGTTCACCACGGTGACACTTATGTAACCGTCCCAACACCTGTTCTTTTCGAGGATGATGGGATACCCGCTAATGCCACACGTGAATCCATCACGACCATACAGAATGATAGCGAAGATTATTCCATCTCTAGTCCAGCAGAAGTCCCGACAGTATCACATGATAGTGTTTCTCATGGTCTACGTCGTTCCAGTAGAGAGACTCATAGACCAAATTATCTTAATGACTATGTTTGTCACACTGTCTTTCAGGTTGTCCTGGATGAAAGGGTATATGGAAGCAAAGGTCAACACTCCGGTTTTATATCCGATTGTGCAAGTTTAACTGACATCAAGCCTTGTACTTCTATTGCTCTATTGACCACTGATCATAATACTGAAATTATGAACATGTGTGAACCCAACGATTACAAGGAAGCGGTTCTTCATGAACATTGGCAAAAGGCCATGCAAGATGAATTGAAGGCACTGGAAGAGAATGTCACGTGGGAAGTAGTAGATTTGCCAAAAGGAAAGAAAGTTGTTGGTTGCAAATGGGTTTACAAGATCAAACTGAAGTCATACGGATCTTTGGAGCGATACAAGGCAAGATTAATAGCAAAAGGCTTTACACAACGTCATGGGTTGGATTATACAAAGACCTTTTCTCCCGTGGTTAAGCTAACCACGATACGTGCTCTTATAGTAGTCGCTCTTCACAGAGGTTGGGTGATTAATCAACTCGACGTTAATAATGCTTTTTGCATGACACTCTTGATGAGGAAGTTTACATGAGGGTACCTCATGGGCTTGAAGTTGTTGGTCGGAATAAAGCTTTTCGATTAAAGAAATCCTTGTATGGGCTTAAACAAGCTTCTCGACAATGGTTTTCTAAGCTTGCTCAGTTCCTCAAGACTCTTGCTTTCACACAGTCGAAGAATGACTATTCCCTATTTTATAAGGGTACCGGGAATGAGATGATTTTTGTTGCAGTATATGTAGATGATATGCTTGTCGTAGGGGCGAACCAGCAGAGTGTAGATGCCATCAAACAGGCATTGCATCTAAATTTTAAGATAAAAGATTTGGGTGCGCTGCATTACTTCCTTGGAATTGAATTCATACACACATATAATGGATACATTCTATCCCAACGGAAGTTTTGTAAATACTTAGTCGAGGAGTATGGTTGTCAACATGCTAGAATCACACAAGGGCCAATGATAATGGGAAAACAACTTCTTCTCAACGATGGTACAAGTCTTGAAGATCCCACTGTTTACCGCCGACTAGTTGGAAAGTTGAATTATTTATCTAACACCCGACCAGATATTAGCTTCACAGTTCAGGTGCTGAGTCAATTCATGCAAAAACCAACTGATATTCACATGCAAGCAGCACTTCATACACTATGCTATATTAAAGGAACTATGACTTATGGGATAATACTTAATAAGAAGCAGGAAGGGAAGTTAGATCTTCTAGCATATTGTGATTCAGATTGGGCCGCATGCCCTAACACACGAAAGTCAGTGTCTGGCTACTATATTTTCCTGGGTAACAGTCCTATTTCATGGAAGACTAAGAAACAAGGATCAGTTTCTCTCTCTAGCGCAGAAGCTGAATATCATTCTCTACGGCGAGTCACAGCAGAACTCACCTGGTTAACACGACTCCTTCATGAACTTGGAGTCACCAACATCACTCCAGTACCAGTCAAGTGTGACAATCAGTCAGCCATTCATATTGCTCGAAATCCCGTTCTACATGAAAGGACTAAACATATCGAGATAGATTGTCATTTTGTTCGTGAACAAATACAACAAGGTTTGGTTAATGTAGTTTACACACACACCTCAACTCAGTTGGCAGACATGATGACTAAAGTCCTTCCGGGCACCAGATATAGAGATCAAATTTAACAAATGGGGATGACCAACCATAGTCTCACAAGCCTAGGTAATCTTGCTTACCTACGGCTTGAGGGGTGGGGGGGTATTGGGATAATAGTGGGCCTAGACATGCAGGTCCAATTACTTAGGCCCATATATCTTTAATTGTTTTACTTAAGTAAGTATTATCTTTTACTTACTTTTTTATCTTTCAAGATTTTCAGTTAGCATATATTTAGGATTTGTATATCTTTAGCATATATCTAAATGTATATATATATATATATATATATATATATATATATATATATATATACATGTAAGGCATAGGCGTGTAAAATCACCTTTTATATAATCAGAAGAAAAGCATTTGCTTAACACAAACTCTTCGTTTACATACACTAATCACAAACACTAGTTAAATCCAATAGCCATAAGAAAGCAATACAGTGGGGATAATCACAAACTATACTCTCGCCTCGCCCTTAGGCCTGTACAATTTCTCAACTTAGAATAGAATCAATTTCCCGAAGACAATTTATGACCAAGAAACATCTTAATTAATACTTTTTGTTCTTTAATATGCGTGTCCTCGAAGTCCGAACGTCTCCATTGCACCAGTCACTTGACTGCTCTCTTTGTTGGAAATTGTTAAACTGTTCAATCCTATCTTTATTATATTCCAATTCTAAGAAGATAAAGAGAATTCCGTGTAGAGAATAATCAGTATTAGCTGTTTCATAACATTTCTTTCTTAAAACGATGTCGTTCTATTATCTGTTCTTGTAAACAGATTTCTTCCGCTCAGCTATATAAGCTGTTCTATTCTCTGAATAAAGTAAGATGCATATTCATCGTGAACCTTCTTCTCGATCTTTCCCGCCTCCTTTCTCTCTTTTCGTTCTCATCAAACATGCTAGCATAGCACAGATCTTCTGCATCTGTACATGGTATCAGAGCAGGAGATTGAGCACTGCTTTCTGTTTCTTCGATCTAAGTCAAGCTTGAATCATGATGGAGGGAGCGACCAGTTTAACCGAGCAGATCCTGGAATCGCTAGCCGGAGTGAGAACGAAAGAAGCCATTATCGATGCATCAGATCCTCTATATGTTCACACTTCCGATCATCCAGGTATGATCCTTGCCTCTAAATTCAATGGATCGGGATTTCAAACCTGGAAAAGAACTGTGTTGATCGCTTTAATGGCGAAAAACAAACTGGGACTGATCAATGGAGAAGTCGTCAAATCTAGTGATGATGAGAAAAAGAGCAAAGCCTGAGATAGGTGTAATAGTTTGGTTATGTCTTGGCTGTTAAATGCTCTTGAGAAAGATCTCTGCGAAAGTTTAGTATATAGTACAACTGCTAAACAAATCTGGGACAGTCTGCTTGAGAGGTTCGATCAGATAGATGGAACCAGGCGGTTCAACTTAAAAAAGGAGTTGTGCAATTTAGAGCAAGGATTGGATAGTGTGAGTGTGTACTTTACGAAATTTAAGAGGACCTGGGATGAACTGAGTTCAGTGGTGAATCTTACGAGTTGCAAGTGTTGCAAGTGTGGTTAGGCTGAGAAAATACGAAAAACTCTTGAAGAAGATAAGCTGTTTGATTTCTTAATGGGATTAAACGATGCTTACATCAACATCAGAGGCAATATTCTGATGATGAGTCCTATTTCTTCAATGGAATCAGCTTATTCTTTAGTTCTTTCAGAAGAGAGTCAAAGAGAAAGTAGTAAGAAGAAGAAGGAGGGAGAATCCAGTAGCTTTGTGAACAATGCTAACAGTAGCTACGGGCCACAACAGGAGTTGAGGTGGCAACATAATAAAGGAAAGAAGGTCAGAGAAACTTGTACCTTCTGTGGTAAGCAAGGCATTCTGTTGACAGATGCTATGCCAAACATGGATATCCAAATGGCTGGAGATTGGCAAGAACAAGAAACTAGCGGGAAATGTTATTGGAAATCAATCAAGTGAAGGAGAGAAAAATACAGATGAGAAGATTGATTTACCTAGAGATCAGATCAGCATGCTGATTGGATATCTACAAAGGTTAAATGAGAAACAAGAAGGGGAACACTCCTGCAACTTTGCAGGTACAAAATTTTTCTCTAAAAACCTTCATAACTGTCTGGTTGTTTGTGTCAATGGTGCTCGAGTTCAGACAGAAAAGTAGATTGTAGACTCTGGAGCAACAGACCATCTCAGTGGAAACAAGTATTTGTTTCACAATCAGGTTATTCTTCAAAAGGAGAATGTTGTTTCTATGCCTGATAACAGAACACAGATTATCAAGCTTAAAGGAGATATTCTATTGGGAAGAAATTTTACTCTTCAGGATGTCCTTTATGTTCTAAGCTTCGAGCATAATCTGCTTTTTGTCAGCAAACTTGCTAAGGATCTGTAAAACCTTGCAATTGTGCAAGGGTGATTATCATTGAAAACAGAGAGCTAAATGAGTCTCTCACATGTTACAGAATAGTCAACTAGTATTGCTGGGCTAGTGACTGAGTTATATATATGAATAAGAGGAATAAGAGGGGCGGTCCAATATAGTAGCCCATTGGACCGGCAGGAAACAATTACATAGAAGACTCCTAAGTTACATACTATAAACGTACATAACAATAGCCTAGATACATGTCTAATACCCCCCCCTCAAAGAGTACACTTTTGTGTGGCTCATAGCTGCAGAGATGTGCTCTTTGGTTCAGTTGAAGAGAGATATAATAGACCACATGTACCTGCAAAACAAAGAGAGGGAAAAGAAAACTGGTCTCCTTTCTCTGGTAGGAGCAGAATACCTGCAAGAAAGACAAAAAAAACAGAAGCCTTTTCTCGGCTTTGGTAAGAGCATGGTACTGGATGAAAGCATAACAGAAGCCCCGGTAAACAGAACATACTATCCTTTCTCAGGTGCTTGTAAACCCATGGCATTATATGAATTGTGATAACTCTTACCGGTGAGAGGTTTTGTCATGACATCCGCTAACTGATGAGTGCTAGGGACATATTTGACTTGGATGAGACCAGCTTGCAATTTTTCCCGTACAAAATGGCAGTCTATCTCTATATGTTTTGTCCGTTCATGAGAAACGGGGTTTCTAGCTATATGTATGGCGGCTAAGTTATCACATTTTAATGGTATGGGGTTAATATCCTTAATCCCAATTTCATTTAGGAGACGACTTAACCAACTTAGTTCCCCTGTGACCTGTCGCATAGCCTTATATTCTGCTTCAGCTGAAGATAAGGCTATGGTGGTCTGTTTCTTTGATTTCCAACTTAGAGGGGAACCACCTAAGAGGATGTAATATCCAGAAATGGATTTTCTTGTGATGGGACAAGAAGCCCAATCCGAATCACAGTAGGCTTCCAAATCATAGGTTGAATTCTTATTGAAATGAAGACCAAATCCTGAAGTTCCTTTAACGTAGGATAAAGTGTGGTAGGCCGCCTTTAAGTGGGCGGAAGTTGGACTTTGGAGGAATTGGCTTAAGAATTGAACAGCATAGCATATATCGGGCCTCGTGTTTGTTAGGAAATTCAATTTGCCCACGAGACATCTATATGCTGTTGGATTTTCTAGTTTAGACCCTGTGTCCTCGTAGAGTTTTTGATTGAGAGGAAGAGGGGAGACAGATGGTTTGATGTTTTGGGCATCAAAGTCATGGAGTATCTGGTTGACATATCGTTGTTGTGTCATGATCATCCCATCATTGTTTTCAAGGAATTCTATCCCTAGGAAATAGTTCAATCTACCGAGATCCTTTATTTTAAATTCAGTGTGGAGTTTTTGTTTTAGGGTTTTGATTTCTGTGTCATCATTTCCAACCACTAGAATGTCATCCACATAGACTCCTAATAAGGTGATACTATTCTTTCTTCTCTTAACGAAGAGAGAGTAGTCGTTTTGGGAGTGATTATATCCTAAGTCCTTTAGGAAGGTCGCAAGTTTCTCGTACCATTGTCGAGATGCTTGCTTGAGACCATAGAGGGACTTGTGAAGTTTGCACACTTTGTTATTCCCACTGACCTTTACACCTTCTGGTATGGTCATGTAGACGTCTTCATGAAGATCTCCATGCAAGAATGCGTTGTTGACGTCTAATTGATCGAGAATCCATGCATTCTTGATTGCCACTATTATTAAGGCTCTTACGGTGGTTATTTTGACTACGGGAGAGAATGTTTCTTCGTAGTCAAGGCCCTGTCTTTGTGTAAAACCTCTAACCACCAATCTAGCCTTAAATCGTTCTATGTCTCCATTGGCTCTTAGCTTCACTTTGTAGACCCACTTACAACTAATAGGACGTTTTCCTTTGGGCAGGTCAACTATTGTCCAAGTTTTGTTTTGCTTTAAAGCTTCGAACTCGGTGGCCATAGCTTGAACCCATCTAGGGTCCTTGCTAGCAGTTTTGTAGTTGGTGGGTTCCGTGAGGTCATGAAGATTAGCTAAGAGTTTGTTGGCGTTTGGTTGTAAGGAGCAGGATAGGATGGTGGAGTTGGGTATGTGGTCGGTTAGGGTACTTAAGGCATTTGGCGGTCTAGGGGAATTTGTGTTTTCGAGCCTTTGTGTGAGAATGATGGAAAAAGGATCTTCTGTTGTGAGATTAGAAGAGAGGATATAATCATTATACCGTGTGGGGAGTCTATGTTCTCGGGTGGATCTTCTGAGGTCAGGAGTTTGGATGTGTGGTGACTCAATCGTGGTTGTTTGTTCTTGGAGAGTGGAGTTTGGTTCTTCTCTTATCTCAGAAAACTGAGACGTGCAAGAATCATCTTCCACCATTTGGTTAAGAGGGGAGGAGAAGATGTCTGAGTCGTTTTGGTCTTTGTCAAGAGACTCGATCCATTCTTTGTTTTTCAAAGGGTAGATGCTTTCAAAAAAGGTAATGTCACGAGTTATCTTTAATTCTTTTTCTTTTAAAGTTAAGACCTTGTAACCTTTTGTGTTGCTAGGATTTCCCACATATATCCCAATAGAGGCTCTAGGATCTAGTTTCCCTTTGTTTGGGCTAGTATTGGTTACATAGCGAGAATTTGTGCGTGAAGGTAAGTATAGGTTTTATTCAACCCCATCAGAAAATGTATCGTCTCTTCTTCGGATCTCAATTTCTTCTGTTTTTCGCTGGACTTGCATGAGGAACAGCAAGAACATTCATCAATCGGCTTCGCTAACTCGTATTGAGCCCATACCTCTCGTGACTTCATAAAATAGTTTGTGATGGAATCTTGCCCTTGTTTCAGATTTGCGATCTGAATCTTGAGATGATGGAGAGTGGCGAAGTTTTTCTTCTCAAACCTTTTACATAACCAGTCCCAGATTTGTTTGGGATCGCTGGTATACATGACGTTGCGGCCGATGTTTGGTGAGAGGGAAGATATAATCCAGGTAACAACAAGACTCCTTGCGCGCTTCCATGCCGCCAGTCGGATGGTGTTGCTGCTCTCCGGTTGAGTTATCGAGCCATCGATGAAACCGATTTTGTTTTTAGCCGTCAATGCTTCCTGCATCGACCATTTCCAACCCAAGAACCCTTCTCCGGTGAACTTGGGAACAAGAGATTGCCCAGTCTGCTCGGTATTGGCGACGAAGAGTGGGTCACTTGGATCAATCGTGGAAGTATTGTCGCCGGTGATGTTCTCCGCCTTCTTGCCCAGTGGATCGGTCATGACTTTCTTTGGTATAGGGATAACCAGTGCTCTGGTACCATGTAAAACCTTGCAATTGTGCAAGGGTGATTATCATTGAAAACAGAGAGCTAAATGAGTCTCTCGCATGTTACAGAATAGTCAACTAGTATTGTTGGGCTAGTGACTGAGTTATATATATGAATAAGAGGAATAAGAGGGGCGGTCCAATATAGTAGCCCATTGGACCGGCAAGAAACAATTACATAGAAGACTCCTAAGTTACATACTATAAACGTACATAACAATAGCCTAGATACATGTCTAATAGGATCTTAACTGTAGGGTGGTTTTTGATCAAACATGCTGTGTTTTGTAGGACCCACTCTTGAATACTGAGGTTAAGTTTGATGTTCTGGTCAATGGGTTGTACATTTTGCAAGTTGAAGCCCTCGAACTCTTTCGACAAAGTCAGAAACTAAGTAGAATAAGAAGAGAAAATTGTAATGCCGTGTCTGTTGATAAGAGTCTGTATTGGCATAACAGGCTAGGTCATATTCCTTTGTCCAAACTCAGAGAAATGAATCTGATTAAAAACAGTGATGTTACAGATGTGTTTGTGATTCATGTAATAAAGCAAAGGGACACAGATTGCCCTTTCCTATTTCGCAAACTAAGAGTTCTGATTGTTTTGATTTAGTTCATATTGATGTCTGGGGTCCTTGTACAGAAAAGACTTATGATGGCTATGCTTATTTTTTAAGCATTGTTGATGACAAAAGCCGGTGCTTGTGGGTTACTCTTATGAAAGCCAAATCTGAAGCAACAAAACTTATTATCAGAAATTTCATTTCTCTAATAGAAACTCAATTTGGAAAAAGGATTAAGGTTATCAGATCAGATAATGCTTATGAGTTGGGGGCTTCTAAAGAAAATATAGAGTTCTTTCAGCAGAAAGGGATAATGCATCAACGGTCTTGTCCTCATACGCCACAGCAAAATGGCATGGTAGAGAGAAAGCACCGTCATATTCTTGAAACAGCTAGGGCTGTTTATTTCCAGTCTAAAGTTCCTCTGAAGTTCTGGGGTGACTGTGTTCTCTATGCCATATGCATAATAAATCGTATACCTTTAGCTGTTCTTCAAGTCCTTTTGAAATCTTATATAAGGAGACTCCCACTTATGACATGCTGAGAACCTTTGGATGCTTGGTATATGCTACTAATGTCCAACCTCACAAATCAAAGTTTGCTCCCAGAGCCCACAGATGCGTTTATCTTGGTCCTAGTAGCTTAAGTAAAGGACGCAAGTTGTGGAGATTAGTTGATAATCAAATAATACACAGTAGATATGTGGTTTTTTATGAAACCATCTTTCCTTTCTCTTTATAGGATGAGTCTGTAACAGAAGAGACTTTCTTGTTTCCTCCTGTACAAATATCAGCTATGATGTTGATGATTTCATTCCAGCAGCACAGCTTCCTCCACAAACAGAAATGCAGATTCTCTTACCCAATCCTTCTACTGAGAACAATGTTACGGACACAATCAAGACTCAATCCTCCTCAACTGGTGACACCAGAACTGACGAGATTCAGCTCACAGTTGATTTACCACCTATTGATTCTCATGTTGTCCCTCCTGCTGCAATTCCTGATAGTTCTTTGAGAAGGTCTACCAGGAACCATCGACCACCTTCTTACCTGGATGACTTCTTTGTTGGTGAGACAGAAGTTGCCAAGAAAGACGCATATATTTTTACTGGTATAATCTCTAGTAGATTAAGCAGGATTGACAAAAATGACTCTAGCTCCTTGTTATCAGTAGCCTCTCTTACCGATTTAACCGGGGTTAGTTCTCTTGCTGCCAATTTCTGTATCTCTGCCTGCTATACTGTTGATAACAAGAACATTATACCAGAACCAGTCTCTTATCGAGAAGCCTGTACCAATCCCAATTGGTAGTGGGCTATGCAACAGGAAATTAAGGCTCTTGAAAGAAACAGAACTTGGGTGATGACAGAGCTTCCTAAAGGCAAAAAGGTGGTCAGTTGTAAATGGGTTTACAGAGTTAAATTGAAAGCCGACGGGTCTTTGGAGAGGTACAAAGCCCGGTTGGTAGTCCTCGGCTTCACACAGAAACAAGGAATCGATTACACAGAAACCTTTTCGTCCGTTGTCAAAATGACTATGATAAGAGCTTTGCTTGCTGTGTCAGTCAAGAAAGGGTGGAGTGTTAGCCAGCTGGATGTGAACAATGCGTTCCTCCATGGCGATTTGATTGAGGAAATATACATGACACCACCAGAGGGCTTACCGCACAAAAAAGGACAAGTCTGTAAGTTGCAAAAATCGCTGTATGGGATTAAGCAGGCGCCACGATAGTGGTATGCTAAGCTCACTGTTTTTCTTAGACAGCAAGGGTATGTCGGGTCTAATAATGACACTTCTCTTTTGTCTAAACGCACTGGTTCTTCTCTGGTTCACATAGGTGTGTATGTCGATGATCTCTTGATATGTGGAAATGATCCTACAGAGATAGCTACTCTCAAATAGCAGTTAGACAGACAGTTTCCTATTAAAGACCTAGGAAATTCTCATTATTTTCTTGGTATGGAAATATTGCGCAGTCCTCAAGGTCTGGTTGTCACTCAACGAAAGTTTGCTAGAGAACTCTTGACAGAGCATAACATTAATGTTTCTCGCACCTCTCCCTTGGACATTAATGTTAAGCTTGTTGTTCAAGATGGCCCTCTTCTGTCTGTTCCTGAGAAATACAGACGGCTGGTTGGGCAATTGACCTATCTCACCAATACCATACCTGATTTGAGCTTTGTTGTACAACATCTTTCCCAGTTTCTAAAATCTCCTTGTGAAGCTCATTTCACATCAGCTCTTCATGTTCTCCATTATGTTTACGACACTCTCAATCATGGTCTGCTGTTCAACAATAGTGCAGATTTACATCTTACTGCTTACTGTGACTCGGACTGGGCTTCTTGCCTGATTTCTCGTCGCTCAGTAAGTGGCTTCTACATTCTATTAGGAGGTTCTCCTATCTCCTGGAAGGCCAAGAAGCAGGCCTGTGTCTCTCTATCCTCAGCTGAAGCTGAGTACCGTGCAATGCGCAAGGTTACCTCGGAGCTGGACTGGTTGAGTCGATTATTATGTGATTTAGGTGTCGATTCTGTCACTCATATTCCTCTGCATTGTGATAATCAGTCTGCAGTTTTTATTGCCACTAATCCTATTGCACATAAAAGGACCAAGCATGTTGAAATTGACTGCCATTATGTCCGCGAACAAATCCAGCAAGGATTAATTGTGGTGAATCACATTCCCAGCTCTCTACAGCTAGTAGATATGCTCACTAAAGGCTTGAATGGTCGATAGTATCAACAACAGCTTCCTCGAATGGGCCTTCGTGACTCTAGCTGCTCCTTTTCTTTAATTGTGTAAGACAATCATTTTTCTTCTGCATGCTTGTCTTGGGGGGGGGGGGGCGTAGAGAATCAATATTAGCTGTTTCATAACATTTCTTTCTTAAAACGATGCTGTTCTATTATCTATTCTTGTAAACAGATTTCTTCCGCTCAGCTATATAAGCCGTTCTATTCTCTGAATAAAGTGAGATGCATATTGATCGTGAACCTTCTTCTCGATCTTTCCCGCCTCTCTTCTCTCTTTTCGTTCTCCTCAAACATGCTAGCATAGCACAGATCTTCTGCATCTGTACATTCCGAGATCAAGTCGACGAACAAAGATTTTACATCTTGATGATTTTTCTACTTTCTAGTCTTTTACCACGGAGCTTCTCTAATTAATTGGTTAATTCTCATGAAGCTAATTCATCATCCTCCTTATTAGTGCTTCCATTGTTGTTATCATTATCATATTCGTTTTAGTCATGATTTGCACTGTTATCGGTGTTACTACTACACTCCTAGTGTAGCATCTATAGCAGTGCAAATTGTGGTTAGCACAAATGTGATAATGATGAGTCAATAATAGATACATTAATGGCGAGGAAGATGAATTAGTCTCATGGGGATTACCCAATTAATTGGAGAAGCAAAGTGGTAAAGGACAAGCAAAGAGAAAATTTATTAACATGAAAAATATGAAGGCTTTCTTCCTTTTCCAATTGAGAATTCTCTAAGCACAAGTTATTTCTGTAGAAATGGTCGTATACCTTCAACAATATTGTTATTACCTTCAAAATCAAATCCTCATGTATGTATAATTGCTTTCGCTCTCCCTTTAGTTAGTGCCTTCAAATTCTCCTGTATGTCTCATTCCTGATTTTGTTTTTCCTTAATCATAGCTAGGGTTCTTGTTATGTTAGGATGCTTAATGTTTATCTCCCCACTTGTAACTTATTTTATTCTTCCCGTTTCTAAACGGTCATATTAGTTTTAGGACTGTCATTAGTATAAAGAGGGTTACTGTTGTAAACGTGAGACTTGTCTCGGTTATCCATTCTTCCCTTTTTGATAATGAGAGTTCTGTTGTTTTTCCCCTCCTATCTCAAGAAGGAGTTCTGATGATGGAGCTCAGTTGAGTGTGAAGCTGAAGGATTTGAATATGGTATCAGAGCACGTCGATTCTGCGTTGCTTCGTCTCTCTTCATGTTTTCAAGCTCTCATTCATTTCATCCTACCTTCCATCAAGCTCCGAGACTTTTGAGGTCAGATTTGCTCCCTCTGTTTATCTCGGTTCTTCTTTCGTTCTTGATTCTCAAGTTGAAGAACCTGATTTCTCCCGTCATACGATTCCGACGGCCCTTGTCCCTGCTACTTTCCGATTCTTTTTTTTTCTTACTCTCGTAACCCTTATTCTGCATACCCAAACGACGCCCATATTCCTGCCTATTCTTCGATTCCCTCCCTGTTCTTGAAACCCTAATTCGCGTATCTACACCAACACACATGCCCATGCTCGCTCCTGAATTTCTCTCTTGTTCACGAAGCCCAAATTCCGCATATCTCACCAGTGCTGCCCAGTAAACCAGATCTGCACCAAATCCCCAAAGATTGACGACTCCATCTGTTAATCAATGGCAGACGAAAATCCACAAGCAGAAACTGGAAAGAAAGATGTTGAGGGCGGAGGATTTGATGGGGGTATTTTACACAGGGATCCTTTATACCTGGCTAGCTCGGAACAACCAGGTAATATGTTGGCCGGAAAGTTTGAGGGAAAAGGTGGCTTCTCCCGCTGGAAAATGTAGATGACCATTGTGTTATCTGCAAAACACAAATTAGGTTTGGTGGAAGGCACTCTCAAGAAACCGACTGACAGTAAACTTAGAGCCGAGGCTTGGTCGCGATGTGATTCTATGGTGAGGGTGTGGCTGCTGATGGGTCTTGAAAGAAACATAGCTGATAGTGTTATGTTTGCTCCCACCGCTGCACACATGTGGAAACAACTCATTGGCAGGTATGATCACTCTGATGCCACCAGAATGTATGATCTGGAGCACCGACTGGCTAATATCAACCAAGAAAATGACAGCATCAGTGAGTATTTTACCAAGACCAAGAAGCTATGGGATGAGATAGATGCTAGTGAAGTTTTGCCGTCTTGCGGCTGTGGAAACTGTACCTGTGAGGTTGCAGACAAGCTGGAGGATTACATCAGAAAAAGGAGAGTAATTAAGTTTCCGATGGGGCTGAGTGAAAAGTTCAGTCATGTTCGGGGAAACATCCTCATGCTCGATCCTTTGCCGTCAATTGAGCAAGTATTCTCCATTCTGATTCAAGAAGAGAGGCAGAAACACCTCACCACCTCATCAACTTCCGACAATGGATCCCTCTCATTTGCTGCAGAACAAGGGAAGAAACCTTTCATGAGGAATCAAGGGGCAAACCTGAAACGCAGTAACTTGCAATGCACTTACTGTAATAAACAAGGGCATACAGAAGAAAGGTGCTACCAAAAGCATGGGTTTCCACCAGGCTGGAGAAACCCCAAGGCCAGGAAAGGAAGTGCCAATATCAGTACCTCTCAAGAAGGAAAGGAAGAAGGCCCAGGTGATAATGCCAAATATCCCTTCGGTGGAATCCTCTCAAATGTGCAAGTAAACAAACTTCTTGATTACATCAGCAAGACAAGATCGAGCAGCAGTAGAAATTCACCCAACTTGGACTCATCAAGCTGCGGTTTTGTCGGTAACAGTTCCTTCTCTTCTTCTAGTTTAAAATATGGGAACCATTTAACTATGAATGCAAGAACATAACATAACTTTGATGTTTCTGATTGGATTTTGGATAGTGGTGCCTCTGATCATATGTGTGGGGATTTGTCATTATTTGATAATTATACAATACTTGATAAACCACATACAGTAGGCTTACCTGATGGGCATCCTCAATTTGTTAGGATAATAGGAGAGATCAGAATCAATGAGCTTATGTTACTGCGGCATGTTCTTTTTGTTCCTGCATTTAAGTTCAATTTAATCTCCATTAGTAAGCTTTCTCAAGATATGAAAGGAAAATTCCTGTTTGATTCAAAGTCATGTGTTTACCAGGCCTCTGAAGAAAAGAGTGACGTGAACATTGGGAGTTTATGCAGAGGATTGTACATCTTGAGAAGAAATTTTAGACAGAAGAATTCTAGAATTCATACTTCTTTGACTTATGATAATAATGTAGTTAGCCTAGGTTTCGACTGTAATGACCGTCTAAGTCTTTGGCACCATAGACTAGGTCATGTTCCTAAGGACAAGCTGTTAAGGCTTGATTTAGTTGATCCTTTATGGAAGTCAAAACAATTTGTTTGCGAGTCCTGTTCAAGGTCTAAGAGTCACATATTGCCTTTCACTAACAGCAGTACTAATAGTGCAGACATCTTTGATCTCATTCATGCTGATTTATGGGGTCCATATAAATACAAAACATATGATGGGAATTGTTATTTCCTTACTTTGGTGGACGACAAAAGTAGAGCTACCTGGACCCATTTGTGTGCCTCCAAATCAGATTCTTTTAATATAATTATTCAGTTTTTTAAGATGATTGAGACACAATTCAATAAGAAGGTCAAACTTTAAGAACCGACAATGCATATGAACTAGGAAGTTCTAAGACAGCCTTGGATTTTCTCAAGAATAATGGCATAGTTCATCAAACAACCTGTGTTCACACTCCACAACAAAACAATGTTGTGGAGCGTAAGCATAGACACATCCTTGAAACTGCAAGAGCTCTTATGATACATTCTGGTTTGTCTTCAAAATTTTGGGGTGATAGTGTTTTGACCGCAACTTTCCTCATTAATAGAATGCTTCTCAGCAGTATTAATAACATGAGCCCCTTTGAAGTCATTTATGGAATCAAACCTGATTATAGTACCTTGAGATGCTTTGGATGTCTTTGTTATGCTAATATAAACAAGGATCAACATGACAAGTTCAAGTCAAGATCTGTTAAGGCCATTTTCTTGGGCTATGCTAGTGGTAAAAAGGGATATAAATTGTTTGATCTTGACAATAATAAGGTGATTGTGAACAGAGATGTGGTGTTTCACGAAAATCTTTATCCCTTTAGAACTGTTTCTGTTGATAATGAAAATCTTGCATCTGTTTTTGAGAACATATCTAATCGTTCTTTGCATGATGAGTATGATGAACCTATAAGACAAATAAGATACACCTTCTCAGAAGAAGAAGCAACTCATCGAGATTCTATTGATCTGAACACATCGGAGGAAACAATATACAACCAGGAGGCCCCAGATATTTCCCAAGGGGGCAGTCCGTCAGATGAGGCATCAGAGACTGACGGGACACAAGATTCACAGCAGCAGCAACCTACAAGACGCTCCACAAGGATAAAGCACGCTCCAGCACACCTTAAGGATTATGTTGTGGGACAAAGTGCAATCACAAACCGAGATAAGTACAACTGTGACCTCTTTTCACAGATTATGACTGATAGGATCTCAAGAATAAATTGTATGACATCTGATTTTAATGATGATTCCCATTTCAATTCTGATTGTGGTTTGACTGATGAGAATAACACTATTGCTGGCTCTAGACTGTACAAAAATTGTTTTTATTCCCTAGCTGATGAAAGAACTCTGCATGCTTGTTTTAGTATCTCACTGCATAAAGAAACAGAACCAACCTTGTACGTAGATGCTATTAGAGATCCCAGATGGAAAACTGCGATATTGGAAGAGTTTAAGGCTTTGGATAGAAATAACACATGGGAAATAGTTGATCTTCCAGCTAAGAAAAGGACTATTAAATGTAAATGGGTTTTCAAGTTTAAGTACAGGGCAGATGGATGTTTAGAAAGATGTAAAGCTAGGCTGGTAGCTAAGGGTTTTACACAAAAGCTAGGAATTGATTATTCAGAAACTTTTTCTCCAGTTGTTAAATTCACCACAATCAAAGCTTTAATGATTATTGCTTCTAAGATGAATTGGGAAATTGGGCAATTAGATGTGAATAATGCGTTTCTTCATGGTGACCTAAAAGAGGATGTTTATATGGACTTACCGGAGGGTCACGAATTGGAGGGAACAGGGAAAGTTTGTAAGTTAAGAAAGTCATTGTATGGGCTGAAGCAAGCCTCGAGACAGTGACATGAAAAACTGAGTCATTTCCTTAAAGGATTAGGTTTTAGACAGTCCCTAAATGATTATTCGTTGTTTATTAAAGAAACTGATGGCCGTGTTTGCTACCTTGTTGTTTATGTTGATGATTTACTCATTACTGGTGATGATATAGATCTGATTAGTTTAGTTAAAGCCAGTCTTGATCGAGATTTTAAAATTAAAGACTTGGGAAGGCTTTCTCTTTTCTTGGGTATGCAGTTTGTTCACACCAATGATGGAATTATTCTGATGCAAAAGGCCTACAGTGAGCAGTCAGTGACTGAATTTAATTGTGCTAATCAGAAGGCCGCTGCTGGTCCTTTAGACTTTAATGTTAAACTCAGAAGGAATGAGGGAAAAACCTTAGATGACCCAAGTATTTATCGTCGGTTAGTTGGGAAACTTAGTTTCTTGTCCCACAGTAGGCCTGACCTTAGTTTTTCAATTCAAGTTTTGAGCCAGTTTTTGGATTCCCCGTCTGTTTTACATTTTCAGGCAGCAATGCATACCTTAAGATATGTTAAGGGTACCTCTGGATATGGTTTTCTGTTTAACAACAAAAGCAGTTTTGATTTAGTTGCTTATTGTGATGCTGACTGGGCAGCATGTCCCAACACAAGGCACTCAATAAGTGGTTATTTTATTTGTCTAGGTGGCAGTCCATTATCCTGGAAATCCAAGAAACAGACCAGCGTTGCATTATCTTCAGCTGAATCAGAGTACAGGGCGATGAGACAAGCGACAACAGAATTGAGTTGGCTAACGAGGTTGCTGGCAGAATTGGGAGTTGCTAATGTAGAACCAGTGCCTGTCAAGTCAGGCAGCCAGACGGCCATACATATTGCTAGGAATCCCGTCCTGCATGAAAGGACTAAACATATTGAGTTGGACATTCACTTCGTCAGACAGAAACTTCAAAAGGGGTTGATTACGGTTGAGTTCGTGCCTTCAACGGATCAGCTAGCTGATCTTTTGACCAAGTCACTGCCAGGAAGACACTATCCGCTGATTATTAAGAAACTGGGAATGAGAGACTTGGGTTCTGCTAGAAGGTAGCATAGTTTTATTTCAAATCATACAATCCTTGTATGATTTGAGGGGGGCTGTTAGGATGCTTAATGTTTATCTCCCCACTTGTAACTTATTTTATTCTTCCCGTTTCTAAACGGTCATATTAGTTTTAGGACTGTCATTAGTATAAAGGGGGTTACTGTTGTAAACGTGAGACTTGTCTCGGTTATCCATTCTTCCCTTTTTTTGATAATGAGAGTTCTGTTGTTTTTCCCCTCCTATCTCAAGAAGGAGTTCCGATGATGGAGCTCAGTTGAGTGTGAAGCTGAAGGATTTGAATATGTTAATCTAATTAGTTTTTGCTACAACAAATTACAAAACACGTGATCTAGTGCAGTAAGATCGAGTTGTGTGTTTCTTTAAACCGTACGTGAATCATTTGAGTGATTATATAGAGCATGAACCAGATTTTGTTGCATCACCAGGTATATATGTTTCATGATGATGCAAACAATTTTGAGTAACAGTGCGCTGGGGTGATTAAGTGACCAAATTGAAATGACATTAATTTGACTCTATTCAGTCAAAGAAAAGGAGGCAGAAAATCCACCTGCAATTCATCCCATGTTTCCCCTCTCATCATATATATATATACATGCTGCAGCCTTTACCCTTGCCAATTAAGTTATTATTATTGTATTTGATTAATTAAAATGCCATGAAAGCCGCTGCAATCATAGCCGCAGTTACAGATCCACCGACAACAACCTTGTTCCCGGCAGATTTGCCATGATCAGTCTCCATCTTGGGTGCGGGTTCATCATCTACCTTCTTCTCATCATCCGCTGCTGGAGATAGACTGCTGGGTGCTGGTGCGGGAGCTGAAGAACTTTCAAGGGCATCATCGTCGTCACTATCTGGCCCAGGAGCATCCGCATTATCATCATCAGGTGAACTTGCTTCCTCATCTTTCTGGATTGGAAGAGGTGACACGGGTGCAGCAGCACCAGATGGGATAGGTGAACCGCTATCGTCAACCCCTGGTGCGAACAACGGTTGACTGACCTCAATCAGTGAGATGTTGAAAGGCTGTGTCGCCACTTCCTTGACATATCTAATTGTTTGTTTAGCACCTTTGACTGCTGACCTGAAAAAAGCCTTGTTTCGTACCCTGGCGACCAATATATGGCCATCGTTCTTCATAGCTTTCCCGCTTTGCTGCCACATCGTAGTCAGCTCTTGTGGTTTCTCCAATTCTGCTAACTTGTCTGCATCCATGTAGTCAAGGAGGACATGGGTAGCGAGGACCTGTTTCATTACCCTATCTGGTTTGGAAGCGAGGAAATCCATGGCTGGTGAGTTTCTCACCGCCAACACCGTGATTGTCACCCTGCTGTTGATGTGGTCAGCCAGATTTGTTTTGGATAGGAGTTTGTTGAAGGTGCTGAATTCTGAGTACTTTCCTAGGGCGTAAGTGATATTGAAGGCTGACACAGATGATGACAGGAATAATATGAGACCTAATTGTAGGAAGGCGATATGGGTAACGGTAAGGGAAGGTGAGTGACCCATCTTAATTAATTCTCTTTGGTTGTCTCCAAATTGTCGGTAAGATTGTTCGTATCCACCTGCAACGGTTGATCTCTATAGAAAAAAAATCTACGATGCAGGTGGTGTGGGGATTGAATCCCCACGACTACGTCGACTAAAACCTACTAGAAATCAGAATTGGAGATAAAAGAGTGAATTGAAGAGAAGGAGAAGAAAATTAATTAATGGATGATGCTATCAATGAAGAAACGATGTTAGATATAAATACTATAGGGACAAAGAGCTTATGACGTTCATTCATGGCTGTGTGTGGACGTGTTTCTCGCTATCTCATCCGGAAGTTGTCTTTTCCTTTCAAAATTGAATATCTCTACGTACGGCTTGTATATGGCGGGAAGAAACTAATTAAAGGAGGCCCGTGGTGCAGATGTCTTGGCTGGTATTTCCTGGTTAATTATACCTTGTATTCCGATCCACCTCATGCATACCTCCACTCCACATTTAGGTTTCTCTATTTTGGATTTAGTTTTAGCCTTTTAGGCGTGTCGCTTCCTTTTTTTTTCCAGGTTAGTTTCGTGTTACCTAGTTTAAGTCATCGTTTTAATATTTAATTACTTCTTTCATCATTTGTGTTTCTTTATAGTTATTTCAGTTAGAGTATAGTTATATGAACTCGTAGATATCTCTAGATCGGGTTGGTTGGCCAAAACAGAGTTTGTTTGTAATCTACTTAAATATCTATTCATATCTCTAGTATATGTTTCTATTAAGGTCATTATACTTAGCTATTTATGGGCCTAAGAAGTCTAACTCATGAGATCCAACCGAGTTGTAGGAAAATACTTTAACTAATTTCCTGTGGATTTTGAGCAGAGAAAGAAGATATGATCGTACATGAAAAAAAGAATAGAAAAGAGCAGAGAAAGATATGATCTCTAGATTATGTCATCTCGATCACCAGCATTAGGAGTGAGAGACAATACCCATGAGGCTCGGTCTACCCTGGGTAGCAAGTCTGTTGTGAAACTAGTCACCAAACATGGAAGCCCAATCAACCTTTGGTGTATAGGTGTGGAACTTCTCATAGATATTGAGGAAATCTATTAGTGAGATTGTGGCAATAGTCTTTGAGATTGTTTCTGATAATGTCATCTCTAATTTTGAGGATCTTCTTCTCACCCTAAGAGTCTGTGGTTTGTCTCTCAACATTCCAAACAAAAGTGCCTTTGAGAATATAAGCATGAAGCCACTGAGTCCAAGCTGAATCTATGCCATTGTGAATCGAATAATGTCTTGTAATTGAAAGATTTTCAATAACCTAGTCCTTTCATAAAAGTGTATATATACACTACAACAATATACACCAATTGGGGCAATCTGCATAATATCAATGGAGGCAACATAAAACTTGCCTCCAAATAGAGATCAAAGGGATAAGTAATTAGTCTCCTCAAATTGTGTGATCAATGGAGGCAAGACAATTAGTTGCCTCCGTTGGTTTGATCAATAAATATTTCCCCTTTATTGATATCTGTATGCTGTCATCCTACATGATCTTTGGAGACAGTTAATTTAGGTCGCCTCGGTTGTTTGATATATAATTAGAGGCAAGCTTAATCGCCTCCCTTAACATATTTAGGGCATCCACAATGGTGTGGATTCCACCCATAGTGGTAAAAAAGAAAAAAGAAAATGATGAGGTGGAGGGGAGAAGATGTGAGAGGGTTGCTTAATTAAGAACCTGGAGAGAGAAGGTTCTTGCTGACACTTGGAGAGAGAATGTGAGAGAAGAGATTATAATAATATTTTTAGGGGGTGGAATCCACTTTCCTTATTGTGGATGCCCTTACGGTGATAAGTAATTTGGTCACCTCCGGTGTTTTATAACTAAAATAAGCTCGCTAACTTCGCTCAACTCCCTTACCTTGGCCTGTCTCTCGCTCTTCCTGCCTGCTTCAAAAATTCTTCGACGAACTCTCCATTCCTTCCGCCTGCTTCAAAAATTTGCTTCTCCAATAATATTTCATCTTCAATATTTCATTTTCATACTTCTTTTCTCAAGCCACAAGTTATCAAAAATTAATCTCGACTAATCCCTGCTCTTGGTCCCTTCTATGTCGTTCAATAATCAAAATACAAGCATCCATTTCAATCGTCGGCGCTCTAAAGCTCGAGACAGCAAGTCCGGTTAATATTGAATCCAATCTTCTATGGTATGTTAATCCATGCCTTCAAAGTAATTGTATTTTCCCCCCAATTTTAAGTTAGGGTTTCGCATTTTTTATTATTATTGTTGCGGCGAGTTCATCGTAATAATGTCTAATATGCTCTCTTGCGGCGAGTTCATCGTAATAGCATTTTTCTCCCATAAGGAACTTGTCTAATATGCCATAAAAAGTGATATTGACCTAGCAAGGTCCCATGTGGGTTCTTTCATTCGATTTAGTATTTTCATTACTTAATGGTTAGCTTGATTTAGTCCAAATCCTGAAGGTTTTTTTATGCTATATTGATGCTCACAAAGTAATTGATGCTCTTCTCATTGCCGATATTGAGCTAAAGTGTTCTAGAGGAAGGATTTCTATGAGAGGGAGTGCAAAGACTGTGAGAATCAATGCAGGCTGGGGTCTGAATGGAATAGAAAAGGACTTAGCAAAAAAAGAGGGAACTTCATATAATTTCTAACCATAACTGGGACATTGTATTTTTAACTCTTTCCCGAATCCATTCTTGTGTTGATTAACGAAAGTCTGGGATGCTTCCTCTAATGGCATAGACTATAGAAAACCAAATGTTCTGTGATTGCTCCCTAAACCAATTGTTGTCTGCTAGCACTGATGCTGCACATTCTGGTCCCCACTCTCTACTCTCATTTGAATATAGAAACATAGAAGATGTATTTTCTTTCTATGATTTAAACAAGAAAAAATTGATTACAAATAAACAAGACTGTTGAAACATAATGTTGTAAGTGAACTTTCAATTTCAGGATATGGCTGGATTGATAAGCAAGATAAATCGTTCATGAATGGGTCATTTGCCTTCCTACTACTCTCCATCCTTGTAAGTATAGTTCTGTTCTGATAAATGAACCCTAACTAATTATTCAATATAAAGAGATGATCAATCATATAGCATAGATAAACTAGTTAATTGATTATTATATGTTTGTATCTATATATAAGGTAGTTATAGAGAGTTAAGATTGTGCATCATAAGGTCTGAATCAGAAATTTCCAAAAAAAAAAGGTGGGAGAAGTGGTACTATTATTCTTGATGTTTATGAGCGGAATGGCTCAGCTGAACCTTGACAAAAACTACCAGATAATTTGGGGTAATGACCACGTATCCCAGACTAGAGTACAGTTTAGTCGTTGGACGAGTCATCAGGTCTATTCATGTTATAAAAATAAACTTTTTTGTTTAGTTAAATTATATATGATTTGAAGGAAATTATCTTATGTCTCCTGATCATGGTTAGGGTGTGGCTTTGCTTCAAAAGTGACGTATGGTTCTAGTTTCTGCAACATGAGGATAAAGCTACCAAATAACACTTACACAGGAGGACTAGTCATAGCCTACTATGTAAGTTGAATAATTAATTAGTTCAGTTGGCATAACATACCCACATTCGTATTAAACAAATATAATATTCTGCATGTTGACGTATGATTGTTTTTCCTTATTTTTGGAAAGTACATGAATTTTCAATTCATTAATACAATTGGTTCTTTCTACTGATGACCGTGTATGATTTCCATCTACTGTATTTGAATCGGTTTATGTGGTTTTTGACATGCTTGGAGATTGATGTCTAAGCTTCATTGGGTGAAAGAAATTATTGGTCATTTAAAAGTGTAACCGCATCCATCAGGGAGAGATATTGACTTTCCACTATGCTCTGAAACTTCTAGTGAACATTCCATCCTGTTCTGATCATTCTGATGTTGGTCTTGATTCAGTGCAGCTAGCTGATGTTTGTCCAGCGGAATCCTGGCTTTACAAAATTTGAAAGGAACTACAACATTTCTTCTCCTCGAGTGATTCTACAACACTTGCAGAGGAGTGATGGAGCTCTTTCAGTTTCTTTTCACGTGTTTCAAGCTTCCTCATGTGTTTAGAATATTGAAATGTGGCAAATTAATGATACATTTAAAATGAAACTGGGATAGTATAATTGTTCCAAACTCAAAAGTTATTTGGTGATACATCATTTATTTTGTTTAATTATTAGAAAGCAAAGAGCGACTTTTTAAAATAAAAAGAAAACTTAGTTGTTGTTTGTTGAATGATTAACGTCTCTACTGACTGAGAAAGTGGCTCTTAACAGCAAGGGATAGAAGTCTTCGAGACTCATTAAATGAAGGGAGATGAACAAATCAACATGAAGTAAGGCTAGTGGGTATGCCCAGACGATCTTTTCTGTTTGGCCAGCTCTATAGAATGCTTGTACTTTCATATATTCTTTTATATTATTTATGTTCATATATTAAGTGAATGGATACAATTCAACGATCATATACTCAGGTAACACACCAAGAGAGTTGGTTTTGGTGGAATAAGTATATCGTATGCAAGTTGTATCTTACTATGCTTATTGCGTATAGCACTTTTACTAATCTTTCCTGTAATCCATGAATCAGACCTGATGCATAATTTCCCTTTGTTTGACAAGATCTAGTTCTAGCTTACATCTATGATTTTGTAGGATCTTAAGGTTCTTTATTTACACAAACGGTTGCCTTTATAACATTTGTGTAACTGATTGATTCCTCCACCGTTGAGTGTTCTTATAGATTACTGGAATCTTTTCTCTTCATGTAAGTGACTAGTCTAGCTTAAGTTCCACTAAATCCTGGGAGGTGGTATGATGGCAATCATAAATAGACCTGTCAACTGGAGTAGATGTTTCTACCATAATATGATATAATGTCTTGGTTGTTTTTATTTTTGTCCTTTCCTTTGTTTCTGTAGCTTATCTAGATCGATTCAATTAAATCCTCTACAGTTCGTAACACATTTTGGAATAATTGCAAATTTATGTTCAATACATGGTCAAATGCCAAGCTGACTTGGATTCTAAATAGCTTTATTGTCTGCTGAAATGCAAGCAGTTTCTATCTACATCTGTTGTAATTTGTGTATCTTGTTCCTTGATTGTAGTTTACTAGGATAACTATCAATGGGAACTGTTGTTTACGGCTCCAACCAGGTAAATAAAAATGAACTACCCTTAACAATCATAATAAAAACCTCAAAATGTTTTATAGCTACTGGCTGCATAAATTATTATCTGTTTGATACCGTAACATGATAATATCTTCATGTTGTAAATATAATTTGACATCTTGTTAAATAATGGGTTACATGAAGCTAGCGAAAGTTCACAGTTATTTTTGTGGCGGTATTGTGTTTCAGATTTATAACCTTGTTAAGGATGCTTCTGGGCAAGCTATACAGAAACTCAACTTGATGATGGGGTTTCCAGAGAACACAAGGCTTCTCTACCAGCCCTTGTTCCCCAGAATAAATCTCTGCTTTTCAAGTCTAATGGTATGTGTCTGAATGAGAAGCCCTTTCAGTTATGCCCTCTCAGTGATACATTCATAAGGAAATGTCAGATTTTAGGACTGGTGTTTGTAGTAGTCATGGACTATTTTTTCTTGAATGACTCATGGATGACATATTCTTTCCCTTCATATATATATATATATAATGTCAAATGGATTCCATTCTGCTTAAATCTAACTCTGTGTTTTCAGTATCCTAGATAACAGCTGCCCATAACTACTATTTGGTTGTAGAAGCAAATTTTGAATCATACTCTGCAACGGCGGAGCCAAGGGGGGATGGAGGGAGCAAAAGACCTCCCAACTTTGCTAAATTGTACAAAAATATAGTGTAAAAAAAAATTTTAAGAAAATTTTTACAAACCCCTCCTAATTATTTGTAATTTTATGTATGCCCCCCTTAATTTTTATTCCTGGCTCCGCCCCTGATACTCTGACACATTAATACCATCTTATTGGAGCGGATCATTGGCTTCCCGAGGACCTATGCGAGTCCAGAGGCAAATTAGGTGTTAGTCAGCTTCATTTTTCACCCTCTAACTTAGGATTGAACAATTAAAGATAGATAGGCTGGTTGTTGAAGGAGGTAAATATCTGCTTGAATAATTGAAGTACCTGACCATTATTCTCAAATCTCATTTAAATAGTTCTTTTATTGTCCCAGATTCTTATCAATTTGTTTAGTAGCAGAAAAACAGTCGTGATTCATGTTGAGGGAAGGAAGGAACGTTGGAGAACCGTTCTTCAGTGATTTTATTTATATTTTTTCTAAAAAAAACCAACGAGGGTAACAAAAATTGCCCTGGTACAAAAGCAAACGTGGCAACCATAACAACTTGTCACCATTGAAGCCAATCAAAGAGGGTGACATACAAAGCTCGTTACTCTACAATGCATCAAAGACGACAACTTGATAAGTCGTCATGGCAAGGATCAAAGAGGGCAAGGTGAAATCTCGTCCTCTTTGATTGCAATCAAAGGGGGCAACTAGGTGAACTCATTACCATTGACCACAAACAAAAGGGGCAACTCTACTATTTTGCCCTTGTTGATAATCGATTAAACACAACAATGTTGTTGCTTCCTTAGCTCCGAGTCAAGGAAGACGACTTTAATTGTCCTCATAGATCATGTCAAAAAGGGGAAGTTTTTTTTTGGATAATTAGGGCTTAAAGCCATTTTTTTAAAGGGTGAGTGACAAATATTGGGCCTCATTAAGACCTCCCTAGGCAAAACCCAATGGAAAAAAGCCCAGGAAGGAAAAAGAGTACCTGTCAACTCAGAAAAACAACAAAGAGAACACTCCAAGAAGAGCCCATTACAAGCACCACCACACTAAATAAACCTACCAAAGCACCCTCCTAGAAGCACCACAACAAGACCTCACACGCCCCTTCAGATACAATAAACCTCTAGCACCTAATGGGCTAAAAACAAAAAAAACCACCCTAGAGAACATAACCACCTCATCCTCGAACAACCAATCGCGACTGAACCCCTCTCTTAAGCTAATCTCCCAAAATTAAGCCCATAATCTAGGCCCCACGTTGTCACATCTGCTCTTGGATTTGGCTGATAATATTGGCTTTGGTCTGGGTTGGATTCGGCACATGACTGCCTAACTGTCTCAATAGTTTGATGCATTCATCCGTTTCTGCATCCGTGTTTATGATTTTACTTTGTTCATTTCTTGCCGAGACACTATTCCTTGTCTGAGCAGGCAACATCCGATCCTCATACTTCTGACATGACTCCACTGTAGCACCCGGGTGAGGCGGATCCTCATCAAATAACGTGCCCAACATATTATCAGCCTCTTCATCTCGTACCCCATCAATACCAGCAACAATTTTGTCTGGGGAATCTACATGCCTCTTTTTTATTGCACTACCTTGGGAGGCATTGTAACAGCTGAGTTTCTTAGCTTTTCCGGACTGATCTTGTTCAACAGTTTTTGGATGTTGTTGATTTATTGTATCTTTTCCCTCATCCCTTGGTAACTGAATTATACTGTTAGAGGATTCTGGGTTCTTGGGGGGAGGATATTGGTTATCCACTTCTACTATACTCACCGAGAATCCCTGACCCTCGACAATGACAGAGATCTTCAAGTTGATCAGCTGAAGTGTGGATGTCTCGACTTGGGCACGAACCTCTGCATTTTCCATGGAGTCGATATCCTCATCCTCAATTTTAATAACTTCCCTAACCGTTTGTGCGATCTTGCGCACGTTTTTCTTATTCCATGCATGGAGTGGGATACCTCGCATAATGACCCAGGCTTTACGCTTTTCTACCTGGTCATAAGACATCCATCGTCGTATATCCATGCCCCCGTCATGTCAAACAGGGCAAGTAAAATAGTTCGTCACCATAGTCTATCATGGCATGTCTTTAGAGGTAACCCTGGGGCCAATTATTTGCTTGTCTTTATAGTTTATGGAGGCAAGTTATTGATCCATCAGGGCAATAAATATTGCCCTCATAGATCGAATATGTTGTAGTGTATCTATATCAATTAATATAATGGTTTCCCTTTTTTCTTTCAAATTATTTCAGTATGTCTTGTAAAAACTTCTACAAAAATAAATAATGTCGTTAATTAGTGACTACTCAACAAAATTGAGAACAGAACAAGACTTCAAGTAAAAAAAAGAAAACAAATGTTACTCACAAATCACAGGAGTGAAGGGTTGGTTGTATTTAGGTGATCTGACGTCGTCTATAATTTTTGCTTCATGTACGTCAATGTTCAATGTTTTCCCTTGATGTTGTCACCAAAAGACATAACAATTGACTTTTTTGTCTGAAAAATCTCACATTATATCATGCATGTATGTCAAAATTGGACACAAACATTTCAATATGGTACCATTTACCAGATAAGTTTTTTTTTAGTATTTTCTAGAAAAAAACATATTCATTAATTCAAGTATTAGTCAACATTAAATCTCAAATTTTTATACTTTGTACTCTTGAGACAAATGTTTGTTTTGTAATTCGATATGAAATATTATTGAACAAGATAAAGGAAATTTAGTGATGTCATCACACCAGATACCATCATATGCACATCAGCACATGTTATACCTAAGTTTACAAGTAAGTGAGCATCAACAATATTTGATTGGTTTATATGAGACTTGAATATTCTTTCAGGAGTTGCCGTGGAAGAGATAACATCTTGTAAAACTAATTCACCATCGGCCCTAACTTTAGCCTTTCCTTGAAGACGATTAACATTACCAAAACAATCCGTGTAGAAGTGGAATGACATAGCTCCAAGTTTTGAGGCAACTTCAACGCCAAAGAGGCCAGACAACATTGGCTTTGGCCTAAATCACCTGGGATGCCCATGGGACCTCTTCCTTTGTGACTCCAATGACAATAACTATTCCATTGATGTTCCGACAGACTACCCCCAATCTCGATCTGTCTAATCCCGCCATGAAAATTTGAACTGCGAAACTTGAGGAATCAACATCATCCAAGACTTGGGAGCTAGCTGAGCTGATCGAGAGAGCCATGTCAAGAAAGGATTTTGCTTGGTCAATTCCTAGTTCAAAGGAGCGATCTCTATAATGAATAACTTAGTACCTGGCAAACCATACTTTCCAGAGAAAGATGACCACCTTCTCCTTATTGTAAGCCTCATCCCGAAGGCAAACAAAGGTAAACCGATCCAGAAATGCAGCATCATTCGAGATTCCTTTTGGCCGAGGTGTCATATATGCGCCACCAATCCTTAACATTGGGCAGAACATAAAGATGTGCACTAAGTTGTCTAGCCCCCCACAGCTCACTCATCTTCCATGTTCAGTTGTTGGACATCAATTAGCAATAAGAGCTCCACATGAGACAATTCTCTAGATAAGCGTCCATGTAAAAAATATTGATTCTAACTAGGAATGCACATTTGCGGGCATTCTTCATAGCTCGTCCCTTTTTACTTCTGTATGAGGTAGAATTCTTACCTTATTGGTATAGTGAACATGCTATATAATAGGCTGATTTAACCGTGAAATATCCATTCTTAGTTCCTCCACAGGACCAACAATCTAGTGTATTATTCCTACTAATGAATTTTCTTTTAATCAAGTCAGCATCTTCTTCAGTGTGCCAGTCTCTAACTCTCGACTCATCCTGATTACGCTCACTTGGCACTAATTAAGGCCATGCCGAAATCTCTCGGTAGAGTTGGGATCTTCCAAGACCAAGGTTTCCCCCTTGCCTGTCAAGGAGCCAAGGATATGTGATTTTGATAGTCGATCTATCACCAACAACCCTACGAGCTCCCACTTTAACTAGAGGGGGTGCCATCCATAATGATCTCCACACTGCACTCCAATGTGCTCCTAATCCTACATTCAAGATACTTCCATGCATGAAGTATTTAACGGAGAGGACCCTCGACAAGAGAAGTTGGGGATTCTGGAGGACGCTCTAGCATTATTTTTCCAACAGGGCATCGTCGAAGTATCATAAGTCTAAAAAAACCGAGCGCTCCATCATTCCAACTTCTACAAAGTGCATCCCAGTTTCACCAGCAGATGCCATGATTTTGCATTGATCCATTCCACCAAAATTGTCGTATGATTCCTTGAGATTCACGGATCATCCTCAAAGGTAAGTGAATGACTCCCATCAAATAGAAGGGGGTGGCTTACAAGATAGATTTTATTAGAATATATACTTCTTCCTGCTTGAGAAACCATCTTATCCCAGCTCTGAACTCTTTTGTACACTCTATTTCTTATATATCCGAAAACTTGTTCCTTGTGCCTTCAGATTGTGCTTGGGAACTCGAGATAAAGTTCAAGATCTGAGACTTCCCTAACACCAATGACATCCGAAACCTGATTTCTGACAGTGATCGGGATGTTTGTTGAGAACATGAGTCTCGACTTGACAACATTAACGCTTTGGTCCGAGGCCTCTTGGAAGTCCTCAATAATGTTCATGAAGCTTATGGTTTTGTCCCTATTGGCTTGGCCAAAGATTACACAGTCGTCCGTAAAAAAGAGATGGGTTATATTCAAACCAAGACCTCGAAAGGTGAAGCTATTAATAATTTTAGAGGATGCTGCAATACGGAGGGCCAATAATAGGGCTTCCAGGCAGCAAACAAAGAGGAAGGGTGACGGTGGATCCCCTTGTCTAAGCCCTTTTTGAGGTGACAATGAACAGCTTGGTCAGTCATTAATAAAAACCGCATAGAAGACTGAGGTAATGTATTTTTCAACAATGCTCACCCACCTCTCATGGAATCCCATGCTTCTTAAAATAACTATGACAAACAACCATTCAACTCTATCAAATGCCTTGGCCATGTCCAACTTCAACGCAAAATGACCCCTCTTGACAGCCTAAGAAGTTCTCATTGAGTGGGTGACCTTGTGCGTAGTGATGATATTGTCATATATCAATCGTCCTAGAACAAAAGCTCCTTAGTCCTCTGAAATGACATATCTAAGGACGTATTTGACTCTGTTATTTAGGAATTTGGAGATAACTCTATGAATTGTGCTGCACAAAGAGATGGGTCTGAAGTCCTTCATAGTGCTGGTGTGCTGGTGCCTAAACTTTTTGGTATGAGTACAATGTGCGTATATGATTGAGGCCTATCGGCATAGAATTCAAGTTTAAGACAATAGGGTTGTATCAATAAAGTCCTCACCAATAATCATCCAATAAGCATTGAGAAAGACACCATTAATTCCATCAGGGCCTAGTGCTTATTGAGGCTCATGTCTCGTAAATCATGGATCACTTCATCCCCAAAATAGGGTTAGCTTAAGTGATCATTTAAATGGGCTGGAACTCTATCTTCTACTCCAGCAAGAAGGTGAGGATTATGAACACGGTGAGTTATTTGGAAGAGATCAACGAGATAATTGTAACACCCCATATGGGCAACTATCCAACAACCTAGGTTCCAAGACATCCGGGCTTGAAAACTAGCTACCTTAAGCCCTTTCAACCCATATGTATCCTTATAAACCATTCACATTAATACTCATATCCCGATGTGGGATGTGGGTATTACAAGCAATACCATTCCAATCTGCAACTCTTCTTCCCCGATCATCAACAATTTCATGAATAACATTTTTGCTTCTTCGAGCTTGAACCTTCTAGAAGAATAATCGAGTATTTCTATCCCCTTTGTTAATCCATTTATGGCGCGATCTTTGATTCCAAAGAATCTATTCTTTCAAAAGGAGCCAGTCTAACTCACGATTTTGGTTCCTCCACATATCTAGTGCAGCTTGAGTTGGGTAGTGGTGAGCCACACAGTCGATTTCCTCCTCAAAGTTCCACTATTTGTAGATTCTCTTCTCTAAAGTTTTTTACTTCCCCAAGCTTTGAGCATCCTGCTACAACAAAAGATTTTCTCGGTTTATCCTCCTTTCCCTTGCATGTTCAACCAAGCATCCTGCACAATTTTTCATATCAGCTTTCAATACAACATTAATTAATGATATTCCAGAAGATTAACATGTGCCTTTTTTTTTGTAGTAGTTGTTTTCTGACACTCTTATTTTTCTGAAAAGGTAATGGTAATAATAATAAGGGCAGTTCATTTTGACAAAATTATATATATATATATATATATACACTTACATGTTATGCTCCTTGTATTAATCAGATAGTACAATGTAGAAAAAATCGCTTTGCACTTCGAACATTGATCAACATATTTTGAGGTACCGATAGTTGGAGATGATCACACTAATATAGATTATTATCTAAGGTTACTCTAGCATGATAAAGACTCTAACCTTTTCATATGAGATTCATTGTTTTGCTCGAGAAGATAACTATATACCTCATCTGAACCTCTTATTTTTTAAGGTGCGGAATTTATCATATAGTAATATAATAAGGCAAGTAATATAAGGATCTTGATACTAAAGAAAAGATCTATCTACATTGGGAAATTGGTGAACTACATTGATTGTGAGATACTTGTCACTCTAGTATAATCGTATGTTCCAAGTACCGTCGAAGAGTTTCTGATGATGGCTAGATGACCGGCTATTGAGGTAGCAGGTTGCTATGTGGAATGTAAGTCTAGGATGTCAAGCTATTTGTTTTACTAAAGTCATACATTGAGTCGAGTTTTCACTTTACGCTGTTGGAATTTAAAAATACTTGCAAAGATTATATTATTCACCTAAAATTTGTGATATATTACAAACAGTGCCCAAAACACACTAATTTTTCAAAACACGGCTAGCACTACTAGGATGACATTAATGTTGACGAGGACATATGAGGGGCTCATTCAATGGTATAATTTTATGTAATGTACTACTTTGATGTTAAACTTAGGTAAAAAAATTGGACAAAGGTATTTTGATAGTGACATCACTTCAACTAGTCATACGAAGTGACAACATAAAAAAATTCAAAATACGTCAAAAAATGTCAAAAAATGTGAAGACGATTTCCCCTGGAAGCAGGCGTCGATGCCACAAAGCAAGGTCGGCGTCCACGCATACAAGCATCGACGGCCGGACACGGGGTGAATATGCTGGTTGTTGACGCAAGAATGGAAGAGCGGGCATCGATGCGTGCTCTTCTGGGTTGTCATTGACGTCTACTTCCCTGGGTAGAATTTGTCACTTTTTCGTGATTCTGATAGTTTTTCTGTTTTCTATCCTTTTTTTTACGAGCATTTAACTTATAAGTACTAAGAATCCATAAAAAAATACATCTGATTGAGCCCCTTATAATATGTCAGAATTTTTGGGAATTTATTGTAATTTTGAAAATATTTTAAAGCTAGGGAAAAACAGTCATTTTTTTACTAAGCGAATTGGAAACTCACCGCGCATAGTGGCCTTTGGTTTTATGGCTCTCTCCACCATTAGATATAATTTTTATTTTGGTTGTCATGTTTTTTTTTATAATTGGGCATAAGCCATTTATTAATTGGTCCTGGAGAACTAGGTGGATGGGTTGTGCCCGGGCCTCATTAAAATCTCCCTAGAAAAAATCCTGTGAGAAAAATTCTAGGGGGGAAAAAGAGTACCCACCACATCCGATTACAACCTATGATCCAACTATGTAAGTAAAAAGGAACAACCGCTTGCTCGCAACAATCTGTGCAAATATTACTCCCATAACCTACTACTAATACTCGCGTAGATGATATGTTATTGAAGAAGAATAAGATATAAGTAAACTTAAATGTTAATCTTTCATGTTCGTAATAGATGATTTATTTGGCTCTTCCCATTATTTTCAAATTATAAGATGTGATTATTTTGACTTTACTTTCTTACTCTACCCTTAATCTTCTCACTCACAACCATATTGTTCCATTACTTCAATTTCCAATGCAAAAACTTTATTTTTTTTCTTCTTAACTCTTAAGCCAAGAGCTAGAAAATAACCTATTTAGAACCGGAGGGAGTACAATAGGTCAGAATGGATGTAAATCTCTCTTTTTACGAAGCACACCAACCATTTCAATTAACTTAGCATACCAAGGTCATTACAGAAGGAGGTGATAAGTACATAGTCAGACTTCGGCCAAACTCCATAAGTAATCAGATGTCATGACTGGATGTGGTTAGACACATCCATACATAGAGATGCAATTCACACTAGCTAATGAGACATAGAGCACCCGATTCTCTAACATCAAGACGAGCAAAAGACATAGCAAACCACATAAACTAATCTACTACTATAGCCCCTAAAGGACAAAAGACCATAACTCCTAGAAGAGTTTACAAGATTTCTAAAATTATTACCCTAATGCATAAAAGGATAACAGGTTATTGAATCAACCAACAAAATCCAAAGGTATATAATACCAAGACCATAAAAGAAAACCATCATCACCAGCATTACTAAAGGAGTAACCCATTAGAAAGACATGACTGCACAAGAGCTATGCCAATTTCAGCAACCACCAAGTGTGAAGCTCATTTTTTGGCAACCCTTGGATTCCCTGAGAGTTTCGGCGACAAAAGGGACTAGCACAACACCACTAGGCACCTTCAACAGATTTCCACCCTCATTAATTGTCGGTGAGTTGTACCATAATCCTTGCAATTACATCCACAACTTCCTTTACTGCCATCTTAAACTTATCTCGGGACAGGCTGAGATATTGGAAACCTTTGAACACTGATGGAAATTCGTTCGCAGGTGCAAATGGTCCTGTGCAAGACTATTGCTTCGACCCTCCCTAACCCAACCGCAATCGCGAACACTTTAGCACCCGGATAGAGTGAAAAGAACAAACCTTTTTTTAAAGTAGCAGTGAAATGCATTTCCATAATCAGTGGGGAGCCAATAGGGGAACATTTTTACTAAACCAAACACCCATGCCCCTCAACTTTAATTTCTAGCTTCGCTCCGAACCAGTCACTAATTCCTTCTGCCTTCCTATCAGCACCAATAATACTTCTGTCGTTCTGTCTTACTTGAACGTGTAACAAATATAGAATTGAGAGAGAGAGCGACGTGAATGAGAGAAACCCAATGTAATAGAATATTCATTCACAGTGTGGTGACGACTACAGTATTGAGATTATATAGTAGGGTTTTCGTATAAGTATACTAGACAATATCTAGACTGAACTATAGTTGGGCCTATTTACAAATGTTTAATAATTTAGTGGACTGGCCCATATCAGTGGTCACAATATCCCCCTACGATCCAAGCGGCACAAGGTGTAGCTTGGACCGATTTCTGATGAAGCGTGGATCAGGTAGGGCTTTAGTGAGTATGTCAGCAGTTTGGTCATCAGTGTGAATAAACTGAATAGTCAACGACTTATTTGCCACCTTCTCCCGAGCAAAATTGAAATCGAGTGCAACATGCTTAACCCTATAATGGAGAACAGGGTTGGCCGCCAAGTAAGTTGCCCCCAAATTATCACACCATAAGATCGGCGGTGAGTGAAGGAAAACACCAAGATCCGCGAGGAGTTGTTGCACCCAGATGATTTCGCATGTCGCCTGAGCCAAGGAGCGGTACTCTGCTTCAGTGGTCAATCTTGCAATGGTGGGCTGCTTTTTGGACTGCCATGCGATGAGGTTGCGGCCAAGGAAGACACAGAACCCAGAGGTTGACCGGCAATCGGAGTGATTTCCACCCCAATCCGCGTCGGCATAGGCGGAAAGTTGAGTGCTTGATCGAGTAGAGATGTGGAATCTCAGATCGCGAGTTGCATTGAGGTACCGCAGTATTCTTTTTAATGCTTTCCAATGTGTTTCTGTGGGTCTATGCATGTACTGGCATAATTTATTGACTGCAAATGTGATGTCGGGTCGAGTGAGAGTAACGTATTGTAGTCCTCCAGTTAGGCCATGGAAAAGAGTGATATCAGGGAATTTAGGATTGTCTGTATCGTGAAGGTTTGAAGAGGCTGTCATAGGGGTAGATACAGAACGTGAGTGAGTGAGTTTGGATCTGGTTAGGAGGTCAAGAATATATCTTTCTTGGGAGAGATAGAGACCTGTGGTGTCGCGGTGGACATGGATACCCAGAAAGTAGTGAATCGGCCCTAGGTCTTTCACAGGAAAAATAGAAGACAGGCGAGAGATAAATTTGGATATGACCCACTGAGTGTTTCCAGTTAGGATAATATCATCGACATAGATGATGGCTAATAGAATTTCTGGGCCAGACTGGTAAATGAAGAGTGAAGAATCAGCTTTAGATTCCCGAAACCCCATGGAAATTAGAGCCTCACTCAGTTTAGCAAACCAGGCCCAAGGAGCCTGTTTCAGGCCATAGATGCTTTTTTTAAGTTGACAAACGTGATTAGGAAACATGGGATGAATAAACCCAGGGGGATGAATCACGAAAACATGTTCCTGTAAATCTCCCTGTAGGAAAGCATTTTGGATATCAATTTGGTTAATGGCCCAGTGATTAGCAGTAGCTAGAGATAGGATTGTGCGAATAGTGGTGGCCTTAACCACTGGACTAAATGTTTCTGTGTAGTCCAGACCCTCTTCTTGACTATAACCCTTTGCAACAAGGCGAGCCTTCCTTCTGTCAACACTTCCATCAGGTTTGCGTTTGGTTTTTAGTATCCATTTTGCTGAGAGGATATTTGCTCCTTCTAGTTTAGGCACTAGGTCCCAAGTGTGGGTATTAATGAGGGCTTCAAACTCAGTCAACATAGCCTGTCTCCATACTGAGTGATTGAGGGCTTGTTTAAAGGTTGGTTCATCTGGAATGGGTGGGCTGATAGTGTCTGTAGTATGAAGTTGGGGCCAAGGAATGGTCCCATCTGTTCTGACAAGGGGGCGGTGAACATTGGCTTTGGCACGAGTTATCATTGGGTGGTCATTTGGTGGGGTTGGTGTGGGAGTAGTGGGGGTGAGTGAGGCAGGAGATATATTTTGTGGGGTAGATTGAGTTGGTGTTTCTGTGACTGAAGAAGTGTTCTGTGGGTCAGGGAGACTTGGTAAGGGTGAGGGAGGAGTAGATGATGTGGAGGGAGAAGTGGGCAGGTGTGATATAGGTGATGGAGAAAGTGTGGTGAAGGTGACAGTGTTGATGTTTTCTTGAGAAGGAGCAGTGGTCTGGAATGAGGGAAAGGGAAATTGTGTTTCATCAAAGTGAACATCACGGGAAAGATAGATTTTTTGGTTAGTGGGTCATAGCATAAGTACCCACTGGTGTTAGGGCCATAACCAAGGAAAATACAGTGTGTGGATCAAAAAGAGAACTTGTGTTTGTTCAAAGGGCTCATGTTGGGCCAGCAACTACAGCCATAGACACGGAGGTTGGAGTAGTCAGGAACAGATTTGAATAGCATCTCACAGGGACTTTTGAAATTTAAGACTGAAGAAGGAAGCCTATTCATTAGATATACTGTGGTAGTAAAGGCTGTACCCCAGAAAGCATAGGGTAAAGATGCATGAGCCAGAAGAGCTAAGCCCCTGTCAACAATCCTTCGA
>CM041777.1:247579403-247607123 GCA_023374045.1 Limonium bicolor
TTCGGTAAACTTAAAATTTTATGTTTTAGAATGAGTATATATATTAGATATTTTTAAAGTGAATCTACTCATTAGGAAAATGAATCTTATTTAATAATTAAATGAACCATATTCATTAGTAAAATGAATTTTACTCCAAACACTCTAGAAACCACCCTATGAAAGTTAAAAACATTGAAGACATTTTTAGGGTTAGTAGTGCAGGGTTTAAGAACCACAAAACCCTACAACCTGTCGAGTTTATAACGACGATATAAAGTGTAGAACCAATACCAAATAGATTACCTACCCCCCCCCCCCCCCAAACACCCAAAAAACCACCCTAGGAATGCTAAAAACGTCGAAGATATTTTAGGGTTGGTAGTGCAAGGTTAAAGTTCACTTTTAAGAAACACAAATGATTCACATTGTTCTATATGAAATGTTCGCTTTTCTTAAACATAAGATTCACTTTTTTAAAACAAATGATTTACACTTTCATAAATGAAGGTTCATATTGTTCTCCCATAAGTTGTGGTAGGATTAACTTTTACTAGTATTAAACAAAATATTCACTTTTCTAAACCTTTGATTCATCCTTAAAAAAACTTTAATTCACTTTTCTTAAACCTTTGATTCACTTTTCTTAAAACTTCTTATTCACTGATTCACTTTTCTTAAATGCATGATACACTATAAAAACCTGTGATTCACATTTCTTAAACATCTTAATCACTTTAGTTAATACAATCAATGCTTACGAGATTCACTCTTATTACTCTGATTCACTTTGTAACAACTAGTGATTCACTTTTTAACAACCTTTGATTCACTTTTATAAAACTTCTGATTCACACTAGTCAAACAATCAAAATCACTTTAGTTAACAATCTCTGTTTATGAGATTCGATTTTTAAAAACTTTTATTCACTTTTAAGCAACTCTTTAATTCACTTTTTAACAATCTTTGATTCACTTTTCTTAAACTGTGAATCTTAAAAATATGTACATACAAAATATAAAAAAATAAAGTTTACCATTACATATCAATGATACATCTTGTTTTGAAGAGTACGAAAAAATGATGAACAATGGTATTTATTTTGCACTTATATTTTGTGAGTTATAACATTTTGAAAAAAAAATAATTTTTCTCTCCTACTGATCACATACTCCCCCCCCCCCCTCTCCCTCAGGTTTGACAATCCTTCTTATTTTTTTCCCTTTATTTCTCTCCAATAGAATATTGACATATGGTATAAATTACACACTAACACAAAAGGACAAAATAAGTAAAAAATACAAAGTTGGACATCTCCATATTAGAACCTGGCGCAAGTGCCAGGTTCTAAATCTCGTTCTTTAATGGGGTGTTCCTCCTTTTACTTATGGGTACTAGTTTCTTTGTTATTCTTTGATAACAAAAAAAAAAAAAAAATCCTCGCATGTTGGTCCATCTTCTGTTTTTGTTGGTCTTTATTGCTGTGACTTTTATCCTCTATGTGTTTCTTTCGTCTCCTTATAGGCTTTTGTCACGCGTGGTCACTACATGCACATCCAATTTTCTACTTTTCCTCCTAATAATGATGGGATCTTAAATAGAAGTGGTGTACTTGAGGTTAGTAAACACTACTCCCTCCGTTCATTAATATCTGTCGTTTTAGGATGTGATTCTTGTTCAAAATATCTGTCATTCTAGTTTTTTGACACACTTCTTTCCACTTTTATCCCTACTATTCAATATAAAAGTAATTATTATCTAAAGGAAAAGTAAAAAGTAGGGGCACAGGCGTCATTGTCCTACTTTTCTTATAAGTGTGCAAGTTTCTAAAATGACAGTATAACGGAGGGAGTAGTACAAAAATGTCTATTTCGGTGTTGTTAACTAACAACCACTAAATAGCTTTTTTTAAAAAAAAATTGAATTCACGTCATCTTCAACCTCGACAGCAGTTCCAGTGATTTTCGACACAAAGGCGCAAACACGAGAATGAATAGAGGCGCGGACGGACACGAGAATGAATAACGGCACAAAGAGTGTATGCTCCGTGTTCACCTTGCAAAATTACCGTGAGTGAAGAGATTGAAGACAGGAGCAGAGCATGTATGTTCGCCTGTAAAATTACAGTGAGATAAGAGGATGAAGAGAGGTGCGCAGAGCATGTTTGCTTGCCAGTTAGGGTTGTGTAGGATCGGATGGCTAACCTAAACCAACACAAGGTGTGAGTCTGTGAGATGGTTGACTCAATCAACCTTTGTATGTAAGAACCCTTGAGACGTAGAGACACTTAATCGAACTGGTTGAACTGAGTGCGCGGAAGACTTAAAGGAGTTAAACGGATTAATGCTTTGAAAGATAGACAAACTCTGTGGAGCTCAGCAAGATACACAAATAAGCTATTTTATTCTCTGGTAAAACAAAATAACTTACAAATGCCCACTAAGTAGAAGAGATCTACTTCGTGGTTTTTCACTCACTCACCCAATACACTTTCTGATAAGCTCAATGGTAAGGGTAGCAAAAACTAGGATCTTCCTAGGTAGAGTCTATCTAGATGCACTAACTGATTTGGTAAGAATTCTCTCTCTAGATTATAATGACAATTCTCTCTCTAACCTCTGAAATATTTCTCTATGAAAGCGTGAAATAAAACTAGCTATTACATGACTTATTTATACTAGTTCTAGTAGCAACGGCTCGAAGGAGTTAGTTTTGAAATTGTCAGAACTAACTTAGTGGACAGCGTCTTCAGGCAGTTCTAGTCTGACTTGGGCTGCGAACTTCGGATGCGACTGGGGTGGTGACATGACCGTTGGAACATTGTAGTGTTGATGAATCTGTTCCTTAATATTTGCAACGGCATGGAAGAGTCTGTGGTGTTTCTTCAGTTGCGCGGACTCTCTTGTAGTTTGGTGCATAACGCGTTCTTTGTGTTTTGTCGAGGACGAGTGACTCCGTCGAGGTGATTGCCTATCTCTGCAACACTTTTATGTCTCAATAGTTTCCCCCTTGTTGCTAATGATAGCAAACCTCCGTGAATCCCGATTGAGTCAATCCTGAAAAAGAACAAAAACACAAAGAACTAGGGGAACTGACCCTGTCGAAGTTCCCCTTTAATAGCAGCATTGGAGTCCAGAGACTCCATTGTGATTCCCCCTTAATCGCTGAGAGACTCCATGCAATTAACATAGCAGATAATAAGTAGGTATTTAACGGGCATAATAGAGTAGGCAGTTTAATCGCTAATCCACACAATCCAACAACAAAAAATTCAGAAGCAGTCCAAAAACAACAGAATTGCCCGTACACCAGACGGGATTCACCGCTTCCCCCTTTTGCTTTCATTAGAGGGAAGCCCTATTAGTCACACAGAGTTAGTCAAAATATTCACAAACAACCAGCAAATAGTGTTTAGAACTTTAAAACACCTAAGTTCTAACACCACACACACACACACCATAGGCTAGGGCTCGGGGTTGGGGTTGATAGTAGCTTGGATATCAAGGAGGTTGTCCTGTATGGTCGTCACAGCCGTCTCGATCCCAGTGAGTCTGTCCAGCATCCGAGAGTTGCTCTGAGTTAGCTCTACCGCCTGTGTGAGAAGTCGCTCGACCTTCTCCAAGATTTGGAGAAGAGTGTCTTGAGGGACTGTCTCTAGGGAAGTCGAAGGACCAGCCGTCGTTGGAGTTGACAGTGGAGGCAGCAACTTGGATTTGTTGATTGAAGTGAGCCGGTCAGATATCAGAGGTTGATGGTGTCTGCCTCCTCGATAGACTCTAGCGTGGACGTCGTCAGAGGTACCTGAAAGAATTTCAAGATGCGTGGCAGCCAGAACACATAACGAGGGAGTGCTTTGGGGTATCGACAGACTGGGCCAGATGATGTAGAATTAAGTGGGCCAGATTGAGAGGGTGACGGTTGATAATGTAATACATAATAGCTAGGTCTAAACAGTAGACCATTTGATTTCCCTTGTTTCTTGGAACAATGTTTTTGATGACAAGGATGTGAAGAAGTTGGTGGTGTATCGAAAGATCACCTCGGGGGATTGGAGAACCCACTTTTCTTTTGGAAGAGAAAAAACGGTAGATTTTGGTGTGTGGGACCCTGGGAATTTCAGGAATGACTCCTTTTTCATAGAACTTCAGACCAATATGAGGGACTCCGAGAACTTTAGACAAGTTCTCAAGATCAAAAAAGACGGGAGTGGAGTTTACGAAAGACTGTACCACACCGTTTCTAATGACAAGGTTTTGATAAAAGTCGAGAGACTCTTGCGGATACCACTCATAGACCTCAGAAAATAGGTGTGTCCAACCCTGAATTTCTAACATCTTTACCAAATCCCGTAGATTAGTAGACAGAGCCCAAGAAAAGTCAAGAAACTTACCCTTTACAATGTTTCTCTCCGCGGCAGGATCAGAAAAAATATAAACGTTGTGTGAAGGGGTCGATCTTTGCACTGCGGCACTGCGGCTTGGGCAGCTTCTGTGTTCTTGTGAAGGTGGCGCTGGTATAGGTTTCGTGACTGTTGGCTGGTAGTTCTTGGACTGGGGAAGACTCACCAGAACCTGAGGAGGCTGGTTGGGCCTTGACTGATGAGCGTAGGACACGTTTGGTAGTGGGGCGGATTGTGGTCGCCTTTCATTTTTGGGGTTTTGGTTTTGGAGATGGTGGAGGAGTTAGGGTTGCAGACTTTTCATGAGATTGTTGGGGAGGGTGTTGGAGATTTTTTGGTTGAGTTTGTAGTGGTTGATGGGCTGGTTCTTCAGCTATAGGGTTTGGTTGATGAGGAGGTGGGGACGGTGGTTTTGTTTGGAGTGGGGTGATTTCTTCGACATCTATTTCAAGAATGTCAGTCTTGGAGGCGGATAGAGGTGTTGGTTGTTTGGAGGTGTTGTGGGTGGAATGCGGTGGTGTAGCGGAGTGTGTGGGAGATGAGGTGGCAGTGGTTTTTGTTGGTGAGTGAGTGGTGGTAGTGAGTGGGGATGGATTGGGGGTTGCCAGAGACTGGAGATAAGCTTGAAGGCGAAACAGGTCTTGGAAAATGTCAGCTGGGATGTTGATTCCATTAAAGTTAATTCCCGTCATTGTGAGAAAGTTTAGCGTGGTGTGAGAAGCGATTGTGAGTGAGAGAGGCGGAGGGGAGATGTAGGCGATATAAAGACGGAAAGGAATTGGCGGAAGTTGCAGAGTTTACGTGTGTTAGGCGAGAAAAATCAGGGGCGCGAGATCAAGGGCGGAGATTTTGCGGACGGGTGTGGATAGGTGACGTGTGTGTGTAGCGATAGGTACATAGAGTTATTCAAGCAAACACAGTTCACAGATTCATTCACAAACAAAGATAGACTCAGTGAGACATAAGGGTATACCTGTTGAAGATTGCGGTAGGGGTAAGAAGATACGACCAACTAGGTAGACGGAGTCAATCCAATTGCTGATCTAAGTGCTTCAAATCGTGCTGTGGATAGAGGTTTAGTGAAAATATCTGCAAGTTGATCTTCTGTTGGGACAAAGTCAAGTTGAATTAGCTTTTTCTTGATGCAGTCTTTCAAGAAATGAAAACGGATTTCAATGTGTTTGGTTCTTGAGTGTTGGACTGGGTTTTCAGATATTTTGATTGTGCTTTTGTTATCACAAAAGATTGGGATGTGTTCTTGGGTAACATGATAGTCTTGGAGTTGTTGTTTCATCTAAAGAAGTTGGGAGCAACAGGCTGCAGCAGAGACATACTCTGCCTCCGCTGTAGAGAGTGTGACAGAGTTTTGTTTTTTGGAGGACCACAAACAAGACAAAGACCCAAGAACTGTGCATTACCTGAAGTACTCTTTCGATCTTGGAGGGAACCAGCCCAATCAGAGTCACTATAGCCAGATAAGGTAAAAGTAGGAGATTGAGGATACCATAGATAGAGTGTACTTGTACCTTTGAGGTATCGAAAGATACGTTTGACTGCTTTAAGGTGAGACTGCTTTGACGTTTGCTGAAAGCGGGTGCAAAGACAGACTGCGTGGAGAATATCAAGGCGACTGGCAGTCAGATACAAGAGAGACCCTATCATTCCTCTATACACTGTGGCATTGACACCGACTCCGTCGTCATCAAGATAAAGTTTTGCAGATGTGCAGCTGGGAGTGGACATGCTCTTGACATTTGTGAGATTGTACTTGTCAAGGAGTTCCTTGATGTACTTTTGTTGGTGAATTTTAATCCCTTCCTTTTCCTGTCGAACATGAAGTCCTAAGAAGAACTTTAGCTCACCTAACTCATTCATGGAAAATTCTTGCTTCATAAGGTTAGAAAAATGTTCACAGAGGGTGCTACTGGTAGATGAACCATAAATAATATCATCAACATAAATCTGTACTAGAAGTAAGTCATGTGATGAATGAAGAATGAATAATGTTTTATCTACGTTACATCTAGAGAAACCATTTTGCAAGAGATATGTAGAGAGTCTTTCATACCAAGCTCGCGGAGCCTGTTTCAGTCCGTAAAGGGCCTTACAAAGCTTGTAGACGTAGTCGGGATGGACGGAGTCTGTGAACCCTGGGGTTGCTCGACATAGACTTCTCTATCAATATAGCCATGAAGGAAGGTTTTTTGACGTCCATTTGATATAATGTAAAACCTTTGAATGCAGCAAACGCTATTAACATGCGAATTGCTTCTAGACGGGCGACAGGTGCCAAGGTTTCATCATAATCCCTTCTTCTTGATTGTAGCCCTGAATAACCAAACGAGCTTTATTCCTGAAAAATTGTCCTGCATCATCAAGTTTATTACGAAAGACCCAATGAGTACCAATGGTTTATTGATGCGTGGGTCGAGGGACTAACTCCCGCACGGCATGTCTTTGGAGGGAATTTAGTTCCTCCTGCATAGCGGTGACTCAATTACTATCTAGAAGTGCCTCTTTGACACCTGAATTTTGCATAGCTTGAAAGCGTGTTTGAACACCTGAATTTGGGTCAGATATTATGTTTTCAGGAAGGTGAGCTGATTTTTGTTGGAACTGTCGATGTGAAGCAGGAGGGGGTGTGTCTTTGTCAGAAGAGTCAAAGTTCAAGTTTTGAGGTAGGGGTGTTTTGGAGTTATTGTCGGAGTCAGTGGAGTCTGATGTACTTCTTTTCTTCCTAGGGAGTCATCAGGTGTGATGGACTGGGAGTCTTGGAGTCTGTTTATAGGGACGGTGATGAAGTGTGGATCAGTGAGGAAATCGTCTGGAGCAAAGTCAAGTTGATTAGAAGATGAACCCACGTTGTGAGACTCATCGAACCTGACATGGGGACTCTTCTAAACATTGAGTTCTCATATTGATAACACGATAAGCTTTGCTTTTAGAAGAGTAGCCAAGAAATATGCCTTCATTACTCTTGGGAGAGAACTTACCAAGTTGTCCTTACCATTATTATGTATATAGCACTTATTCCGAATCGCCTGAGATGAATGAGATTTGGTTTGCATTGACGGAGAAGTTCGTAGGGGTCTTGTGAAGAAATGGGTGGATCAAGACACGATTTAACACATAGCATGTTGTATTAATAGCTTCTACCCAGTATGATGGGGTTAGTTGACTATCAATTAGCATGGTATGCGCCATTTCAACCAAGGTCCTATTTTTCGTTCAACGACTCCGTTCTGCTCTGGAGTGCGTGCGGATAAGACTTGGTGATCGACTCTGTTATCCCTACAAAACTCATCAAACGACTTGTTGCAAAATTCAGTGCCCTGGTCTATCTCAGGGCTTTTAATGTAAATGAGAATTTATTGACTAGCACTTTATGAAGTTTGGCAAACTCCGTAAATGTTTCATCCTTAGCAGACAGAAAGATGACCCAAGTCCACCTAGAATAGTCATCGACTATGACCAGAATATACCTCTTACCACTTTTACTCTGAGTACGCACGGGGCCAACAAGATCCATGTGAAGTAATTCCAATGGAGAGCTAGTAGAGAGAGTTAACTTACTTTTGAAGGATGACCGGGTGTGTTTACCTTTTATGCACGCTTATAGACGAAGTCTGTGTCAAAGTTTGTATCGGGTAAACCAATTACCAAATCCTTACTCTTGAATTTATTCAACAGCCGGTGATTTGCGTGACCAAGTCTGGAGTGCCACAACATTGAATTTTTGGAATGCACATTTAGATAGACTTGATCATCTGGATTGATTGAGTTTAAGCAAATTTTGTAGAGATTTTCTTCTCTGCGTCCAATAGCTTTTAAAGAACCTGTACGCTCATCATAAACCTTACAATCTGAAGAAGAAAAAAGTACCAAATTGAATCTATCACAAAATTGAGAAATACTTAACAGACTGTGCTGAAGTCCAGTGACCAGATGGACTCCATCAACTTTAAATCTATAGGGGTTACCTACAGAGCCAACTCCCACGATTTCACCTTGGTTGTTGTTTCCAAAAGTAACCTTACCTCCTTTGTAGGATGAAAGCGAATTGAATTGTTTTGGATCTCCAGTCATATGACAAGAGCATCCACTATCTAAGTACCAGCAGTCTTCATTCGCCTTCACCTCATTGTCGGGGATCATGGACTCGGTCGTATCATGTGTCATGAGACATACGAGGCCGCTGGACTCTGTGTCTTGATCGTAGGAGTCTGAGTCACCCCAACCGACTGCTGCCATCAGCGACCTCCCTTGGGATTTTCCATACTGGTTTTTTGAGTAACAAGCACTCCTTCTTGAAATGACCGAGTTTATTGCAGTTGAAACAGGTGACAGAGTTGAAGACTTGTTTGGAGGTATTTGAGAACGACCAACTCTGTCAATTTGGTTGCTTACGCATGATTTTTGGAAGTTCTTTACTATGAAGACAAAGTCTTCCATAGTCTCAGCCTCACTTTCTTCAACAATAATATCCACCAACTCGGCCTTAGCCTGTCTGATTTGAGTATCAGCGACATAGTCTCCTTTGGGTGTACTGATTCAAATTAACCTGCAAGGCTTGGTCATTCAAAGTAGTAATTTTACTAGAAGAAGAAGAGGATGCATTACCACACTTCTTTCAAACATTCTTCTTGTATTTATCTACAGATTGTAGATAGGAACCTAAGTCTTGGCAGCTCCATTTGGATAAGTCCTTGTATGCTTTGGTGGAGATTACCGTCTCTGCCCATTCTTCTCTAAGACTGTCAAGCAGCTTGTGCAAGACACTCTCTCTATCCGGCAAAAATGTTCACTTCCTGCATAGTAGTTGTTAGTAAATAAAAACGATCAAGCACTTCTTCCAGAGACTCACCTTGTTTTTGCAAAATTCTCATAATCCATTCAAGTTCTTGAGCTTTGCATTTCTTGAGTTTAGTGACTCCTTCGTGGGTAGCTTAAAGGAGAGTCCATATCTCGTTTGCAGACTTGCAGTGATTGACTCTTCTTTGTTCTGGAATAGACAGACAAGTGTAGATTGCGCGGGATGCTGGTCGATTTAGCTCATATCTTTTATGCTCTGTAGCAGTCCATGTGGATCAATCTGGATTGACTGCAATCTCCTCCAGTGACTATCTCCCAAAGTTCTGAGTTGACTGACTCACTGTGTTGTTCGATCTCATTTTTCCAATGATCGTAGTTCGTGAAGGTGAGTCTGGCGTGCTCGAAGTGCATTTTGTTGTTTTTAATTGGCGAAGAGGTCTGCCATTGCTCGTTGATTGATTGTCAGCCTAAGCAAGGCTCTGATACCACGTGTAGGATCATATGGCTAACCCAAACTAACTTAAGGTGTGAGCCTGTGAGATGGTTTGACTCAATCAACCTTTGTATGTAAGAACCCTTGAGACGTAGAGACACTTAATCGAACTGGTTGAACTGAGTGCGTGGAAGACTTAAATGAGTTAAAAGGATTAATGCTTTGAAAGATAGACACTCTGTGGAGCTCAGCAAGATACACAAATAAGCTATTTTATTCTCTAGTCAAAACAAAATAACTTACAAATGCCCACTAAGTAGAAGAGATTACTTCATGGTTTTCACTCACTCACCCAATACACTTTCTGATCAGCTCATTGGTAAGTGTAGCAAAAACTAGGATCTTCCTAGGTAGAGTCTATCTAGATGCACTAACTGATTTGGTACGAATTCTCTCTCTGACTTACAATGACAATTCTCTCTCTAACCTCTGAAATATTTCTCTATGAAAGCGTGAAATAAAACTAGCTATTATATGACTTATTTATACTAGTTCTAGGAGCAACGACTAGAAGGAGTTAGTTCCGAAATTGTCGGAACTAACTTAGTGGATAGCATCTTCAGGTAGTTCTAGTCTGACTTGGGCCGCAAACTTCGGATACGAATGGGGTGGTGACATGACCGTTGGAACGTTGTAGTGTTGATGAATCTGTTCCTTAATATTTGCAACGGCATGGAAGAGTCTGTGGTGTTTCTTCAGTTGCGTGGACTCTCTTGTAGTTTGGTGCATAACGCTTTCTTTGTGTTTTGTCGAGGACGAGTGACTCCGTCGAGGTGATTGACTATCTCTGCAACACTTTTATGTCTCAACAGGTTGCCAATTACTGAGAGAGAAGAGGATGAAGAGAGGAGCGCCGAGCATGTTTATTCGCCAGTTTGGGTTGTGAAATCACTGTGAGAAAAGAGTGTCGAAGAGAGGAGCAGACCATGTATTCGACAATTAGGGATGCAAAATTACAGTGACAGAAGAGGGAGGATGAAGAGATAAGGCCGGTGAGCAAATATGTAATGAAATAATGTCTATTTTGGCAGTTGTTATAAATAAACTGAAATTTAAGCGACATTTTTAAAATTTTCGGAAAAAAATCCCGAGAAATGCCCCTATTTTGGCTGTTGCAGAGACAATCGGCGAAATAGGGCTCCGAGATTTCTATTGTCTGGAAAAAAGATACTTATTTCGGTGGTTGTCTCTACAACCGCCTAAATAGGGGCACCAAAATAGGCGTTGCTTGTACTGGTGAGTGCATCGCTCTGTCATTGTTCTATTCTATGTTTTTCTCTTTAGCCTTTTGGCCTTTCAAGAAAAATAGAGTCGATTAGCTTATTCAAGTTCATAGTGGTCATGGTGAAGCACCGACATCGCTAAAAGCAAAACCAGCCATTGCACCCAGCTTCTGATGCAACGTCAAATGGGGGATGCATAAAGTTTCATCCTTTGCAACCATCGATTGAAGTGCTGATCAACCCAACAACTATCTGCATGCCCTCATGGGAGCAACCAGTTACGACTCCGACCATGAAACAAAGGAGACGACATATTTTTTCATGCGTGTTTGACAAAAGCTTTGTTGGAGTTGGTTTATGCTGTCACACGTCTAGTTAGAGGGAATTTATTTGCATGTTGGCATGATGCTAAAAACGATGAGCATGCCTTTTCACACGCCTTCCTACATTTCGATAGGGACATACTGTAACACCCCATATGGAGTAACTGTCCACAACCTAGCTCTCAAACCATTCAGGCTTGAAAACTACCCCTTTAGACCCTCAATCTTCACTGGGGCTTAAAAGTGGAAGGCCTTGTTGTTGTAGTCAACCGATATGTATATCCATATAAATTACTTACCTCACTAGTCATATCCCAATGTGGGTTGAGGGTATTACATACTCCCCCACTCAAAGAACATGATGTCATTCACACACAAGCCTTACAACCAAGTCCCATGGACCTCCTCGGTAGGTGTCGGGTAGCCCATCCCGACACGGTCCCGAATCCGCTCTGATACCATTTGTAACACCCCATATGGATAACTGTCCAACAACCTAGCTCTCAAACCATTCGGGCTTGAAAACTAGCCACTTTAGACCCTCAATCCTCACTTGGGCTTAAAAGTGGAAGGTTTTGTTGTTGTAGTCAAGTCCTTATAAACCATTCACTCACATTACTACTCATATCCCGATGTGGGATGGGTTGACTACAACAACAAATCCTTCCTTTTAAGCCCAAGTGAGGATTGAGGCCTAAAGTGGCTAGTTTTCAAGCCCGAATGGTTTGAGAGCTAGGTTGTTGGACAGTTATCCATATGGGGTGTTACAAATGGTATCAGAGCCGACTCGGGACCGTGTTGGGATGGGAGACCCGACACCTACCATGGAGGTCCATAGGACTTGGATGTTAGGCTTATGACAAGAACGTTTGCGTTCTTTGAGTGGGAGAGTATGTAATACCCTCATCCCACATCAGGATATGAGTAGTAATGTGAATGGTTATAAGGATACATATGGGTTGACTACAACAACAAGGCCTTCCAATTTTAAGCCCAAGTGAGGATTGAAGGCCTAAAATGGTTAGTTTTCAAGCGTTTGAGAGCTAGGTTGTTGGACAATTACCCATATGGGGTGTTTACACATATCTACGAGGCTAGATAGGTTTCAAAATTTTGGTGGTGTTGGTTTGCATGGATGGATTGATAGTGTAGTAAAGTAGAAGCCTATCTTGGGTGGTGTACCACAACAAACATAAGGGTTATATGAGTGTTCTAAACTGACTTATTTAGTGCTCCCTACAATTTCGATTCTTGTAGTGGTAAAAAGAGAGAAAAAGAATTTGAGTTTATGATTTTTTTATAGAATGTGACTAATATATATAGAACACCATCGAAGAACTAACTATGATTGTGTCGCTCAAATGATTAAAAACAATTATTTGTCAAATCCACACCCCCTCCCATAGTAGTTGATGTCTATATTCCCCTGAATTGTCTTCTCTAGCCTTGTGGGCTTTGTTTCACTTAGTTCCTCACAAGAACAAAGTGTCAAGTGTCCATTTTCATCCAAACTATCTATATTAAATGACTTATAAAGATATTGGTCTTGTTTTCTCTAAATTTTTGGATGGGAAGTATTTGTAAGATAATTACTTTTTTGCTCTTTTGTTTACCCTAGAGATCATTGTAAGTTGGTATTGGCTATTTTGTTATTTTAATATCTCTACTTCCTAGGTATTATATTTAGTGTCCTGGTAGTTTGTGGCTTAGTCTTGTACTTCATTTTCTTTCAGTTTGGTGATGGTAGTAGGATTTTCAAGCTACTTGCGCAACGTCCTATTGGGATCAGGTGTAATTAGTTGTCACCTAAGAAGTTATTGCTTCACTTTGGGTTGAACTTGTTTCAAGGTTGTATCTCTACATGATATCAATGAAAGGTATGTTTTTTAAAAAACTATTATCTCTTCAATTTTGGATACAAAAAAGAAAGCGTTAGAGGCATAATAGTTGGAAAATAATTTCACCAGAATGGGAAGTTTTTTTTTAAAAAAAAAACAAGTAAGTAGATTAGATGAAGCAACATAAGAACATCATAGATACAACCCTAAAACAACAAGATACAGGAAAAGACCCTCATATGTACCCAAAAGCCTACCTCAAGCAACCTTCACATACGTGGGTAACAAAAAAGCTTTAAAACTCATAAAACCAACATCAGGTGACCTTCACATAGATCTTAAAGATGCTACCACACAAGGCATCGTGTGAGAAAGTACCAAAAGCTAAGTTAAAGAATCCAAGCCATGAGCATACTACCAAGAGCAACTAAGGCCTCATGAGGTTGTCACTGAGTAGCAAGGCAGGACCCATCCTCAAGCCGGACTCAAAGACTAAGATCACGACTGAAAAAAAAACCACTAGCCAACTATATTCCTAATAGATTACTAATAAACCTGATATCATCAGAATAAACCCAAAGGCAACTAATGACATACACTAGTTAAGAAAAAACAAACCAAAGAAGACGAAACGATCAAGGAAGCAGTGCTGATTCTCTTCGCAATTGCTTCCTTTCTAGCTCTTAGAGCAACAAACGTGTTGGTTTCCAATCTCCTGATATATGATTTGTCTTCTCCTAGCTTATGTCCATCTTAATTAAAATGTGGCCCAAAGTGAATTGATAGTTTTTCAGGAGAACTAGAGTTGGCTTACGTTTTTTCTTTTTCTTTTTTGATAATTTACTGCATAAAGCTGAAATGGCATAGTACACATAAGATTGATGCACTTACCAATATGGTTACAAAATAGACTATCTAGATATCTAACTAAGCAAAGTAATTAATCAGATTATTACATGTCGCCTTCTCGATGAGAAGTTCCATAACCAATTTTCCCCTCCCACCAGCCCGTATCTCGCACTACATCTGTTTTTTGTTTTGAGATTAGAAACAGTCTAGGGAACTTCTCACAAAGGGGTTAGTTACTCATCCACTTATCTATCTAGAACCAAATTTTGTCCCCTTCACGTAGGAGCCAGACCATGTTGATGTCAATCACTTGCTTATTTTATTGGGACCAAGCACCAATCGTGAGGATTTGCTTCCATAATCTCGATTTCCTACAACTAGCTCATGTTGGATCATTTATCGACAAACTAATGTCAACATCGTATGATGAGGCAATGACTTGCTTCTAGAGCTTATTTCCATTCTCATGATACTTCCACCTCCTTCAGAAGAAGAGAGACATTTCTTATCTCAATGTCTTCAATACCTAGGCCACCCAAGTTACATGGATGTAGCAGGTTTTTCCATGCAATCAGAAGGATGCCTTTACCATATCCAGAGCTCCATAAGAAATTCTTTTGAATTTTGTATATTTCATTAATAACATCCTTTGGAGCTCAAAATGAATTGAGGTAATATATCAGGAGAATGTCAAGAACTAACTTGATTAGTATAGTACATCCGCTTGGGAAAGGCTGGAAGCTTTCCAGGTAGATAGCCTAACTTTGATCTTAGATGATAGGGTCCCAAGTTGATGTTCTCTTGGGATCTACTCCAAAAGGAAATCCAAGGTAGTATGAGGGGAAGTGGTCATTTATACATTCTTGAATTTCTTTTATTTGCTCGTCTTGAGCACTCGACATGTTGACACAAAGATCCTTTGATTTTGACCAGTTAACTGATAAAGTGGACATGTGAGCAAACATGGTGATGCACCACTTAACTGCCTTAAGCTCACCCTCATCTGGTTGGCGAAAAATTAGCATGTCATCCACAAATTGGAGGTGTGAAACCCGAACTCGGTTGGCACCAACCTCAACTCCTGCTCTATCCCTTAACTGCATCAATCTTTTATGTAACCAGCTGAGTGCTACACTATTAGGACAAAAAGCAAGGGAGAGAGCGGATCCCCCTGGCGTAATCCTCTCTTAGACTTGAACGACACAGTTGGTAACCGTTTACGAGAACAAACAAACTTGTAGTTAATAGGTAGATAAAGATTCACTTGCGCCATTGAAGCCGTATAATGATAGTGTTAGAATTAATGTTAAATATGGTGAGTTGCTCTTGTATAGTTAATTGGTTTCGTCTTCCAATTAATATTTTATTTACGAAGAGTTTCATGGAAGTTGAATATACATTAACGAGTGTATTTATGCGGTGCAAACTAATGACGTCTGAAGCATTTGGTTTTTTAACATTATGAGGAGAGTTATGAGGAAATTAAATCCTTGAAACAAGAAGAAGTTTAAACTTATAGCTTTCTAGATACCTGTGTGTTAGTTGTTCCTAAGTGTTAATGGATTGTGTTAATGAGGTTGTAACCGTTATAACTTGTGAGCCATTATGCGGTTGTTGTTACAGGGTTACGGGGATAAGTGAAGGATTTTGATCTAGAACTATAAAAAAATTTGTAACTCGTAGCTTAAGATCATCCCAACTTATGGGATTACATCCAAGGAGGCAAGGGTGGTTCTGTGGGAACTTAAAGGGAACTCGTATAAAAACACCAAGGGAAACATGGGAAACAAGGGTTGATGAGTTGGTTGGTAATCCTCATGTAAACTTGTAATCCTCATCCTTTTAATGAAAGTTGTTTATCCCTTCCTGTGGAAGTAGGTCACGTTTGGACCAAACCATGTATATCCTTGTGTCACTATTTTATCATTACATTATCTTGTGATTTTTTCTTCTTTGGTAACCATGTCGATCTCACCATGATCCTGGGGAAATAGGCCCAAAATCCTAACAAGTGGTATCAGAGATCATGAGTATTCAGGATGTCCGTGTTGGTGGAGATGTCATTGAGAAGTAAGAATGGTGATTCAAGATGATATGGGCTTTGATAAAAGTGAAAAGTGAAGGAAGGTGTTGGAGAGAGAAAGTTATCATGCCTTGAAGCTCATACATTTCCTTGCCTTGATTGGTACACTATGTTCATGGTATTTTTTGAAGTCTTGGCACTCAATTCTTGCTAATGGAGATGAAAAGCCACTGAAGAGTAAAGGTGGTTTTATTCTTCATTGAGCAATGATGAGAGTTTGGTGACTCATGTTATATCAAGTACGGTGATGGTGAGGTGTTTTCATGACAGAGATGGTGTGGTCAGAAGATGTTTGGATTTAAAACAAGTTCAGTACACTGGACAAGACCGAGACTTTCTAAAGGTAATGAGTCCGGACACAAGTTGAAAGTAAAAAAAAAAAATTCCGCACAAACAGGGGTGTCCAGACATAGAAGTCCGGACACATGTCCGGATGCGCGTAAACAGGTACCGGAACACGGCATTTCAGCAAAAAATTAAATAATAAATATTTTTACAAATAGATAAAACGAGGGTTAGCCTTATAAAATCAGAAGGGAGGGATTGGAATACGCATGCTCCCACACCAGAAGAAGGCCTTGTGCCTCTGTTCATGCATTTCCACCCCACCACCATCACCACCATTCATTCATCGCCACCAGCACACCATCATACCACACCAGACCACCACCATCGCACCACTCCACCTCATATCACCATTGTCACTTTGTAGTTCTAATGGAGGATTGACGTGAAGATGAAGGCGGAGCGGGGAGCCGGAGTCAACGTGCTAACTGGAGTTTTCTCTATCCTTTTCTCTTATTTCCTTTAATATCTTTCTCTGTTATTTTTTCAGTTTTTTTAGTATCATGTTAGGGTAGTTAGACTAGCTCCCCTGATTGGGGTAGCAAACCGGATCTTAAAATTTATTTTGTAATCTTTTCACTAATTCATTAATGTAGTAGTTTAATTTCAGTTCTTCATGCGCTTTAATTCTCTAGCTAATTATTAAAGCAATCTTTGTAGTTTTCTAATCAACACGTGAGAGCTCAGATAGATAACATGACATAGGAAGTTAAACATGATCAGCGACTAGAAGCGTGATCCCGCCTATAGATTAATCGGACTCCAATAGAAACTGTTCTTCATGCGATTGTTGTGTCCAGATTAGAGCATTAGTCTACTGCTAGTTCTAGCAACTGGTTAGGATTCGTTGGACTTAGCCGTTAACAATTATATATAGTTTCTGAGTTTATTGTAGTATTAAGAAAGTCCACTACTTTTTGCCCTTATCAGTCTCCATCTTGGGCGCGGGTTCATCCTCTACCTTCTTCTCATCATCCGCTGCTGGAGATAGACTGTTGGGTGCTGGTGCGGGGCTGAAGAACTTTCAAGGGCATCATCGTCATCACTATCTGGCCTAGAGCATCCGCATTATCATCATCAGGTGAACTTGCTTCCTCAGCTTTCTGAATTGGAAGAGGTGACACGGGTGCAGCAGCACCAGATGGGATAGGTGAACCGCTATCGTCAACCCCTTGTGCGAACAACGGTTGACTGACCTCAATCAGTGAGATGTTGAAAGGCTGTATCGCCACTTCCTTGACATATCTAATTGTTTGTTTGGCACCTTTGACTGCTGACCTGAAATAAGCTTGTTTCGTACCCTGGCGAACAATATATGTCCATCGTTCTTCATAGCTTTCCCACTTTGCTGCCATGTCGTAGTCAGTTCTAGCGACAAGATTACCACCGGAGTCACTCAGAAAACACAGAGGATTCAAAACAAAGGATTCCTGTTTTGATATAAAACCACAGCAACGGAGCTTAGATGATTGAAGTTGCTCTTATCTAGAGAGGCCTTGGCATCACGAGAGATAGAGGAATGAAGAACTGAGAGAGTACCTTAATCTTCTTGAGAGCTCATAACCAGTTATTTTAGGGAAGAGAGCGGTGGTTTCACACTTTCACTCTAGTAAGCAACAAGAATTGGGAGAGGTAATTAGCTATTTAACTAACCAGGAATGTTATCAGCGGCTTGGGTTGGGGCTCTGTTGTGTAATGGCCATTACAAACAACTACATCTATTATCGTTCTTCTGTTGTTGCTGCTGTGTTTGATTTTTGATTTCAGATCTCACCTTCCATTTCCCGTACATTGCTTGTCCGACGTCTTGATTGTGTATCAAACTAGCTATTTAACTAGCTTGGAAATAGCTGAACACTTAATTTCATTTTTATTTTAGTATGAGTTGCTTTTAGGTTTACACAAATAAAAAAAATGAGCTCTAGTTTTTATTTTATATAACTAATGTACTTGTTACATTAAATAATAGAACAAATGTGAAAAGTAGTGTTTCAAAAACTAATATGATTTATATTTTTGAACAAACTTTTGATGTTAAAACACTTATAAGTTATAAGTAATAAGGGGAAACAAAATTAAATTAGTAAAGGGAATTGCAAGCCGACTATCATATAACCGGTTGTATGATATTTATCGTACATCCTCGAACAATCTTTACAATTAATTTGAATAAGCATCCTATAAAGTTAAACAATCTTTATACTAACACGTGTAATTTTTCCATCAATATGAACAATTAATACAAAAATTTGAACAACATTTGAATCTAAAATAAACGGTTATAGTAGTATTTGCTGGGAATTGAGAGGGATAGAAAGAATTTCCTTTTCCCAGTTTGTTTTTGAACTGGGGGAAAGAAATAAATATCTGGTCAATGGCCACCGGTCAATGGTCAACGGTTACCAGTCAACGGACATTCATGAGCAGTCAACATTCATCGGTCAATGGTCGTTAGTCATCGGTCAATGGTCATATGTTGCCGGTCAAAGTGTGCTGGGGAAAGGGAATCTCCTTCCCTAGTAGGGGTGGGGAATGAGGATAAAGGGTTCTGGGTAATCCCATTTTCTTTCCCTTTCTTGAAAATTGGAAAAACTGGCAAAGCAAATAGCATTCTAATTACCCTAAAACAAACCATCCCTAAGTCTAAGGGGAAGTGGTTAATTTTTATTTAAAATTCCTTGGTAAAAGTTTCTTTAAATTTTTTAACATAATATAGCAAATCATTTAGTAAAGTCCTACCTGTAAGCTTGTTTACTTTATATGGATTATGATTTTTAAAAATTTTGGACATAATATAGCAAATCATTTAGTAGTATTTAGGGGGTGTTTGGTTCGGATAAAGTTAACAGAATTGAATCAGTATCATCAGTTGGCTTCCACAAGTCACTAGTTACCGGTCAACAGTCAACAGTTATCGACCGTAGTTTACAATCACCATTCACCAGTCAATAGTCAGCGGTTACTGAACAATGGTTGCACGTCAATAGTCAATGAGTAATTACCCATGGATATTTTTTAAACAGCATGCTTACAATAAACAAACCATTACATAGGTGAGGTTTTGATAAACCTTAAGGATAGTCAGTTAGCATAAACCGAAGAGTAGTCCCCACCCGTAAACACCTGAATAATACCTAACAACTCATGGTACAATTCTGATGGACTATAAGGATCCAAAGCCCCAATTAGATCGTTGATGACACCCAAAACATAAGACCTAAGAAAATCAGGATGATTAACATAGAACACATCTTCATCAAAGGAAGCAGCATCAACACGACGACATAAGCAAAATAATTGAATAAACAACCTTAAAAGTAACCAAAGCATAGATTATAGACAAAAAGAGATTTTGGAACATAAGTAAAGCCAAACCCTTATCCATAAAAAGCATAGCTACAACAAACCAAACTACAAATATAGTCACCCAGAAACTATCCCAATCAATCCTGATGACTATAGCTAGCCAAGATCAATTTTCCTGGCAGTCCAAGCTTCCCTTTTCAAGTTAGAAAGATTTGGTATTCTTCTTTCTTTTTCCTGAAAATGAAAAAAGTGGTCGACAAATGATAGAAAACTATATATTCTAATCTCTTTTCCGATTCATCAACACAAATGCCCTCTTAATGATAGAATAGTTCCTCACTAAAATCAACAAAAAAAATCCTATTATAAGTCTCTTTATGAATTAGAAGAAGCCTTGAATATTAGTTAAAAATTTCATTGCCCACCATCACCTTTAACGAAATTACACTTCCCACTTACGACCTTACAATATAACACCGCCCACCCCATGACCTTATACTAATTTATCTTTCATCACACTTTTTCATAATTTCACCCACCACTATTATTGACCTTTGACTTTCTTATTTCCCTATTGTTTCTTCCAAACTGGCCTTAGTAAGAAAATTGAAAACTACCCCAAACTCCCACGTGAGTATTATTTCTGTTTCTTCTTCTTTGGGGATTTTTAGAATTATTCATGTCTGCTCTTTCCATTGTTGCTCTCCTTACTCCATCCCAATCTTGCATTTTGATTGTAAGTTCATCTCTGACCTGGCTTGTGCTTGCGATTCCTATGACCATGCATGCTATTTGGTTGTTTGATTGTGACTTCCGATTCAGTTGGGGTGTTGGCAGGGGCGGAGCAAGAAATAAAAATTGAGGGGGGCATACATAAAATTACAAATAATTAGGGGGGTTTTGTAAAAATTTACTTAAATTTTTTTTACATTATATTTTTGTGCAATTTAGCAAAGTTGGGGGGTCCTTTACTCCCTCCATCCCCCATTGGCTCCGCCATTGGGTGTTGGTGTGCGATACCACTTTTTGAATGTTGGAGACTGATAACAGTTTTGAATACGAACTCTATGTTTTTTTTGCGTAGCTATGAAATAAATGTGATGGAAGTTATATTAGTATGAGGTCATGAGTGGCTTTGTTATATTTTTAGAGGTTATGGGTGAAGAGTGTAATTTCATTAAAGGTGAAGGGTGGGTAATGTAACTTTTCCTTCATTTATTATCCGCAAGTACTTACTGCTAGCATTTTTATTTTCCTTACTAATTACTTTGAGATCGATCATTATATTTCTTACTAATTTATAATGAAATACTAATTTATGAATAATTTTCTTTTGTATAATCCAAAAAATTGGTCAGCATTCTGTCAATATTTCTTCACTAATTATAGAATCTACTACAAATTTGTAATCACTCAAAAATTGGCAATTGAAGAGTGTTTTAGTAATGTCTCATGAAACAAAAGTCAAAATCAAATATCACTATTACTCAAGTTTCACACACATGACTGAGTGTTAATTTTCAAAGAAAGTCAAGATTTTTCATGTGAGGGTGGTGCATATTCATGAGCTAAGAGTTTAGAAAAGTATTCATAGTATTTAAACAGATTTCTTCTGCACACACTCTTCAACAGATCGGAGCTGCTCAACACAACAATGGCACATTGTTGAGATGGGGTTAACATTGATGTATCCTAAAGTGCTGCTAGTTACTTGTAGAGTGAAGCCTTTTATGATAAGCTTTTTGATGAATGACTTATCTTCTTTCTCCAATTAAATTTCCAATCCTTTTTGTAAAACTGCTTGGATCACTACCATATATATTACTAATAAAGGTTATAGTATGCATTCGTAAGGAAAAAATTATATAAATAAATAAGTGTACAAAGACTTCATATGCAAACAGTGTTATAATTCAAAATTAAAAAGGGGTGCAAAAAAAAACAACAAGGGGTAGAGACACATAAGAAAAATACAAAAAGGTGATAAAAGGTCAATATAGATACACACTAAAAACCCGGAAAAAAACTAAGAGCCTATGACACGCTTTAGTCAATCACGGTCAATGGAGGAAGCACTAAGCTGTTTCCAGATGACAAACTTGAAAGACTACCTTTGTATCATCCTCATTCTTGTTTGCAACACTCAATCCTAAATACTATATATGTTGTGTGGGCAAATACGACATGTCTTACATAATCAATGGACCTCTTTCATTTGCAATATCAAGAAATCCAAGCAACACAACTGTGCAGATTAAGGCGATTGGTGTTAATCTAGAGCCAATCACAGATGATCAACCAAATCCTACATGAGAACCTGTAAAAAGAAAAGATGGTCGCTAGTCTTTTGAGAAAGCTCATAGAGCCAACATCTATCAAAAGCAATACCCCCAAAATGAAGCTTGCTCGCAATTTTAAGACGCCATTTTAGGGATACCCAAAATAAGAACTTTAGACTTGAAAATGACTAACACACTAGTGGCTGGAATATGATACAAGAAGGGAAGTGGCATCAGCATATATCCATGGGTTTGAAACCACCAATTTGGGCTTGAATGATTTATTTTCACGCCTAGGGATTCTCTATTTGGGGGTGATAGTCCAAATACAAGAGTTATTAAATAGATGTTGTGGATCCACTTGATCCATAACCTCTAAGTGTTAAGGGAAATAACTAACATAGATTTAAGAAGAAACAAAGATTTCATTTATAGGTATCTTTTATCCCTAGACCCCTAAATTTCCTTAGTACGAATGGAACTTCAAGCAACCGCGACAAAGTGATGGCCATTAGTGTCTCTAGACCATAGATATGAGAGAAAGATTTATTGATGAATTTATGGACATCTTAGGAGGCCCAAAACCCAATAAGATTGAATGAGGGTAATACGACTTGTAAAGAAAAGAAATTCCCTCCCTAAGACAAAAATTTTTAATTAATATTGTCAATTATAGGGTTAAAGTCGGTAGTTCTAGGCTTCATCACAATGCCAATATAATGAAAAACGGAAGGAGTATTTCTTGCTAGTTGGTTGAGTTATAAAGGTGCCAAGGGAAATGCTATTTTAAGGAAATAAGAAAACACATAAATTGGAACCTCATCCCCCACATTGTACCCTAATTGGACATAGTTACTATGAATGGATATTGATTTGGTCATCCCTTCTCTGGGAAAGTATACATCTCTTGCAAAGTAGTGTTTGATGAGCAATTGTATTTGTTGCTATCATTTGTTGCTGATAAACTAGAAAGCTCAATGTGAAGAATGTATTTCTTCACTCTGATCTTCAGGAAACATATTTAGGGCACAACCACCTACCCAGATTTCAAGATCTTGTGTGTTAGAGTGATAAATCTCTATAGTCTTAAGCAAGTTCCTTGGGCCTAGTTCGTAGTAGCAATACACCTCTCTTGGAATTGTTGTATACTAGTCTATGTTGATTTCTTTCTCATTGTAGGTAGTAACGAAGCACTAGTTAATGAAACATTCACTTTTTGAGGAATTCTTGTGCACTCAAGGATCTTTAACATGTACAATTATATTTTGGGTATCAAAGAAACAACAAACAATAACGGGGTCTACTATAAGGCTAAATATCATGTCATGCTGGTTGGCACTTTTGAGGTGATCAAAATACCTTACATGCTTCAAGATCCTAGCTAGTGTTTCAGTCAATAAGAACCCAATACATTTACATGACAATGTTGGTGTGTTGCGTCCGCTGGCATGCATGTTCTAGATGCCAAAACAATGGACATATATCATCACTTTGTTTGTTAGAAAGTAATTAATGGGCAACTTACTATCGCTATTCTGATATCCTAGTTTGATCTATTGACATACCTAGTCAAGTTTGTTGGGAAAGGTTAGCTCATAATTGGACTTGTATTTGTAACACTCTCATAGTGGGCTTAATACGTTGTATGGGTTTCAGTTCATTCATACTTTTGCATCATTAAGCTAATAATAACATCGTTACTCTTTTGTTAACTCTGTTTTCCACTCTCTTTAGTCCCAATTAATCCAAAAATGGAATTCACCTCATTTAAACTAGATATCGAACCTAATGACTCATGTAACCTCGAGATAAATCTTAACTCCCTTCTGCCCATAAAAAACATGTTAAATCTATACGCATAAAATCCCCAGTTTGAACGAATATATATATATATATGTGTGTGTTTGTCCATTTTTTATCAGTAATTTTCACGCCAAGCCTATATATTTTTTTCGTTTACCTTCTAATGGAAATTCTTACTTGTAGAAGAGTAATAACTTGGTCTTCTATCTTGAACAGATCTTCTTAGTTTTATAAACGGTCGATTCTATGTCTTTCACAAAGTAAATGCTTCCAACTATGAAAGCTTGTATAAGCGGAAGTTTGAGATATAGACCTTATGTTGTAGACAAGATAGATCTTGTTGAAGACAAGATAAATATCTCGAAGGCAGAGAGAGATCTTGTAGACAAAGAGTTCTTGTAGAGAAAGACAGATAATGTGGAGAAGAAAGAGATCACCTTGATTGTGTATTTGAAAATGATCACAAGGATGGGGTATTTATAGGTGTTGGAAGTGATTTTATTGAAAGATATGTCTTAAATAATGTCTTTCCATAAATACACACTTCCAAGACATGTCCTTACCAAAAAGACACCTCTTACCCTAATTGTGTTAGTATAGAAAGACATATCACATATAGATGTCTTTCCATATTGTCGTCCCATCTAAAAGACATCTATCCAACTAAAGACACCTATTCATCGTGAGGCACCTTTTCACCACAAGACACCTTTTCACCACAAGACACCTTGTACCTAAAGGCACCTTTCCATATAAAACCTCATATGGGATAATCGAGCTATAAATTCTAGCCTAAAGGCGAGAAAATGTTCAGGATATGAGCATCTAGTTTTTCAAGAAAACTATAGATGAACTTCACATTAGACTTCCAGTGAATCCGGCCTGCAGAAGTCATCTCATCGGTTTCCAATATAGGTTAAAGCTATAGTATCTAACTATTCTAGCAACTCCTCGTCGTGGTGCTGAATGTATAAGTGTGGGGAGTTTTTCTTCCCGTATCCTATGTATTCTGATGTAATCTTGGTTTTTCGCTAACCTATTATAGGTTATGCCTCCTGATGTAACTCATCAGTTAAGCTATTATTACAGCGCAACTTATAAAAAAATATATATATATATATAACCTCATATGAATGGTTGTTTAAGTATGAAAAGACATATTCCTTATTTATGTCTTTCCATGAAACTACAACCCTACAAATGTCTTCACATAAAGGCACATTATATTAGGCTTTGTTTGATATTTCTAACCAACCAAAATGTAACTTGTTCATGTGACTAATTACTAAAATAGTCTTTAAACGTATGATTACTAAACTACCCTGATAATTTCCAACACCTTCTAATTATATATCCTACTATAAATTAATCAAGTTATCAAACAACAACATGGCATCCATTCATTAACTTTCTCTTTATATACTTTCTATTTATTTATTTTGTCTCTTCCGCAACCCTAAATATAACCAGAAAATACCAGCCAAGTGTACCGCTATTTGTCCTCTTGTCGGTTTCTTCCCGCGTATGAAGGTAGAATTGAATTAGGAAAGAAAAAGACATCTCGATAGTGAGATGGCGAGAGACACACTCACAACCATGAAAAATCCCCTATTCTCCTTGCATTGTCTTTCTTCCTACAGTATTTATATCCAAACATTATTTCTCCATTGACACCATCATCAATTTCCTTCCTGTTTCTCAATCATATTTGTTAACTCTGATCTACACACAGGAAATCAAATCAAGATGGGTCTCCTCCCCTCTTCCTTTACTATTACCCTTTTCCTCTTCCTACAATTAGCTCTCTTATCATCCGTCTCGGCCTTCAACATCACCTATGCCCTAGACAACCACTCAGAGTTCTACACCTTCAACAAACTCCTAACCCAAACGCATCTCAACAAATACATCAACAGAAGACGACTGTCACGGTGATGGCGGTAAGAAACTCACCAGCTATGGACTTCCTCGCATCTCAATCAGAACAAGTCATGAGGCAGGTCCTTGCCACCCACGTCTTGCTTGACTATGTGGATGCCAGTAAGTTGGCAGGAATGGAAGAAAAAGATCCACAAGAACTGACTACCTTTTGGCAACAGAGCGGGAAAGCTGAAAAGCGCAATGGGCTTATATTGGCTGTCAGGGTAAAAGACAAAGCTTTCTTTAGGTCGGCAGTAAAGGTGTGCCAAACAAAAAATCAAATATGTCAGGGAAGTGGCGACGCAGCCTTACAACATCTCACTGATTGAGGTCAGCCAACCGTTGTTCGCACCAGGTCTTAATACTGCAGGATCACCTATCCCATCTGGTTCCCCAGGACCTGTATCGCCTCTCCCAATCCCGCCAGCGGAAGCACCTGAACCTGACACAGCAGACGCCCCAGAACCGGAAGATGACGAAGCGCCCGAGAGTGCTCCGGCTCCAGCACCGGGTTCATCACCCAGTCCGGCTCCTGAAGCGGATAAAGAAAAGAAGATGATGACCCAAAACCGGAGATAGAACCAGAGGGAAAATCTGCCGGGAACAAGATTGCGATTGGTGGATCCACAACAACGGCTATGATTGCAGCTGCAGCAGCAGCTTTGATGGCATTTTAGAAACGGAAAAGAAACAAAAGATTTTGAATGAAAATGGTGAACAATAATTTAATTGGCAAGTGAAGAGAGAGGTGGAGCTGCATAAGGAAAGGAATTCATGGACGAAGTGTGCACGTGGAGCCTCTTTTGTATTTCCTGGTTGAACAAGTGCAAATCATGTGGAGGAAATGATAACCAAAAAAAAATCCGGAGTGAATAACGAAATTATTGATTGTATCCGGTGCAAAAAATGATTAAAAAAACTGGTGCAAAAGAGAGAAAAAAAAAGTAGAAAAACTAGTCAATGATCAACTAGCTCGTCCAAATTCTGTCCCTTCTTGTAAAATTTCATTAATTAATAATATCATTTCGCTTTGTTAATGAAAGAGAACATGATAAAGAGCTATAGCTTACAATATGATTATCAAAGAACCCAAATTTTGGTTATTAACACTCTTTTTCCTATTTCTCTCACAGTCATGTCATTTTAAGAACCATATCTAATTTTACCAATGTTAGAGAACCCATCAGGTTTTAAACTCTCTTCAAATGTCATATGATTTTTATACTTATTAATTATAGTTTTTATATTTTGAAACAAAAATTAAATCAAAATATATTCATACATATTATTAATATAATTTTTTATTATTTTCCACTCGATATTTAGGATTAAAATATTATAATGAATTTTGAAATGACTAAAATACAAATAATAAATATAATTTATCTAAAATAATACATATTAAAATATGAAAAATATAGTCAATATAAATCTCATTTTGTAGAGAATGAGATTTTAAGAATTTTGATATATTTGGTTTATTTATATCATTATTAGTTCTTAAAAGATTAAGATTTAACTATTTATATTTGACATATTCTAATTAAAAGAAAAAAATGGTGAGTCCCGTTTATGGGTTTGTTCTTCCCTAAAACCCAAAATTAGATTTCTTATAATCATGCTCTTAATTCCTTGATACAATTTCCACCAAAAATCATTTTTTTTAATCCAAATTTAATTAGCAATGGCAAATTCTTGCCTACATGTGACTAGCCAAGATGACTACATATGAGAGAAAAATATGAAAGGGAGTGAGAGAGCGCAGCATACACGACTTGCTTTTTTTTTCTATTTTTAACGTGCCCACAGCATACGCGAGTAACGTGACTTGTTTTTTTTTTTTTTACTTTTTTACTTTTTTGGTAAAGATTTTTTACTTGCGCGCACACAGTAGTTTAGTCCCTTTCTCGTTTATGGAACTTGAGACGAACTACTACGAACTATGAAAACAAAGAAAACTCAATAAGGGGAACTCCTCTCTAACCATTGAGGACTACCATGACACCCACTATGGTGTCTATTCATTAATCATAATGAAGAGCAAGTCTCCTTGGTGAGACATGACGA